>JAOWBP010004023.1:9567876-9608822 GCA_028571105.1 Tragopan temminckii
ACAGCTGGTTCTAAGTATCTCAGAACAGAGCTTTGTAGTCTTTCCTTTTTTTTTTTTTTTCCTTTCTTTTAGGAGAAAAAAATAAAAGGATAATACTGATGTAACTACTGTCTGTTATTAATCCTACCTGCTCTGCTCTTACAGCTGGGCAAGAGGCAGCAAGATCTTCTAACTGTCCCTGGTTGCAAGGGGAGGGAGGTTACAGTACGTGGTATTTAAAAAGAAAGGCCAAATGCCAGCCTGAGAGGGAATGAAAATCAAACAATGTAGTAGGTATTCCAGTTGAGTTATAAAGGTGATAACAGCTAATGGGGAATGCTGCTAAGGTTCAAGCCAGGCAGCTGTGAATTCTCAACAATAGTCCTAGAGAGTGCTTTTGGGCAAGTTACTCTTATTTTAGTGTTTCAATAAAAGCATTGGCAAAACTGGGGATAATAAGACTTAGCTTTGGTCTGTGAAATGAGTGGCCAGTGTTTCACTTCATAGTACTGTAATGGGGAGATGCTATTTGCCTGCCAAGTGCTGTTTCTGGGGGAAAAAAAAATGAAAGAGGGAAAGAAAGTCACTAAAGTCACTCTGCCGTAAACAAGAGTACAGCTGAAAATGCCAAGATGAATATTTATTTTAATGGGAACAATGTGATCTATTTTCTCTGTCACATCTTTACTTGTTCCATCTCCTCTGATAATATCATCTACTAAATACAAGCTGTCCACCAAGCTGAAACAACCGGTGACAGGAGGTGACACCGCAGGCTGTTCAGATCTGGATGCTCCAGCATTGTGCTGGTAAACTGGGAAACAGGTGTCTGTATGCAGACTGCTGGTGAAGGTACTGTTCAAAAACATCTGCTGTGCTGAGCTCTTCGTTGTATGCTGGTCTGGTCTGGGGAGGCTTGGTGTACCTCCAGCAGCCTGGGCTGTCAGGCTCTGTACAGCTGGAATTGCTCAAAATTAGAGCAGAGCTTCTTTAGGGTAGAAAGTGTCTCCTTTATCTGTGCAGCACATACATTCTTACCTGTGGAGGATGGAAAGGAAGAATATGATAGAGACTGTGAATTGCCCAGACACTTGTACAAGAGAGAGGTGTAAAGGCAGGGTACAAGCTGCTGTATTTGAGAAAAGAGGGAAAAGAGGGAAAAAAAGGAAGAAGACAGGCTGGAATACAGCCAGGCAATGAACCTCAGCCACCTGCTGAGTCCGTCTCCCTCTAACATCCAGCCTGCTGTGCAGAGCAACCGACAGGATTTGAGTGCTGGTTATATGCATTACAAGGGCTAATGGAAAGCCTGAGATGCAAACAAGCAAGAAAGAGGGGCAGGTAATTTAGCAGCAAGCATGGGGAGCTAAATAATTTTCATAGAATCACAGAATTTTTTGAGTTGGAAAGGACCCTTAAGGGCCATCTGGTCCAACTGCCTGCAATGAACAGGGACACCCACAGCTCCATCACATGCTCAGAGTCCCATTCCCTTGTCTCCAGGGACAGGAAGGATTTTGATCTACTTAAAAAAGTGATGCTTGTGGGTTCCTCTGAGGCTAAAATTCTTGTGAGAATTGCAAGAAATCGAGCTGCACTGAGGTAAGGAGTGAGCTCTGGGCATCTTCCCAAGGATGTCTGTGCGTGGGAGCCTGGCAGGGGTAAGAGGAGGAGTGTGGAAGAGGTCTGGCTCACTTCTAAGAACAAAACAAAGCAAAGATGCAAGGTGTGAGTGTTTGTGGTTTAGCCCAAATGCCCTCTGTTTTCTTCATTCAGGTCCAGTTTTGTGTCAAATACTGGGCAAGAGTAGACCAACTGAACATTTACTGTTCAGATGAGCTAGGACTCTGACAGACTTGTGCTTTTGGAGCAGATGAAACTAGCCAGTGTTTCTTTTTTCTGAATGCGTGCAAATCTGAATGGTGTAGTGAGTGAGTTTGGAATGCTGTTCATCTCTATCAGGATGTTAAATGCAGGTAAATGAGCATATGTCAGCGAGCCTTATGCTGAATGGGAGCAAACAGCTGTTCTCTAGTGCATCACCACAAGCAGTGCAGATGCATTTGAGACAGAGATGTGAAACAAAATGATAGATTTGACTTTTGTCTGCCTACAGAAAGGAGCATGCAATTAAAATGTAAGCATGAAAGGAGCAGGGTTTTCTTTCACTGGCAACTGTGCATTGAAAGAGTGTGAGCAAAGCAGAAGGCACGGATTACAGTCTTCTGAGACATCTCCATTTGTGTTGGCAATACATGAGAGGAAAGAGGTAGTAAGACATTACCCACAGCCAAGTTCTTGGACCTGACACACAAACACAGTGAGATTTGAGGAGCTGATATGAGCTGATATGCAAACATGTTGATTTATTCCAACTAGCTGTAAGAATACAGTTGGAGCTTTTTCAGTTGCTGAAGTGTTGGTTGAGGAGCTTATGGCATCATTGACTTAACTCTGTAATAAATCTTAAAATACTGGGAAACCTCAAACACTAGAAACCAAGAATGCTGGGCCAGTAGAAAAAGGTTGATGTGGTGACAAAAGCAGACCTGATGGCATATTTATACTGAGAGAAATTTTTCAAAGGAAAATGCTGTTTTCACTGAAGTTGAAGTGTTTTCAAATGGACTAGTTTCAACGAAGCATGCTGTAACAAAATACAAAACAAAATCCAGAAATGTAAGACTGACATATTTTTTACACTCTTGGCATAGCACATTTTATCTGTTTATGTTAAAGAAAATAGAACTTAAATTGGGAATTAGATATTTTCCTTTTGCTGTGGATGTAGATTGCTAAGAAAACATTTTAGTCATGGATAATTTTGATGTCATCTTATGCTATTTCTGCTCTGTTTTGATAACAGGAGAGGAAAAATAACCAAAACAGTGAAAATTCCTATGAATAGGAAACTTATTTTTTGTGAATCTCTACGGACAACTGCAGGATCATTGCCAGAATGGATCAAAGTATTGGAAAGATAAGAATGGAATTGCCCGCATACTGAATTTCATGGTGTCAGCATAACTGATTAGTAGCCAACAAACATGGTTTTATGGGAATACAGCCTCTCAAATGGCCTTTTCTCATCAACAGTATTTCCAGCGTGGCTGGTAACTGTAAGTGCATAGACACGGGAGTCTTCTGTTAAGCATAACTCTGTGCGCCTTAATGGTGGATTTTGGTTCTTCATCCACTGACCTGTAGATCTCAAAAGATGAGAACCTGTCATTGAGCATGTTTCCAATGGGAGTCAGTGTCTTCATGGCTGATCTGCAGATAAATAAAACATCGTTTGCTAATAACTGTGGCAGATGGCACAAAGATTGCCTGTCATCACTATTTCCCGCTTCACCAAGCATGCAACGTGATCTGGATTGCCTGATGCACTGGCCCCAAGCAAATACAGAGCAGCATAACAAAAAATTCATCTAAGATCATGCCGGCAGAGTGCGGGGGGACATCTCAGCCATAACACCTCCTTGGAAAAGGTGTTGGAGTGTATGAGCAATGAAGTCTGGTTTCCCACTGAGCTGTGGTGGAACAAAGGAAGGAGCAGCAGAAGGCAGTGAATAACTGTGGATCAGGGACTTCATCTCCTTGCAAAGGCAAAGAAAGAGGAGCCCCGCATTCTGAAAATGGTGCTGAAAAATTAAACAGCAAAGAAAAGGAAGAAAACGTGTTGTAAAACTTGAGAAGAAACCTCTCATAAGCAAATACCTTCAAAGATAGAAAAATCCTGAGAGGTCCCTTTGTCGCAGCAGAAGAAAGTGCAACAAGAACCTTGGCTGGAAGCAAAAGCAGGCAACACAAAGATCAAGCATCATTTTAAGGATAAGGTCGATTATTCACTTGAACAAACTGTTGATGAGTTGGAAAACTCTTTGATGGCAATCAAATGACCTTGTGGCAAATATATTTTAGCAAGGTACAAATCATCACGCCGTTCACAGGCATGCTGGTGTAAATGTTGCATCCTGCATGTCTGACTGTCACTGTGTCCAACATTATGAGGAATTAAAGTCATATTCTTCTAAAAACCATTCTGCAACACTTATGTGTCTTTACAGAGGGACCTGGGTGGTGTATTTATTGTCTTTTTAGAGCTGCAGCCTCTCTGCAGCATGATCAGTAGCAGTAGGGATCACCAACACCCATGTGCTCAAGTGTCATACCTTGCCTCCTATATATTTTTTCCTTATTTCTGGCTTGTGTGAGTTCCTTCACGGTCTTGTCATCATTTGGGAAAATTTCTGCTATAAATACTCTTAGATCAGATGCTTCAAGATCAGCATTTGGTCTAACAGTCAAGAACAGAATTGTTGTTGATGTTAGGACTGAAGATGTGAGGGGCAGCCTATTATAGACACACAGAATTTACTAAGAAGAGACCTCCTGGGTACTCAACCTTGCAGTTACTAAAGTGAAGATTGATGTTCAGGGGGATCATGCTCCTGAGCTTCCTAGCCAGCTCTGTTCAGTGTCTTCATGACCAGCCTTCCACAGATTAAAAACATCACAGTAGCAGCTGAAATATTGCACAAAAGGCTCTGCACATTATGACCTAGTAGCCTTGTACCACTGCACACCACAGGTAGGATATACCAGGTTATATGAGTATTAACTGAATGCATTAGATATAGTGGAAACTATGATATAAATCTAGTTATCTCTTGAGATAACTGTGTAGAAGGGCAGGGATAATAGTATTGTGGGGACAGGTAACTGCGGAAGTAATTGAGTTTTTGTATACAATTGACTAATGCATGCGTATCAAAGAGGAGAGCAGTGACTACAGTCCAGCTGCACCAGTCACTGTCAGATGAGATATGAACATATGTATCTGATTTTCACAGAGCAGAAGTCAAACCATGAGACAAGAAGTCTATTGCGGTCCTAAACAGGACTTTGTTCAGGTGCTTGGGGTATTTCTAAGCAATATGCTTAGGAAGAGAGACAAACACAACTGAAGTGTGTTCCAGTGTTTCATGCCTTTGTCCTTGCAGAGACAAACCACCCAGCACAGCTTCAGGCTCTGTGAGCGTGGCCTCAGAGGCAAAGGCTTGTAGTTCTGCACACACTGGAATCCAGTATTCTCTCAACATTTGTTCTGAGAGCAACCAACACCTTGGGACAGTTGATGGGTAGTAGAAAGAGCAGTAAAATTGCACTAGCCCTGTTGAAGCAACAAGAGCAGCAATGTCCTTACCTGTTGCCTCACTGTGCCAACATTCACCATTCAGCAATTGTCAATGAATGTCAATAAGTACAAGTTTTTCTGCATGGAGGAATTCAATGACACAACTTTGCTTCATACACACTTCCATGTCAGATTCCACTTTGTCAGACTGTTCCTCTGTTGTCATCTGTCACATGGCAATAAAATGTAATAGAGTATTGGTGGGAATACCACTGCCATACCACCAATATCTGCTTCTGACATCATCCAACAATATCATAAAATAGGTGGCATTATTTTTGGAGCAGCCATGGTAAATAAAGGCTGTTTATATGCCAATGAATAGAAAAGGTTGGCTCTGGAGTTGATTGATCGCAAGCTATTTGAACCTTGTCACTCGTGTTTTTAGCTCTGCCAGACTCACTGACAGCCCAGTTCAGGGCAACTGGAACCATTTAACCAATTAATATTATTTTGATAACTTCTCACAAAGCATTTTGCAGTTTATCAGCTCACTTTCCAAACATCTCATTCATCCCCATCCTATTTCATCACTCAGAATGGCCACATATGGACAAAACATCTGAGCCATTTAAAATGCATCTGCCTGAGATTACCGAGGAACCCATGCCTGGAGAGTTCCTTAGAGTCTAATATTCTATCTCTCATGAACTGGTAGGGTATTTTTGCCTTTATTTTACTTAGGTCTACTCAGCACCAGTGCTTTGGTTTCCATTTTCTTGGTCTGCTGCAGCAGGGCTGGTAAGATTCAGCTTACAGTGCCTTGAAATGGGAAAGCCATCAGCTTTGCTTGATATCTGAAAGAAAGGGTTGAAAAAAAGATGGGGCACTGCTGGGGAAGAGGTGCTGGTGAGAGAAGGAAAATGTAGTGTGAATCATAATGACTTCAGCAGTATCAACATGGGTGAAATGTGGCTCCTAGTGAATTGCTCAAGCAATTTTATCAGGGTTGCATCTGAAGACATCAAATCGGAGTCTGTTCTGGCAGCCACACACTCTGTGTATCCTGAGGATTCTGCTCATATTTCCAAGGCAGGAAAAATATAGAAATGTACTTGGAAACCCAAGAGAGAACATTCAGACTGACCAAAACCAGCCATACAGCTGCAGAACAAATTCATCACTGGAGAAGCCAGGAGGGGACCAAGCCCGGGAAGAGACTGGGAGCACTGGGACCAAGGTGTCCTCCATCAGAGTGGGCAAATCACCTCCCAGGTGCTGCCTGGTGAGCAAGGCTCCAGCACTTACCATTTCCTGAGACCACAGGTAACAACAGCAGGTTAAAGAATTCACTTTTATTCAGAGAGAAGGGATTTAAAAGGTTTGACCAAGTTCTTTTAAACCACAGTGGATAAAGCACCGTGCTGCACGGTGCACTCCTGCACGGCTGGGCTCCCGCTGAGCTCATTAGCAAAGCGTTGTTTGCAAAACCCTGCAGCCTCCTCCTTCCCTGGGTGTTCCCCCAATTTGTACCGTTTCTGCCTCCCTTCCTGCATCCCTGCATCCATCCCACCCTGCCAGCAGGACCTGCCCTCCCACAAGAAATGCTGAGGAGATGCTCAGGCATGTTCAGCTCCACTTTGTGATGTAATTAAGGAGAAGGGCTCGCCAGCATAGGCAGCCCTGACTGCTGCTCTGTGTGCCATTGCAGGTCCCTGGCTCAGATCAGCAGCAGCGAGACAGCTGGGATGTTGCTGCAGTCCTTTGTGCCTGACAGCGAGTGAGGCAATGTAGAAAGACACCGAGTCTGCCTCTGATACTGCATAAATGTCACATCAGAGGCTCCAGTGAATGTCTTCCATGGCCCCAGCCATGCCACCAAGCTCCGTCTCTCAGCTAGAGGACGTAGAAGTCATTGTTGTTTGATAGATCACTGTAATGGCAGAGGGCGAGAGCTGGGCCCTGTGCAGGCGGGGGCTCAGGGCGGCTCCTGCCTGGCCCCCCCTGCCCTTCAGCCTTGCAGAGGTGGGTCTCCCACCTGGGCTCAGCCACCGCCCGCCGCTTGCGCTTCAGTCTGCTGCCGCCATGGCAGTAGGTCCCGCAGCACCGGCAGATCAAGAAGCGTGAGGCCCAGTGCTTGGCCTTTGCTGTGGAGGCTGGAGGCGTGAGGGCTCCCTGCGCCTCAGGCCGACCTTTTAACCGGCTCTTTCTCCTCTGGATGGGATCAGGGCTGATGTCAGACTGGGAGGAGCAGCTCTCGTTCCAGCCAGAGCCAGCACTCAGGCTGCGCAGTGGCAGCGCAAGCCGCAAGGCCTTCCAGAAGTGCGAGCCCGAGCGCTTGGACTTCTCTCCCTTCCAGGTGACGAAGGAGACGGACTCCTTCAGCTGGAGGATGCTGGGGTGGGTGCACTGCAGTGGTCTGTACTCCACCACGATGAGCTTGGTGGCGATGGTATTCTGGCACATGATGCCCAGCTTGAACTCCAGCAGGCTGATGCTCTTCTCCGTCAGGTAATCAGGGCTCAGCACCACGATCATCCTGCGGCTCCTCTGGATGAAGTCAAACACCGCTTCAGTGGTATCTAAGAGCGTAAGGGAGAGGAGTTGGGGTGCACAAGGGTCGGGATGCAGGGAGAGAAAAGCCAGAGGAAGCTGTTTGATGGCAAACCTGCACAGATCGCCCCCTCCCCACCAAAGGCCTGGCACAAGCCCAGTGAATTTCTACTTGGTGGACCTGCAGGAGCAACATCAGCATTTTTGCTTTGTATTTGGCTTTCGAGAAGGCTGAAGTGGTAAATGACAGGCCAGAACAACAGGACAAGCCGGGACCGTACTCTGATTCAGCACTGCACGGCATCACCGCTGCCCAGGGGAGTTTTGTAAAACAAAGGTCTTGGTTGGGGTCACCTGCCTGCAGCTCAGGCAGCCCTTTGCACCAAGGGGAACCAATTGCCCCACCACGCCACCAAGGCTAAGACCCGCCTCCCTCCCTTTCATGCTGCTCACCCTGAAATGGAAGCCTCCAAACTTAGAAAGTGGAAAATGTCAGCCTTAAACGTCCCCATCAAATTCCCTCTCTGCAATGTGGGGGGACGAAAATACTGTCCTTCAAAGCTTTTCTTGGGGTTGATTGGAGCTTGTACAGCTCAGCAAGATGCTCGGTTGGAACGGCGCCAGACAAGAGCAGCATCTCTTTCATTATGAGCACTGAAAAACAGCAAACCCAAAGGATGTCCTTGAAGTTCTATCTATGGTTTGGGATGCGGTAAGCATATTGAAGGTGTCATGGCTAATGGGTGAGCAGCAGAAAGGATGGGAATTAATAGGGCTGTGGTACTTAGCAATTAACTCCAGCTGATTAACAGAACCATGAAACTTAAAAAAAAGTATAAGGCCACCCACTTCCTGCATGCTGGTGCTGGCAGTGGGGGGTACCTGAGGACATAGAGTGTTTGAGCAGGACAGGAATACTGGGCAAGTGGCAAGAAAAGCCTCCTGGTATGTGAAGGGTTGTGGCAGTGAGGAGAGCTCAGCTTCAAGCCTGCGGAGGGGCCAGGTCTTTGTCCCGCAGAGGAATGGCAGCAGCGTCCAGCTCCCTTCTGTCAGCTGACATTCATATAAATAACAATACCCCTCCTTCCATGCTGTTATTCTTGCAACCCTTGGTTCTCTCTTTTTCCTTATCTCACAGCAGTAGGTGCACTGTGTTGCACCTGAATGTGTCTTATTTTAAGACCATAAAAATAAATGCTTCTTCAAAGACATGACTAGCTGTAAACCACATTGTCCCTAGATTATCTGGGGACTGGGGACTTAGGATAGGAAAAATGATTGAACAATTAAGCCTTAATATCCTAATGGAGGAAGTAGGGCACTTTGTTTTGTTCTTTAACAATGGAATTTGAATTGAACTTGTACAAAAGTTTTATGGGGATTCCCCCTCCCCCCCCCCATATGCAGGAAAACACTGATTCATTGAAATCAGAAGTAGATGATAAAGCCAGCTCTGTCATAATTGTCACTTAAAGCTGCAGAATGCTCTAACTACTCTATTTCAAAGGCATAAAGAATCTGCACCAATCTCCTAATTGACTGAGTCCAGGCCTCATTCAAACCTTTCTATAACTAACTGAGATCTATTTTGAAATCAGCCAAGCTTCAACATCTTCTGAAAGAAAAAGCTCCTTTGCTAGCTTGAAAGGTCTTTCTTTTTGAAAGTGGAATCACAGAATCACAGAGAAATGTAGGCAGAAGCAGCCCCTAGGAGGTCACCTGTTCCACCCGCCTGCACACAAAGAACAGGTTTAACTAACGTGAATGATTCCAAAACTGCTGAAATAAAGTGTTTTCACTGAGCTGACAGTGATGGTTTTCTTTTATCCATTTTAAATTTGCAACATTTTGAGACTCATTTTTTTTCACAGGCAAGATGTTCAAATTCCTGAAGATGTGTTTTATTCCTGAGAATGGGATGCCTTTGGACTTGGCTGATCAAGACATGTGAGATCATCACAAGTGTTTCCTGGTTCACTTCAGGAAAGTTGGATTAGATGATCTTTAAGGGTCCCTTCCAATTCAAAAGATTCTATGGTTCCATTTGTTTCACTAGTGGTCTTGAAGTCTTGGGCTCTCTCTGAACTTACCTGCTACCATGCAGTCACAGGAAAAAGTTAAGAAAGTAGCTCAGATGAGAAAAAGAAGGAAAAAAAACCACTGACAAACTTTTCTAGTTCAGCTACCTGAAGGTGATGGGCAAAGCAGCCTAAGATTAAGTCTGATTTCTCTGCATAAGGCAGACACATTTCCAAAACTCCAGCTCACTGCTCAGCTTCTCAAGATAAAGGACGGCGTTTCTTTCCCATTTTTCTACCCTGTGATTGCTCTATGGGTTAGAGGCTTTCTGTGTGTGCATATTCACTTCTAGGTGACACGTGATCTGCACAGGCACATCATGAAACAGTCATTCCCCCCTCTAAAGCAGCATCCCCAAACAATCCCGATATTTAGACTACATACATCTTTCTTTAACACCCTTCTGTAGATGTAATGGGGAGGAAAATGATACTCATGACAAATGCACAAGGACTGAAATGCAAAGGTGAAAATGTTTTATTGAAAAGCAAAATAAAATAATACTGACACTTCACAGGCCAAATAACACAAAGGCAAAAATATACAGAAAAGAGAAGGGAAAACTCTGTAACGGCTATGTGACATCAAACAGTATAAGGAAAGAAATATTATTTCCAATTCGTGCAAGGCTGTTTCTCTAGGAAATAACAATGAGGAACTCTGTATGAGCTGCATGTTGATAAATGTTAGGTTAAGGCATGGAGACACAAAAGAGTCAAGTGAACTGGACAGACGTTGTGACAGAAGCCATCATGGAAACCAGATGGAGCACTGGATGAAATGATAGGTGTACCAGAGCAGTTCTCAGGTCGACACTGCAGCAGGGACTTGGGGCCATCCCTAGCCTGGAAGACCCCCATGAGGCCCACGGTGGTGTATATTTTTAAGTCAAATTTTTAACAATCAAATTAGACTCTAACACAGTCTTGCTCTGGCCTCGCGGCCTTCCCTTTGCCTGAATACCTTGCAGCTGATCACAGGGATGCCGAAATCTCTGACAAAAATGGAAAGCTGGGCAAAATGATGCAGTTACAATGAGTTCACAAAGCTTAGCATGGCCTTGGTTGCTACCTCCTGCCAATGAAGCTTGCTGGAGTGTGGGAAGCAGCTCTGCCTCTACACCGACCCCCATGGAAAGAAGGTTCAGCAACAGCAAAGCTTTTATATGTCCTGAGCAGATGAGGAGCTCCATGACCTTCAGTGAAGCTGACTGCAATTTTTCATGTGCTTAAAGCAAAACTTACTTGGGAGTGAGTGGGTAAGGGATGGAAAAGGAGGTGGGAAAAAAGGAATTGCTACATGTTCGTACGTTGGTACAGTACTTGCCCCAATGATGCAGGTGGCTGGGGCTGCCCGCTGCCCTGCCATAACACTATTAAGCACAAAAGGCTACAAGCAAGGCCTTTGCTGACTCTAGGATTCAGACCTACACCTTCAAGGCTGGGTTGATCCCCAGAGTACCCTCAAGCCTCACTGCCAGCTGAGTGAATAGTGCATAGACACCACCTCATAGTGCTTTTTTAATGCCATTATCAATAGCTATGCTTCACCCATTGAACACCAACGGAGAGAAACCATGAGTCAGAACTGACTCAGAAGCACCCATTATCTACAAAAAAATAAGCATGCACTTAGTGTGTGTAGTACTGAATACCACAATTAAGTGAGAAGGCCCTTGTATGGGGAGCTGCAGGAGAACAGACACCCCTGGAGCTTGTAGTATTATGTGAAAACGTTGTGAATAACAGCACCAATCAATGCCAGGGTCCTGCTGTGCTTTGGTCTGTCCTACAAGGGAGGAGACACCCCCATTCCTGCGCTGAAAGGCTTGTGTGCTGGGGGTTAATCCACAAGGTATTTTCCTACGCTTCTTGCCTTCTACTGAAGCAAGGGCTTGTACTCAGTGGGTTTCATACTTCCATTTTGTGCAAAAATTGCAGAACCTGAAATATGCTCCCTGTTCAGCAATTGGAAACAAGAGGGGTGGAAGTTTGCTGTGTAAAACCAAGGCCAGTTTAAGCCTCAGCCCCAAATGACAAACAGCTATGTTATTCAGACCCAGGCAGAGCACACCAAGTCTTACCCAGCTGGATGGAGCTTTCAATGAGCTCAAATACTTTTGCTGGATTCCCTGGAGAGTTGGGCATATAACCACTGCTCTCTCAAAGCCTTCAGCAGCACCATGCACAATGCTTTCCCCAGCCAGCAGCACAGAGACAGCAGGTGGGTTCAGTAGTATACTGGGGTTCCTTGCAGAGCCTGTGAAATCCCTGAGCTTACTCTTCAAAGAAGCACCTCTCAGAGATGCTCCACGGCCTGTGCTAGTGAGAGGTATTCCCTAGATTACAAACATTACAGCCCTGAAGGATTTAGGATGCTCAGAAGATTGGAGAGTCCTAGAGACGGACCACTTATTAGTAGAAATGCTACAATACAAATAGCACCTAGAAGAGCGCATTTAATAAAACGTATACATACACTGCTTCTGTAACAACAATTCCATATTGCTGAACTATCTGCATATGCCTCTATAGAAATGTGCAGAGAGAAGATGAGGAGCTTCAAGAGTTTATGCTTCCCCCACCAATGCAGAAATGTGCGGTCCCACAGCAATCAGGATTACAGGGCCAGGACACTGATGACAGCATTATAGGGGTTGGATAGAGATCATCAAGTCCAACCCCTCTGCAAAGCAGGCCCCCTACAGCATGCTACACTGGTAGGCATTCAGGTAGGTCTTGAGTATTTACAGAGAAGAATCCACAACCTCCCTGGGCAGCCTGTTATAGTGCTCTATCACCCTCACTGTGAAGAAGTTCCCTCGCATACTGGTGCAAAAACTTCCTATGCTAAAGTTTATGGCTGTTTCCCTTTGTCCTATCCTTACAGACTGCTGAAAAGAGGTTGGCCGTGTCTCTTTGACTGCCACACTTAAGATACTTATAAACATTAATAAGATCACTTCTGAGTCATCTTTTCTCAAGGCTGAACAGAAGGCTCAGCCTTTCCTCATAGGAGAGATGCTCCAGGCCCTTTATCATCTTTGTGGCCCACCAGTGGCCCCTCTCGAGGAGGTCCCTGTCTTTTTTGTACCCAGAACTGGATACAGTACTCCAGGTGAGGCCTGCCCAGGGCAGAGTAGAGGGGAAGGATCACCCCCCTTGACCTGCTGGCCATGCTCCTTTTAATGCACCCCAGGGCACACTGCTGGCTCATCACCAACCTGTCATCCACCAGGACCCCCAGGTCCTTCACCCCAAAGCTCCTCTCCAGCAGGTAATCCTCCAATCTATACTGATAGTCACAGTTATTCCTTCCCAGGTGCAAAATTCTACACTTTCTTTTATTAAACCTCATCTGATTTATTGCTGCCCAGGTTTCCAGGCTGTTCAGGTCAAAATGAAAGGCTCTATATACCATTCAAATTGAACCCCAGCCTCTGCTATAGGGACCAACAATCAGGAGGGCATGAATGGAGAAGAGGAAAGAAGCCCTGTCTTGGAATCTAAGGAATGTCCCATAGGAACTGGATCAAAGAGTACTGGCATGTACAAAGGCCACATTATGACAAGGTGCTGGCTGCACCCCCTCTGAAGAACCCAGATACAGACCCTGAGACCAGGGCTTCTGTGGTTCATTACAAGGGTGTGCAATCACAGAGGGAAGTGTATGTATCTTTTGTCTTTCTACTGCCAGGATAGCAGAAAAGCTGTAGGAAGGCACAACTGTCCTCTGAAGCACTTGGGACATAGACCCAGCCTGAGCTCCATCCCAGTCCCTGGCCTCACTTCTATATATTTCTTGGGTTTTTTTGTTTTGTGGGTGGGCTTTGAGATGGGAAAGATTGTGATTTTTTTTTTTGTTGTTTGGTTTGTTTGTTTTTTTTTTTCACTGATGGCATCAAACATTTCTTAGAGAGACATATGAGGGCTCTTGCCGATCAAGGCTCGAACTCCTGATAATTTTTTTTACTGGCAGTTCCAGTTGTAGCTCTTTCCAGAACCTGCCCTTTGGGAACTTTGATTTCTCTCCTTTCCACTTAATGATAGTCAAGGCCGCCTTGGCCTGCTTCAGCTCCTTCACTTTGCTCTTCTTGATGACTTTGTACTGCACTAGAATGACTTTGATGTTGCCCTTGGAGGCCATATTCTCTAGACCAGCCTTGAGCTCCAGCAGAGCCTGTGTCCCCTGCATGACGTAGTTGGGGCTCAGGACAACAAGCAGACGTTGGCTTTTCTGGATGAAGCTCAGGGTTTCGTCTGTGACAACTGGGAGAAAGAAACATCAGGGTGGTTAGTGATGGCTGAGAACAGGCTGCTGAGCTGCTCATGTGATTCCACATAGCTTTTAGAAGGGGATGATGAAATACCTCACATGCCCTTTCCAAAGACCATGCTGGTGCTTCCCAAACTCTGCAAGACCTCCAAGCCCATGGTCCCAGAGAGGAACCTCTATGTTTCTTGTGGGTTAATTTACTTTGGAAATACTGTTATATCAACCAACTTTACACTAGTAGTTTCTGTTGCTACGACTGATGAAAGCAGATCTCAGTGTTGCTAAAAGTGACATGTAAACTATTCAGAGGACTTTTAACAATGCATCCAAAAATGACAAATATCATAGTAACTCTGGATCATCTTTGATTTTCTAAAACCTGCATGTAGATTGTCCTTAGCCACCTTTCTGTAATTAATGTGAAAATCCCCTGTAAGCACAAATCCCAGTGCTTGCTCTCTCTGCTGCAGGGTCTCCCACACGGCATTGACAACGGAATGCTCCTGAGTGGTCAGAAAACATAATGGAGAATAAAATAACACTGACAGGCAACTTCATTTAGCTGTCAAGCACATTTGATTAGTTCCTGTCAGCAAAGTCATAGGATAATCAATCTCCCACTGTTCCTTCACCAAGGACAACATAACTCTCCCAGCAACACAGATGTACACTCCAGAGGCATGGCACCAGCTGCCAAAAGCTATTTTCCTGGTCTGCTGTGCTTCCCCAAGAAGATCAGTCAAATCCTAGCTCAAAAACAATGGGGAGGATCCAGCAGCATTGCTAACTGCAGCCATGAGCCAGCAAGATAGAGCTCAGCTGGGCTGGTCCTCAGAGCTCGCTGGATTGAGGCTGGCAGTGGCAGTAGGCTGGGATAGGAGCACCTTTTAGGTGATGGTGAAGGGCAAGGGAGTTCAGGATTGCTGTGCTGGAAAGAAAAAGAAACTCTCCAGAGAAAAGAGTGACGTGAAGTTGGTGAGTATGCTTCTGGCCCACAGCAAACTTAGGCAGCTGAGAGGTGGAAGATGCTCTGTCAGTGCCAGTTTCACAAACTTCCATGCTGGGTGACTTTCTGTATCCTACATGCAAGAAAATATTCTTAACCATAACAACTAATTTTATGCTATGTTAGACACAGATTTTCTAATTAATGAAGGTGAGTGGGAGGCCTCCTGGGAGGGCACGTTATCTCAGAGATGCTGGTACAGCACAGTCCACACCTCCCTGAAGCAGGCACTTCTGGTTTTTCCAGGCTTTCACTAATGCCCTGTGTGAGCTAGCAGCCCAGTCTAGCATCACACTCCTCTATTTATTTTTTAAAGCCTTGACTTCATCTCCCTTTCCTAAAGCAGCTCAAAGGTTGTGTGAATGTCAGTGGATGTTTCCTCCGTGCTGATAAAACAACCACTCTCACAGATCACTCTTGGAGAAAGCAAGTGAAATGACCACAGCCACCACTTGTTCCAGGCCACCAGAAGATCTTCTGTGGATATCTGTGACATTGTCACATGCAGCAAAAACATTAGAAGATATCAACAAAAGATTTGTTCTTGGAGACGGGGAGGATAAAAGCTAGTCTGGAATGACCAGCTCTCATCAGTTATCCCTGCAGGGGGACTGGAACTTGATCTTTAAGGTTCCTTCCAACCCAAGCCACTCATTCTATGAGTTTATGATCAGTACCTCAAAGAACCAATAAAGAAGAGAGGATGCACATGGAGCACAGCCCCCCGTGAAGTACTCACTTCCCCCAGGGAGGCTGTCTCTGTCGAAAATACACAGCTTGTACCCAAACTCATTTTCCAGGACTCCTCGCAGCGTCAGCAGCACAAATTCTTCCTCCTCCGCGTTGCGTGCATAGGACACATACACATCATACTCCTTCCCATCTGAGCATTGAGAGAGTGCAGAGAAATACAAACAGCAGAAGAGACACTTGTGATACTGCGCATGCTGAGTCTTTGATTTTCTTCAGGGGAAAAGCAAATATAAAGGCTCAGTTTAAGTCCAGTTCAAGACATCAATTTCCATAGCTCTAAGGCAGCAGTGCTGCCTCTGATACCCCAGGCTAAATGTGAAGATACCCAGACACCATTGGGCTGCTGAAGACAGAAGACTGCAGCACCACCACCACAAAGAGAAATTCCCAGTAACACAGGGAAGATGTGGTCATACTGAGGAAGAAGGATGCTTAATTATCTCATCCTTTTGGATGCCTTCCCACATTTTAAAGCAAATCACTCCTGATTTGAGAATCCCTGCATAGAATCAGAGAAGCCAGGCATTCACTTATAAAATAAGCCCTTTAGCTCCTTACCTAGAATGGTTTCATCTGTTCCAAAATGAGCTCGATAGAAGAGGACCATTTCAAGCCAATAAACATGATAGATGACAATCAGTACCACGACAAGCAGAATGGTTGCTCCCAGTCCACAGGCCAGCTCCACAGTATACTTTGGTGCTGCAACTGGATGGAAAAAAGAACAAGGGGCCAGGTTTATCAAGCAGGCTGCACCTTCAGCTAAGCAGGATCAAGCATGTGCTATATGTAGTCAAACGATGCAGAGGAACACTGGGAAATAAAAGCCAAGAGCCAAGCTGGCCCTTCAGACAACAGTGGCCAAACTAAAGCTTGTCTGGCAGGACATGTGACAGCAGACCCATAGATGAAAATCACTTGCATAGCCCAAAGCCAGTATATGAACACGATCCTCTCATGAGGATATGCAACCTCTTCAGGCAACACATACTTCTAGAAGAGTCAGCCAAAGCTCACCTGCAACAACAAAGGCAATGGCCACTGCTTTCCCTCCCCATCACACACCCACAGTTCTTGTGTGGCATCCCAGAATGACAACAAGGATATAACTAGCCTTGACCTAACCATTTCCTATCACAAAGGAAGAATCAGTTCATATCAGAAAAGCTGAAGCATTTGCAAACAAAGACAACCCTCTGGGCAACAAAACAAGATCACAGGCTCCCTTCCAATTCATATGGTATTTGTCATGATGCTGCTGCTTCTTTGTGTTACGGGCAGAAAAAGCTGTAGTCCTGGACAACTCTTTTTTTTTTTAAATAGTGACTCACGTGGAAGCTCACATGCATGCTGGCAAACTGCATGATATGAGTAGTGAATGGAAGCATCAAATTTCAAGATCTATTAAATTTTATTAGAAACTTAATTATCAAAGAGAAAATGCAAGGAATTTAACAAGTTTCATTAGGTGATGAGCAGCAGAAGTACAAGGAAAAGAAGGGAAAGCATCCAGAAAAAAAAAAAAAAATCAGAAAACTTATATAACCTAATGTAATGAAATAGCTGCAGCCAACATATACAGCTACTTGCTAAAAACTGGAAGGTAAGTGGAAAGGGGTTAGGTTCTAGGATGCCTGGTGTTCCTATGCCCAGTGGAATGGTCTGCAGCGAGCTTAGTTCAAGGTTGTTCTGCCAGCAGTGCTTGAGGCCGAATCTTGCAAGTTTCTGTGGAACAGAGCAGAAAGGAGGGGTTGTGAGTAACCAAATCTGCTCAGAGCAAACCCACTCAACTGCTGCAGGAGCAAACGTGGGAGGAAGAAAAGAGATAGAGCAGACCAGTCCACTAGACAAAGCATTTAGGCACTGCTGTTTGGGGAAAGAATTTGAAGGCTGCTACATATACAATCATTATCATCCCAGAAGAATTATGTAGGGCAAATGCACTCGCAGATGGTTTCTGTCTTCAGTCTTTCAGTTCTGTTCGGTCTATTGTTCCTTCCTAGTGATCCAGAAAAGGTTCATTTCAAATGAATGGGACTAAAAATGAAAGAGGACAGGGACTAATAAGAAAGAAGAGAAATAACTCTTCTAGAAAAGATCTCTGTGAGCCTTCTCATCCTAACAGGGAAAAGTGGGAGGAAGAATGCATCTAGCATGATTTCCACAAGGCAGACCAGGATCTCATATGGGAGAAGGGAGGGGATGGTCTGATTTACAGCAAGCTGTACTGAAGCTCTAGATGAGGCTGATAAAGCAGCAGAACATCCACCTTACTCATGAAACCTTATATACCTATACTGAAGGCTCAGTTCTTGTTACTGAGAGGTGGATCTGTGAAACAGGAAGAAATACCTTTGAAGAAGATGATGTAGGAAAAAAATGCACTCTGAATAAAGCTTGAACAGTCCATACCTACCACACTGAGGTGGCTGCATCTAGATTGGAGCATTATCACAACAAAGAGTAAAATCACAGAGCGTCGCGGTCAGATCACCTTACTTCTCATGTAATGTCAGAGTGCAGTGTCCCTTCTGCAAGATGCCAGCAGGCAGCAACTCTCACACAAACAACTAATCTGAAATCATTTCAAACCACCCAGCCCCTTGAATACGCATCAGCTGTAATACATGGATGGTGTGAGAAAGGTTCTACCCCTCTCTTTCTCACCAGCCTGTTGACCACGGCACAGGCATATGAGACATGCTTTCTTTGATCTACACCACCAAATGTAATATAAGCAGCTATAATACATTTATGCGTAAAGAGTAGTGTGTTGGGGAAAAAAAAAGCCTGAATGAAATAATTGTTCCCCTACTGTTTTGCAGGGCAAGGCTCAAGGCAGGATGGACAGCGTGTGAGCGTACCTCAATTCACCACCATGCTCTGCAAGTACTTTACCTTTCATGCGCACTATGGCTTGGCTATGGCCTTCCCCTCTGGCATTTCTGGCATAGCAAGTATAATTGCGTTTCAAGTCCTCTGGTGTGGCTTTTGCAACTGTTAGAGTCCTTATAATAGTTTTGTCTTCAAAACGTCTAGGAATTTCGCTGCAAGAAGAAA
Source organism: Tragopan temminckii (assembly GCA_028571105.1). NCBI lineage: Eukaryota > Metazoa > Chordata > Aves > Galliformes > Phasianidae > Tragopan > Tragopan temminckii. Next base: position 9,586,722 of record JAOWBP010004023.1, read on the forward strand.
GTTAGAGCATTACATACTTGAACACTTAGACCTTCATCCAGATCACTGATGAGTAAGTTGCAGAAGACTGAACTCAGTACTGATCCCTGGGGGACACTGCTATCTGCAGGCCTCCATCTAGACCTCCAGCTGATCACAGCCCTCTGAGCTCTGCCATTCAGTCACTCACTCATTTTTCCCCACTGCAGATGTGTCGTTTTATTTTAGAAAAAAAAAAAAAAAAAAAAGGCTCTTGTCTACAAAGCAATAGATCCCATGAATTCAGGATTCCAACTCCACTCCACTTTCCCTGTGCAACCCTGGATAAGTCACTTTGAAGTCTCTCTCTGCCTGAACTGTTATTCTCATTTTGCAGGTATTTCCTTTTGCCTTTCTATCTTCTACAATGGTTTGCAAACCAATCAGGTAGCGATTGCCTTCTATATCTAATTCAGCACCCCGTAAACAAGTTTCTGAACCTCATTTGGATTCTTCACATAATTGAATCTCTCTGCATTCCTCCTAATCAATACTATGCATAACACTATCATTTGTTTTCAGCCTCTGTCTCTTGAAACGTTTTGTCATTTAAGCTATTTCACAGCATTCCTCTAAACAATCAGTGTCTGCCTATTTCTGAAATCTCACAGTACCATCAGCTGTTTATACTGGTACTAGGATCTGAATGGGTGATGATGAGAAACGGGAGACAAAGCTCCCACAATCCTTTCTGTAAAGCAAGGTACTGTTCATGTTTAAATAACTTCTCCCTGGAGCTCACTGCAGCACAGTGCAGATACATGGCTTCCTGACCAAGGGGGAAGGTGAAGAACCACACTTCCTTCCTTGCAAGAGAAAAATTAGACCAGCATTTGGCCCCAGTACCTGCAGAGGAAATGTAAGAGCAATGGGATTTTAGGAGACCTCAGAAGATCTGACACCCTCATGCCTTGAACCATTTGCCTAAATACTTCCCTCCTGGTTGGAAAAGCGACAGATATGCTGCAGACAGCTCTAGCAGGGTATGGTACTGCCACCTGCACCCATACCCCTTCACAGCACCCAGGTCAGAGTTAAACAAACCAAGTGTTACCTTTGTGTGACTTTGGCATCCATGATGTCATCTGTGTTCCTTCCATCTATGGTCCACCACACCTCAGTCCGAGAATCCTTCAGAAAGGTGAAAAAGACCTCACAGGGCAAAACAAGATCATCTCCTGGGAAGAAATGGCCACAGTGAAGTATTACAAAGCACAAATAGCACCACAGTGAGCTTTCCAGTGGCCCTACCAGGCTAAACTCTGTCTCCCTTTAGGAAACAACAACACACACTTCCAGACATTTGATGTCTGTTTAATACCCTGGACATGTTGACTTGTGACATAAACAAACAGGAAAAAGTATCCTGCTTTCCTAAATACTCCAGAAATTCCCTGACTGCACCAAGTGACACACTCAAATAGAGCTGCTCCCCGCCAACCACTTCTTGGAAACCTTGGCAGTGTTAAACATTCCAACTGCACAGGGGACAGTGACCTTAAAGAGAAGAATTTTGGTGTGGAAACAATCCTTCAGGCACTCCACTTCCGCTCAAGATCAGGCTTGGAAGCCTGAATATTGTTATGATCTGCCCACAGGTCTCACAGAGTGTGGCAGAAGCCTGATCTTCTGAGCTCAGAAGTAGTGCTTTAGAGTGAAGACTGCTGGTAATCATCACCATTGGCATGACATTTATTGCAGCAGTGTAATGGGACACAATCCATTCAGCATAGGGAACCGCTCCAAAGAGCTATCAGTCTAAACAGATGGAGTAGAGGAAGTGGTGTAATATCCCACTACACAATACTGTAAGGCCAGCAAATGGAGAGCTGTCATTAATTAGGAAGTAACCAGAGGGAGAGGAGATGAGCGAAGAAGTGGCCAGAAGGCAGAAGCCACTAAGGCACTGAATGAGGGAGGGTTGGAACAAACCACAGCCAGGGTCAGGACTGACACAAAGTCCTACAGGAATTGCTCTAAGTAACTAAGAGCTCTCAGTTCATCTGCTTCTGCAGCTGCTCCAGTTCACTGGAATCCTCTATCTCCATGCCTGAATATTAAAAAAAATCTGTGTGCACAAATTAACTTTAAAGCTATGCTCTCCTATTCTGCCATGGAGAACTAGCACCCCTAACCATCTGCCAGACAGCTTGTGGCAGCTGCTCTGCTCAGTGAGGGGAAGCACTGGGAAAGCAGAGGGAGAAGTGAGTCTCTGCCTGGCTGGCTGTGCATCCCTGTCCCCTAGGGATGGCAGGCATTGTCATTTACCTGCTTCCAGTTCGTAGACAACTTTTTCATTTGGGGAGGTGAACTGTGGTGGCAAGGCCTTGTTTGGAGATCCTGTGGGAGAGAACAGAGAAGCCCCTGCAGCTTTACTCACAATGCCCCCCAGCCCCGGTTCATATGATGCTATCTAATTTGTAATGTGATCCTAGTACAGAATTTCAAGCAAAGGGAAATCTAGTCCTAGTCCCCAAACAGTGCCAGATGCAGATTTTGAGGCTCCTTCGAAGTTTAGGTATGTCTAGATTCAAGATTCAAGGCCTCCCACATCTGAAGAGCTCCATGTCCCCTGGGACTCAGCATCTTCCATGAAGTACAACCTATACCTGAAATTCTTTTTATTTCTGCTCCTAAAAAAAATAAGATGTCAACATCAATTCTCATCATAGGCATTTAATCCTGCACTTAAAGCTGTCGTTGTCTTTGCACTCAAAACTCGCTCTACTGTTCTCTTGGTTTTTAAGCTCCACCTACAACTCACTGGCTGGTAGGCCAAGCACTTGTCCATAAGTGCAGACCTGCCCATGCACTGGCATGGATAGCTGAAATCCCATCCACGAAAAATCATTCCAGCTCAGCACAAAGGCTTTGAGATTGCAGGAGGACTGGGACAAGCAGGCTATGATTGGGCAATTCCACAAATAATGATGAGCAAAGAGCACTGGAGACAAAAATGAGTGTCAGGGTTATGCACTCATGTGCCAGCAGAGGGTACCCCTGACCATCTCATGGGCTGTACCTCACCAGCCAAAGCCTGGTTACCCTTGGTGTTCCTTTGGGGGCATTTGACATGGTAGTGAGTGGAGCTTCCAGCACAACATGCCCTGGACAGTCACAGAAGGCTGACCCCAGAAAGCCAAAATACAGCAGTCAGCTGGGTAACACAGACTGAACACAACCACAAACAGATCCCGTGACAGACTTGAGCAGTTTTCACCACTTCTGCTGTTATCCACCTGCAGCTTATACTTTTTGAAGTCATTCTTACCTACCACCTTCATCTTTATGGTTCTGGTGAGATTATATGTTCTTCCATGGTCCTTGAATGTCACAATGCAGGTGTAATTCCCTTCATATGTGCTGCGGACAACGCCAATGACAAGCTTGGACCCTTGAGGGTGTCGTTCATTGAAGCCATCCACTAACCTGCAGGACTAGAGTCAAGCAGAAAAAGCACTTGTGTTTTGGGATTCAAAAAGTTATTGGTTTACATCCCAGTGCAAATATCTGTTTTGAAACTATAAATGTGATGCGAGACTTGGATATCTGATGCAGCTCAGACCTAAATGCCATGAACCCTGAAATACAAACTGGTTCATTCACCTCAAAAAAGAGGTGATGAAGCAGACTATCCTAATAGCTTTATCCCACCTCAAATACAGACAATTTCAAAGATGTATATAGCCCTGATCTAGAAGTGCATTTGCAATCAAGGTGAACACCTCTGCAAAATGAAGTAAAAACAGACAAGGAGAAAAATGATGATGTATTCACAAATGGATACTAAGAGGAAAGGACACGTCCCCCAGTTGATGTCAGCATCTCTAACGCTTTCAGGACTAATCATGCTACCCTGACTGACATCAATTGTCGATGAGGCCCCAGAATTGCCAAATGGCAAACGAGAATCTATAATACAAAAACCTTAGTAACTCTTCTCTCTCTGCCAGGTGAGGCAGGAAACCTCAGCCAAGTACCAAGCTAGAGATCCCCTTTCAGGAAGCAGTTAAGCAGATGATATCTTCATTATCATAAAACCCAAAGATATGCACATTTTTTAAGAGATTATTTCTGAATGGTGCATTTCCCAATGAGATAGATCCTAATGGGGCAATTTAAGACAGGGGTCATATACCATTTTTAATGTTTTTTATTAGGCGTGGGATGACTTGCTGCCTGAAAAATGATTTCCATGGGGCTTTGTGTTTCATCCTCCTAATTGATTGTTGAAATGTGAATTTCAATGAGCAGTACAAGTAAGACATTTCAACTATCAGAATGAAACTGTTCCTCTTGGCGACAAAAGCAAGCTTTTCCTGAAGGATTTCAGAGTTGAATATTCTTTAAATTTTTAATTTTTTTCCTTTAAACAGCAGATATTGGTTGCCAACTTTCTTTACTATTAAATTCACTCATATAGCACCTTCTACCTTGAAATTTGGAAGTGCTTTACAAGCTGTTAGAGAATTCAGTACCACAGCCCCCTGGCTGTGCATCCCCTGAGAATTCCTTATTCTCTCTTGACTAAAGAAAGGCATCCATCTAAAGAAAAATACTGAAGTAAAAATTTAATACAATTTAGCAGTAGCTGTGTAGGTATGAGTCTGAGGATGACTGGAAACAGCCTGACTATCAGAGCGGAATGGAATAGGTATGTCTCCATCTTCAGAAAAGAGGTTTGCCAATTTGTGGCAAATAGCATCTGTCGTCCTTGAAGAGCCCCACTCTACAACTTCACTCCCTGACCTCACGAGATTTTGGAGGGGAGGTTTTTCTTCTTAGATTCCAAAATGTTTTTATCTTTGTTTTAGTAAAAAAAGGAACAAAGTCATGATTTTATTTACAGGAATAGCAATTTGTTTGCCATGTAGGTCAGGCATACTACCAGCAGCTGAACTGAAGTTCCCAAATCCCTTGAGTCTTCTCCACTCATACACACAAATCAAAATATACATATATATATTTATACACATATACGTATATAATATCAGTGTCTGTTCTCATACCCAAAGACAATTTTATCCTTGAACTCAATGGAAACAAAGCTCTAACTGTAGCTTTACTAACTTTAACAGTTTAATCACTGGACAGACTCTAAAATACAGCTCCATGGTTCTTACCTCACCACTGCTTTTTCAGTTACAACCCCAAATCCTCCCTCTGCCCAAATAATAACAAAAGTGCTTCTCACCTGGTACCATTTGACAGTTGGTGTTACACTAGCAGGGTAAAACCCATCAATGTCTGGACATACGATCTTTTCATTAGCGTACTCCAGGTAGAACATCTGCTCAACAGGTTTTATTGAATGGCTCACACAAGAGCCTTGGTCTTTTGGAACAACCTCCAAAGGAAAGGCAACTTTGCTGCAGTAAGTTGTGTTTCTAAGGTCAGAGGAGGAGAGGGCTGATTAGATAAGACTAACTTCCTCCTATAGCAAGGTAATGAAATAAAAATCACATCTGCAATAATGAGCATCATCATTTTGATGAAGCATATACAACCTTAGTTGATTCATGTACATATGTGAAAGGAAGCAAGAAAAGTCAACACGACCATAAGCAACGTACACTCTCCTGCTGGTAAAGCAGATAATAGTGTCAAAGACACAGTGAACATGAGATAACACAAGGAAGATCAGAAAGAGCTCCTGTGCTCAGTGCAAAGCAGCTGCTATGTTCATTTTGTACCACACTTAGAGACACTACTAATTTCCTAGAAGTCTCGATCTCATGAATCTTTGCCAAATTATCATGCAGTCAAAACATCACCCTTGAATCTGAAGCTATTTTTACTCTAGACATACAGATCACTTCTTAACGGTGAGTGCCTATGGATTTTGCCATGGGCTCAGCAATAATACTTTCATAGACACTTGTAGTTAGCGAGAAGAGGCGTGTTCATTAACGCTTGCAAAGCTCCAAGCATTATTACAATGTAAATTGGCTCAGTGCTGAGTGGCCTTATAATTGTAACATTCTTTTCCCATTAATGCTCATGTAAACGCTCTTCTCTCTACAGAAGGATCCACCACTAATAGCACGGCCCTCCAGCTTCCACAAAAGTCTTGCTGTTACAGAAGCTGTGCCACACAACCTACCTGAGCATGCACGTGTAATTTCCAGTGTCATTGAGGAGAGCAGGCCAGAACCAAAGGGTGTCTTTCTCCTTACTGATGCGGTTATCTGGGAGACGAAAGTTAATAGGCTCCTCCAGATCTCGGTCCTGCCCAATCCTGTACCAGATCAGGGTTAAGCCAGCAGAATGGGCTGTGCTGTAGTTGTACTTCAAGAAGGTCTCAAAAAGTGGGCATTTGATCTTGGCGGGTTCCCCATCGTAAATCTGGATCTGTTTCATGGTGTCCACACCCCAGTCATCGCAACGTTCTACAACCACAAAGAACAAAGTGCCTTAGCTTGCAAAGCTACAGGAAAAAAGCAGTTCAGCACCCATTCCCTACATCCTTGGTCCTGCCTCCACCAAAATGAGAGGCAAAAAAAAATCCAGTGTTTTAAGTGAAAGCAAACCTGGCTTTTACAAAGCACATCAAGAATATTGTGTTCAGCTCTTGAGAAGCTGTAAACATCTACCTTCCTTTATACATTTCCTATACTTTCCTGATTGTCATGATGTATTGCCCTGATGGCAGATAGATATGGCAGGATACTGTTTTTACCAGGCTTCCCCGAGAGCTCCAGGAAAGCTCAACCTTAAACATTACTGCAATGGGAAGATAAGCTGTGGGTGAAAACAATCCCAGAGGTGTCTGTTTGAACAGAGGTGCCTGAACTAGAGAAAACAGAACACTGCAGACGTTAATCCTGTCCGTAGAGAGGGACCACTGCCCTGCAAGAGAAAGCTGGACCAGGCAGCTAGGAACGAGGACTGTCTTTTCTGTTGTGGATTTGTGCGAGTCCTTTGCATGTTATGCTGAATACAAACACTACCAATTGACACGTAGTGACTCTTTACAGCAACGTCTGGGAAGGGAGGCTGAGGGGGCAGGAGAGCCAGCATTGAGGAGACAGCAGGAGGTTCACTTGGGGATCACAAAACAACCCCCAGTGCATTCCCCAAGTGCCATCCAACAGGATCAGCACAGCTCCAGGCAGACTCAGACTGACAGAAATTAAGCAGCAATAAAAAGCAGCTCTAAGGTGATTTTTTTTTTTTTTTCTTTTGTTTTCTTTTTTTTTTTTTTTTAAATTGCTTCCAGTGAACAAGATCAGGACAAACAGCATGCTCACCATCCGTTTATCCTCCACAAGCTCCTTTTCACCCTATTCCTCCCACCCGGAAGGATGTCCTGTCACAAAGAGACACAGAGCAAGCAAAACAAGGTGCCAGCTAACCTGAGAGCAGCCTGCACTGCCCATGCTGCCAGGGCAAAGGATGCACAGCATGCTGCCCTCGCACCCTCTCCAGCAGCCAGGAAGCATTAGTGAGGGCAGCCTGACATCTCAGAGTCCTAGATGAGTCCAACAGAAAGAGGTGCTGCCTGCAGCTGCTCCAGGAGAGGCATTGCAGCACACAGCAGTCACCTCAGAGTCAGCACTGCAAAGCTTCTCTAGTTCACAGATATTAGAGGAACTTGGACAGAGAGGAAAAAACAGAATACAATATGCTCTTTGAGCCCAATTCTTCTGAACTGACTTCACAGGCCCAAAGCAGGATTTCTGGCATTTTATCTTCCTTAAATAGACAGTGGGATGTAGCTTGGCCCCAAATTCATACTTAATTAATTAAAAAAAAAAAAAAGCAAAGAGAGGAACCTTTGAGAAGACAGCCCCACAGCGCTTTAAGGCAGCTCCACTAACTCATGGCTCAGTGATGGTTAGTCATGGGGAGACAAAATCTGGGCCAATAAGAATAGAAATGTTTTCTGGCTGTTTCATACATCATGTAAATGCAAACTGCACTGCTCCTCCTGTGGTATCTGGACAAAGAGCAAAACAGGCTGGGAGGAGGTGGTGAGACTAACGAGAGCCCAGGTATTTGGAAACCAAAACCCAAAGCAATGAGGAGTGCCATAACCCCTCACCTCAAACACACAGGTAACTTCTTTCAAAACTAAACACCAGGAAAGATCGCAGCTATTGCAGCCAGAAGCAAGGCTCATTTTGAGAGACCAAAATGAGCATTGGAAGCCTTACACCATGCATGATCACCTATCTCCACCACAGTAGAAAACAACCTGGAAACCAACTGAAACCAGTATGCTGATCCTCGCTGGTTAAGCTGCTGGATTAGGTCAAGTTTCCATGGAGCAGTAAACAAGACAAATGAGTCTGCCACTGACTGTCTGCTAATTGCATGACAAAGCTTTCATTACTATTCACATTTGTTTTCATACAAAAAGCCTCTTCCTTCAAAAGAAACGAGGTCTCCCTGCAGACCTGGGGCTGTACATCAGGTCACGGGGTTCTCTTCCCTGCACCTGACTTTGCAGTGTCCTCATGGGCTGCAAAATGGAAAATTGTCCTCATTACTTCAAGTGGCAAGGCTGAAGAGGAAGGAAACTGTATAAAAAATTACAGTACTGAAATTCATGGAGTAAAGATCAATGAATTTTGCAATCGTGACCAGCTCTTATGTTTTGCAAGAGTTCATAAATCAGCATTGTAAAGCTACTTACCCGTTCTAACTGAATGAGTAAATGAAAATAAAATACATTGCTTTTGAGTAATGCGCAGGGGAAGAAAAAGTACATCATCGTATGGGCCTTGTTTTTTTTAGTTGAGGAAGGAAAAAGGCTGTTGTCCTTTACTGTAAGAGTGGTACAAACGGATTTTTGGCCAGTTCAAGTGACCTCAGGGATGCCACTCAAGAGAGCATCATAAAAAGAACATGCAAGAAATACATAAGAACTCAGCTCTAGTTATTGGAAGCAGCCTAAACTTGAATGCCGCTGTCCCAGTTTGCATCCATTCACACTTACCCTTACTAGCTAGGCCTGGGAAGCGAGTTTCTTCTCTCTTGAAGCATTTCCTACACTATACTAAGCTGCTGGGGTTAAGAGCAGCTCCCAATTAAATCAAGTGGGAGCAGCACTCACGCTGACTTCAGGGCTTCACTTGACAAATGGAAACCCAGCAAAGTGATGGGTGCACTTGCAGGTGAATGAGAAGTTGCTCCAAATCTCTTCCTTGCTTGGGCTGTGTTTCAGCTCACGCTCGTGGGGATGTGTCTACTGCTATACAGCAGTTTCTCCTGTTAGAGAAACTCTGAGCTGTCCCATTTCTGAATCTGCTGCTTAAACATCAGGCATCCCAAAACAGACTCCTCTTCAGAAGCCAAAGAAAGCAGCTTCTCCAGATGCAAAGTAGAAAATGAAAGGAGAGAAAACTAATGATGTTGCTTGGCTGCACAGAAGTGAGCACACTTTTGAAAACCTTTCCAACCCTTAATTTACTGCAGCCGTTCACTCTTTGGGAACGGAACTGAGTACACCCATCTGAAATGCTCCCTTCTGAGATGCATCTGCAGCACCTATTAGAAGTGCTCAACACAAATAAAATTGGTGCAATTATTTGGATTTTCAAGGGGACACAAACTACTGAACCTGTGGATAAAAAGATAAAAAAAAATAATGAAAGGAGAATAAAGCCACACCAAGAAGTGCTATTCCTTTTCCCTGTTCAGCAGTTCTACACAGTCATTTAACTACGCAGTTATTTCAAGTATACTCACAGCACCTCCATTTAAAGGAAAATTCTCCAGCAATGAACTTTACCAGCTTCACACCACCTTCACCCCATCTCCCCCTTCCCCGGGGCTATGAACAAAAGCCTTCCACTAGTTATTTCTTCACAGAAGTTGTAAAGAGCCACTCTGATGACAGGGCATCCATCATGCCTGCACTAATTACCCTGCCACTTGCCAAATCTGTCTCTAATCTGCGGGAGGGGGCCAGCCCCACGTGCAGAGCAGGGCTGCCACTTGGGAGATGCTCTTCCCCTCTTAGGAAGAAAGGATGGGGCTGCAGCACCCCACAGCTTTCTGCCTTCTTCTGCAGTACTATCTTTAGGCAAAGCTGATCCAAGCTCACCTCTGTGCGTGGAGGGCAGCCAAACCAGCGGTTAGCTTGACACAAGCATCAGCATCAATGAGGCAGAAAGCTGGTCCAGGAAAGCAATTAAGTGAGAATTAATCATTACCACCTTAAAAAAAAAAAGCCTCCCCCACCCTCTTTCAGGCGCACAGCAGTTTGCAGTGAGTGGGAAGTAGAGAAAGTCAAGCTGAATGGAGGAGCTGCTCTGAGAGCACTGGAGGTGCCAGCTGTGGCCAGCTGCCACGCGTGGGAGCTCTCTCTGTGCACACACGTGCCAGGAGCACCCACATTTCCATTGGGTCTGCAGTTCTGCTTTCACACACGCATCCTGCACAAGAGCATCGCATAGCAGCACTCTCTGCTATAGAGGTTGGTTCCACAGCTGAGAAATAGTGGCATAGCAGGAAAGCAATTCCCACTTGGCTCATACCCCACCTGATGGTGCAACGCAGCAGAGGGAGGGTGGCACAGAGCAGAGCAAATGACAACATCTCCCTGAGCAGATCCAAACACACTGAAATCAGTGGGAATTGGAAGGGCTCACATTAACCACATCTCCCAGTGCTCATCTGACTCTGCTGTGGTGCCCTCATGGAAGCATCTCCAGAGGGTGCTGCGGATGGAGCAGCATCTTTCTCCGAATGGTTATCATTTCAATAGGCAGAACAGACAAGAAAGGAAGAAGGAAAAAAGAAAAAAAAAAAAAAAAAAGGACTCCTTGGAATATAAGATTCAACTTGTCCAAAAGCACTTATACAGCATGTTTCACTTTAGATTCTGAAAGCCTAGCTCAAAGAGAAGTGATCAGCCTGTAATGGAGCCCACTGCTCCTGAGTTGGAGCATCCTGACCCAGCCATGCACAGTCTGTAACACAGAGGAGTGGCTGTTGTTTGTCTTAAATCTCCTGCACAGCAGCTCTATGCCTGTTCTACCTGTGATTAAAGCTGTGCTTACTGAACGTGGCAGAGTATTTTGGTTACCTCCAGCAACTGAGCACAAAAAAAACCAAAGCATTTGGCTTTCTCTAGCAAGCTTGACATGTTTTCCTGGAGGAAACCCACGAGATCAAAACAATGAAGGTAGGGGTATGAACTGCTTCAAAGCCTGAAGGAGAAGAAGAGCGAGTAGCTACTTTCCATCTCTCTTCATTCAGGAAATTGCTGCATAAAGCAAAGAGGAGCAGCACAGGAGGAAGAGAGAGAGGAAACAGGACAGCCTGTTGCAAAGGCATCCATAGGAAAAGCAGCACAAAGAGGTGTCTGCCTGTTTAGTGCCATGACAAAGCTGGATCCGAGCTGGTAGGGGATTCTCCATAAGCCTGGGACTTTAGGTTCAGGTCCAGCTCCCAGCTCTGCCATGGACTTGTGGAATTAAAGCTGTGCAGCCTCATTATAGAATTCAGCCAAGGTCTTGGGTGGCCTCCCATCCTGTTTATAACACAGTATAAGATACTATACCATGAGTGCAAAAGAGACTATTCAACACCATCCCAGTGACACTCCCCAAGTGAGCTTTCTTCCACACATTTTGCACTTCTGTGCAGAACGTAAAGTGAGCCATTTGCACAAGATTTGCCCCTCACCACCCCCTGCAGCCAAGCAGCAGAAGCAAGCTTTTCTCCGCTCTCCAGGCATGGCTCAGGCTATGCAGAGGGAGGCTGAAGGCTGATGTTATGTGCCCTTACCCTGAACACCTCTGTTTCACAGGGTTTGTCTCCACTTCAGGGCCGTGCAACCTCAACAACACATCACTTCATGCACACAGGTACCATAAAAATCCATAACTGCAGTAACTCAGACTGGTATGCATGGTTATAAAATCACCTCCTGAATTAGGACAGCTAGAAGCTGAGATGGAAGAGTAGGAGGAAGTCAGGAAATCCCAGGAGAAGATGGTGGGAGAGGGATTTAGTCTCTTTAGAAGACAATAATGCAGTTTAATCTATTTTTCTTTTGACTCTACACACTAAAATAAGCTCCTCAGCTTCTGGGGCTGTCACAAATCATAAGGAAAATAAGGCCACTGGAACCTCATCAGTAGAATAAGAGCGATATAGTAATAATCCTGAGGAGCTGCGCAGCGACTTCCATCTTCAAAGTGTTTTACAGACAGTAATTTATTAATCTGCAAATTTCCCCTGGCCACTAGTAACTGCTCTGCCTCAGCTCAGCACACAGATGGGAGCTCAAGAGCTGGTGCAGGAGGGGAGTAGGAGGCAGCACCGACCTCCTGAGCCAGAGCAGGGATGCTGACTGCTCAAAGCCATGGCTGCGGGTGTCAGACTATGCAGGATTTGACCCCATGCTGGGCTCACCCTACCATGCAGCCTGCCTGACAACCCTAGAGCAGCTTTTGGAGGAATTTCCTATGCAAGAGGGTGCTCCCTGGCACTGAAGGATTATAGACGCGCTCCAGTTATCTGTTAAGTCAGTATCTAACATGGGCCAGCTGTGTACGAGAACAAAGGGGTAACATTATTTTATATTCATGCTGGCTGTTATGCTTTTTGACTGGCTTAAAAGAGATGTAAAACCAATGTGTATCTGCATCACAATGATGGTGTCAAAGAAGTCATTACAAAACCAAAATTTGGTTTACTGGGTTTTGCCATCCTTTCTTCGGCTATCAAAACACCTGGGTCATTAAGCATCCTGCAACACAAGGACAGAGACCTAAGACAAGAAAAGCAGAAGACCCTGAATATCATTGCAAAGGATCACATTTAAGGAACTCAAATCCAGGCACTGCAGACCACAAATACTTTCAAGACCAGAAGAGATGTGCCCATCATGAGCAAGCAGCAGGCTTGGGCATCCAGCTGAAGCAATAAAACCTTTCCTTCCCTTCTCAGGATGTTTCTAACCCAGACTGTATCACTACCTTCCCTACCTTTCATTCTTCCCAAGCAGATCATGCCCTGGAACAAACCCAATTCACATCATTAGCTGGGGCTCAGCTCCATGCTAATTGAGCCTGCAGAGGTGCCAAGGCACAGTTCATACCCATACACACAGAGACAGCTACTATCCACTACAGCATCCTGAAGATGGACACCACAGTACCTGAAAAGCTTCAGGAGAATGCTCCTTAAATATTCCAGGAAGGCAGTGCCATGGTATGAGTGTCCTACCTGCAGCTATGTGGTGCTTGGATACCAGCTCATGTTCCCTCTTGAAATTCTACTACTCTGGCCCCAAGAATAGACAGCTCAAATGCTGTACCGTTATCAGAGTACATCCAGCCTCCCACAGACTATTTGTGGCTTTGCACGGGTGAAATGGGCTTCAGCCTCAAGCCACATAGCATAACAGAGGGCTGCCCTCCATCCAAACACAAAGAGTCCTGCAAGCCCGACAGCAGAAGCAGTGCACGTTTTGACAGCCCGAAGTGGTTTAAGGCGCGTGCAAAGAAAAAGGGAACCCCGTACCATTCGCAGACCTCCAGAAAATTAAACATGAACACTACAGTGTATTTGCAGAAGCAATGTGCTTTAACTGGACATGTCCCATGCATCACCCTTTGACGCTTATGTCCTTGTAACACTCTACAAAGGCTCTAATCCTACTGATGACTGTAGCTGACCCAGGTCAGTAGTCCTAAGGCAAGCCAGAGAGGAAAAGCCTTCAGCCTCCGCACCGCAGTACCTACTATGAAATCATCCCCACTCATTCAGAAAGGTACAAGATTATAATCATCCAATAACTGTTTATCAGCTCAGGGTGTTTTAATTGCTCCTTTGCCAGTGCTGCAGTGGGGCAAGCGCTCCCAGGAGGCCCGCTAAAACCCCAGGGCTCTTTCTGAACCTCGTTCCCTCAAAGCCACGGCTTGTTCCTTCTCCCCTCCCTCCCCCTTGCCTTCTGCAGATCGTGCTGTCTCCTTCCTCCCCCGAGGAGGAAGCCCAGAGCTGAGGCACACACAATCTGCCTCTTCACCAGCGCCCGGCTGACTGCGTGCCAGGGGAGCCGCGAGCATGACAGCATATTTCCTGTCAGGAAAGTGACTCAGTGAGACGGCTGCGAGAGCTCCTCTTACCCAAGAAGTTCCCCTCTCCCCTCACGTTGCTGAGGCATGAGTCAGAAGCTGAGAGCCAGAACTTCAGCCCCCTCCAGAGCCACGCAGGAACAGTGAATTTTGGGTTCGAACCCAGGTCCTGCCTGTATCTCGGTGACAAGGTGCTGCCACATGCCTGGTTTTGTCCCTTCCAGACTGGGAATGACAACGCTGACCAAGCAGAGGGCTCAGATTTGCAAAGCACCGTAACTCAGAGACCGGGCTGCTGTTTGCTTACGTACCCATTTACGCTGCACTCACGGCCACTGTGTGCGAGCGTTACACAACCCCTGCAGCCAACCCATGCGTATGTGCACTTTGCCAAAGCACTCTACACACAGCCATTTCACCCAGGAACCACACAAAGGGCTGCAGCCAGCTTTCCTACACCACCCTCAGCCCTGCAAACAAGCACTATGAGCACTCACCGGAGCCGCTGCTCAGGGGCACCGCACACAGCCACAGCGTCACCAGCAGCACAGCACCGACCATCTTCATCCTGCAAAGCACACCAAGGGCTCTGGTTATTTCACAACATTTCAACTCTGCAGGCATTTAAAAAAAAAAAAATCTGAGCATGTGTGTTTATTCTTCCGCCCACTCGTAGATCTTTTAGTTCTTGTACTTTTTTGTTGTTGTTTGTTTTTCTGTATTTCATTAAGAAATTCATAGCAGCGTCGTCCTGCCTGCAGGCAGCCCAGGAGGTGACAGCTCAGAAGAGGACTCTGAGCTCACTGACTCAAGTCACTGGAACAGAGCATGAGCAGTAAGTTTGCTGCTGCCTGTCACATACAGCAGGGTATAAATCCTAAGCTTTGACTCCAAAAACAGAGGTCCTGTGCTGAGACCTCATTCTGCCAGTGCACATGCTCACTGTTCAGAGAAAGTGCAGGAAGTGCTGAAGTACGTTTGCACCAAACACAGCTCTATGCAACCAACGCCTACACCATACCAGCTGCATGGCCCCAGCCCTGCAGGGAGCCCCCAGGGTGAGGCTGCACATCATGCCCCATCCAATGCTTCCTGTGTACAAGCAATGAGTCCCAGACATGTGCTTCGGCAGTGACCTGAACCAACATTTGAGCTTGTAGTGCAGCACCCAAAAGCAAGCAGAAAATCCCCAGCTTTCCAGCTCCTGCTGCAGAGTACAGTTCCCTGTAATTTGAGATAAATGTACGCTGCCAATTCCACTTGCCACGTGCTCTGGAATTTGGCATTCGGCTCTCAGAGCTGCTCACTCATTAGAATTAAAGCTTCCCCATGTTTCTAGGTTTTCCAAGATGCAACTTAAGCTGCTACTCATGAAAGTTGACGTACTAGATGCTCTCATTAGTGGAGCAAAGGTACCATCAGATTACAAAGGGACAACACATGGTTAAAAGGATGAACCTGAAACAGCTAAGCTCAGTCAGGCAGTGCAGTAATGAGCACAGTGCCACTGACAGAAGCATGCTCCTGGGGTGACAGGGAACCTGCTGCAAGGTGTGAAGATAAGCCACCCTTAAACATGTTCCTCACAAGCCTCTGTATACCATGCACACTATGGAGAAGGACTTCAAGCAGAGGCAGAGAGCAGCTAAGATCGCACGGATTGCCCATACTAACAAGAATGGGGTGTGTAGACCACTCAAAACTTAGCAGCAGTTATTTAATCCTTCCTTTCCAATGAATTAAAAAAAGCATTTGTACAATGCTTTCCCTGGGTTGGGCTCATCTCTAAGAGACAAAGGGAATCTGGAGCAAGCCTGCTCTTCCCCACACAGCAGGCTGCACTGGAACCCTACAAGTAGTGGGGACGGAGGCAGCTGGGAGCTGGTCATCCTCTTCTTCCTTCACCCAAACTCAAGTGGCCTTCACTGCTGCCACCTATAACCACCAACACATAGGAAGCATCCATAGGGAGGAATGAAGATGAAGGGCATCCACCCTTTGGAAGACTCTAGAAAAGATAAAACATCTTTCTGTCATCAGACTGGGGAGAAAGAACCAGTGTGCTGCACCTTTGGTGGGATTTCAGTAACATCTGGGAATTGAGATGCTGAAACAGAGGGAGTAAAGACTTGGAGGGGAGGGGAAATCATTTCCTTAACAGATATCTCATGGTTCACTCTCCATTTGCCATTAGATTAATGAACAGTGTGTCCTAACTTAACCTTCTTTTCCACTTTTTCCATCCTTCGTTTTGTACAAATGTGTCTGAACTCAGCCCTGACTTTGGAGTTCCTCTCATTTACAGCAAGGCCATTCATGTGGCCTAAGGCCAAAATAAACTCCATTTCACTCAGTGATACCCAAGCTCTGCGGTGAGCTAATATTTACCTCCATTAACTGCTCCAAAGAGTACGCTCCTTTCAGCGGTCTCAGAGCCACTGGGGCTCCATTCCCACAGACAAGATATCTAAAATCCCCACGTTGTGGGGGCAATTCTTCGTTCTTGCTCTATCCAGCTATAAACAGCAGGATTTATTCTGGTTCATTCCAGCCTCTCCAGAGCAGATAGTCTCAGTGAGGAGAAATGCAGAGCTTGTCAGATCACAGTGATTCCCCTATTACTGGAAGGGGCTCCTTGACTGCTCTGACAGGTCTCAAGGGTGGGAAGCACAGCAGAAGGGGCTGAGACCCCTCAACGCCACCAGCACTGTGATGTTGCAATACAGACAGGCCAAAAATCTGTGATTTGCCCCAAAAATGCGTTCCCAGGACAGTCCTGTGGTCACATTTCCCCAGGAGGATGTGACTCTGCCAGCAACACCAGGAAAAAGAACATTGCACCCATTCTGTTGCAGACGAAGGTGGGTTTTGTAACACTGGAAGAACATGATGCCACAGCACAATAACTCACCCTCTCTTACCGGGAACAGAAGAGAGTTTTCTCTGCCTTTTCCAGCAACCTGCTTCTTTGTTTCGTGACACCAGAGAGCATGCTATAGTTCTGCCAGTACATGACACAATTGCTGCCCAGTTAACTGGCTGCAACATCCTCATCTCTGGCTACAATTGGAGGAGGAGAGCAAAACCCAACCTGCATAGGAAGGGCTCCCCCAGCCACATCCACCTATTGATGCCACAGACCTCACCCCAGCAGGCAGAGAAACCACACACAAAGCAAACGCCAAACACGGCCAGGAATAAATCAGTGAGCAGAGGAGCGTACAGCTCGGAGATCACACACAGGCAGACAGCAGGTAATCAGAGCTGCCAGGAGAAGGCTGGAGAGCTCAGATACATCGCCAGCGATCCAGGAGCTTCTCAGGAGACCAATACACTCTGAAGTGTTCTTAATGCCTCCATAAATTAACACTTTAATAATAATTCATAGAGCAGTTGGGGAAAACAAGTCATCGCTGCCATTAATAGAGCTCTTAAGGAATTCACTTGATGTTTTCATTTTGTTTTGAATTTGTTTTCTTTTTGTCTCTGAGCACTTTTTTCATCCAACTTTCACCTTGCATTTACCAGAGAGCAAAGAAAGGAGCGAGGGGAATACAGACGTGGTGGGGTCTCCTGTTCCCAATGGCTGAGGTGGTGGAAAGGCTTAGGTTGCATTTGATACTGGCTAGGAACGGGCCTGATGACACAGAAAACATGGCTATTTCCATACAAGAAATCTTTAGTTCTAATACCCTTCCTATTACCCTTGGCAGCATGGACTCAGTAAAACCTCAGTGCTTTCCAAGAAATTGCAAAAAAACAAGATCAGTATCAAACAATTAATTAAGAGAGCTGCTCTCAAAGCAGCCACTGTACACCTATTCTCAAAGACAACCGTACTAATCCTACAGAACAATGTCACAATTCACAAGAAACTGCCTTTGTCCCTTCAAACCCCGGGCACCTGGAGAGCTCTGACAGGTTTTCCGCTGCTCACCAGAGTCACATTTCTGTGTGCAGAACAAAGGCGCCCTTCAAAACATCGTCACTAAGTGCTCTGGCTGAAAGGGCATTTAAAATAAAGCAGTTGCAGGAAGAGGAAAACATAAAGCCTGCTCTGGCTATTTGAATGGGGTTATATATTATTTTCTGTAGGAAATTTTTTGTTAAGTCCCTCTAAGTCAGAGGGATTTGAGAGCACTGGGCTCTAAGAAAACGGATGCTGACCCAGGAAGACATTGGCTGACATTGACTTTGGAGACACTTTGCTTCTAAACTACATATGCCTGGGACAGGAAAGATTCTGGTCAGATGCTACCAAGGCTTCAAAGCATGCACAGCAAGAGCTCTGCTTGCTCTGATAGCAGGCAGGTTGAGTATGCAGTGATTTGCTGCAAAACCAGGCAGTATGCAGGAGAGAAGCACAGCTCCTCTGCTCCATGGTACCATGAGATGGTCTCTGCATCCCCACACTGTGCTGGAAAAGGCAGCTTGACACACTTGCTGGGTTTTCTTATGAGAAAGATATTGCATAGCCAAAGCACATTTAAAGAATCCCAAAGGCAGACAAAGGGCAGTCAGAAAAAAGCAATGAGGAAAAAAAAAGAAACAACCACTAAGTGGGAAAAGGCCCTTCAGCCTTCCAGGAAACACTTGCTTTTCAGTCCATGCAGGACCAAGTCAAATAATAGGAGGAATTACTGTAGCATAAATCTTGGTGCCACTTAGCCGAGACTCACACAGCTCCAGTTGCCCCCAGCGCTCCTCCTGGGGCTACTGGGGCACTGAGCAGCATCACTTTTGCTGCACTCCTGTCCCTGCCCAGAGCAAAGCTTCCCCTGCTCTGGGTCTGCCAGTCCTTGCAGAAATCCCTCTCAAGAATGCAACATGGCACTGAACTTCAGCCAGCTCCCAGCCCCAGCTGGGGACACTACATCAAAGTGATGACCAGCAGGGCTGTCAGGCACTCGCTGCTCACATCCCATCTGGGATTCCAGATAGCCACATCCACATAAGCCATGCTGTGCTGTTACTCACAGAAGCCTCATGTGACTTCTTCCAGTGACGTCATGGGGCTGCAATGCAGGGCAGCCAGCCCAATGGTAAATTATTAGAGATACTAGAAAAAATTTCTTCCCAGAAAGAGTGGTCAGGCACTGGAACAGGCTGCTCAGGGAGATGGTGGAGTCACCATGCCTGGAGGTGTTCAAGAACTGCGGAGATGTGGCACTGAGGGACGTGGTCAGTGGGTATGGTGGGGATGGGTTGGCAGTTGGACTAGACGGTCTTAGAGATCTTTTCCAACCTTAAGGATTCTGGAGTTCTAAGCTGGAGCTTCCTGCCAAAAGCCAAGTGGGAGGCATCCAAGGGGAAGGACAGGTTTTGTTTTCTCTTGCACATCATCCTAAAGCCCTTCTGTTTGAGGAGACATAAACCTCTCAGAGTTTCAGCTTGCTTTTAAGGATAACCCTTGAAGAAAGATGTAGCCTCAGGAAACATCTCTTTCTTCTGCTTTTACTGATGATAAACACACTTGCCTAGAAATGAAATGGAAAACAGAGGTGCATCACTCTAAGGGTCACAGAGGGATGGAGAATGACCAGAGAACCTGTGAACTCTTATTGACATATAGCTACCCGGAGTCCTTTTGGTTCAAGAGAGTTTAAGTGAACAGGCACAATTCAGAGGAAGCGGCTATTTTTCCTCCCTTAAGAGAAAAAGGGGAAAAGAAAGGGACCTGCAGAAGTGGAGTGGAAGGGGCTTAAAGGTCCACCTGAGGAAAGGCAGCGAGCCCTCTTCTTAGTCCTCACAGACTCCTCTCAGGGCTCAGTAAAGCAAAAATGCTGCAGATTCTGCACGCTGCTCTGCTGGAGCTCAGGCTGCTACCAATCAGACTCTGGCAGCTGCTTAGCAGGCAGAGCACACCACACCTCATACATTTAAAATAAACCAGCTCAACAACCCGTCACCTCTCTGAAATACATGCACACCTGGACAAGGCAAACAGCTGTGACTGTCACCCAGAGATACGTGCAGGAGGCCGAAGATGGACAAGCAGAGCTGTGGCTAAGAAATCAAACAGCACACATCACTAATGCATGCATGCAGGCCATGGAACAGTTCAAACACCAACATACAAGAGCACTTCTGTGCTCAAGCAAAAGGTATCCAGCCAAGATATTCTATTTTTTAAAGTCTGAAAAGACAGGGAATGAAAAGCTTCCAACAGAGCTTCAAAGAGAGCTGAGACCTTCCGTGAAGCCAGACACAATGATTCTATTTTGGATGGCGGTGTTACTGTGAAGGAAGAGTGCTGAGAAATACCCTTGGACTGCCCCAGCAGAAAATAAACCAGCAAAAAAGTCTTCGTATAGAATAAAAACAGAAAACTTCAACCAACATGGCTTACAGACCTGAAGGAGCTTAAGGAATCCAGAGTGAGGTTCATCCCTCACTGGAAAAGCCCTCATAGGCTCTCAAGTAGGATCTGGAGAAATTTGAGAATTAACATTAAGTTTACATATTCTTCCCTTTCACTTTTTTAATGGCTTTTAGATGTAGGCAGCTCCACTGCCTTTCCTAAGAGGATATCCCTCTCTCCACATAGATAAAGCAGCACAACCACATCACGTAACAGAGTGCATTATAAGGATCCCAAGCTCATCCAGTCCAAAACCCAGTGCAGAGCCCAGACTTGGGCAGGTTCAGCATCTGGACTGACTTGCCTCCCACAGGAACAGCCTAGGTCTCCTGGACTCAAAGCAGCTTTCCCAAGCAGACCGTGTCCTAAGCACAGTAAGTGCTTCCACAGAGCCCCTTCACAACAGGCACAGCACAGACTCTGCTGAGCACTTGCTGCATCAAATTCTCAATACCAAAAAAAATGCTCTCTCCCTAAGTTCAAGCACTTACTGCTAAAAACATACTGGCTTTCACTTTGTCTTATTCCCCTATATCACTCCTTAATCTGGGATGGCTGCTCTGCTCCAGCCTGCTTTGCATCTCATTGCCACACACAGCAAACAAAGACCCCCAGCACCTTACAGCACAGCATCACAGTGCCTAGCTTCCCTTCCCAAGTGCCCTTTTATTGGGCAATCACTGCATAACCCCCTTGCAGTTTGCAATACCTCCAACACTGCAGACAGTCTTACCCATGCTGCTGCCAGGAAAAAAAGAAGATCTGATCTCTACCTACAGTACTGGGAAAGGCTTTCCTCAGGTGACCCCAGTTATCTAGGGATGAGCAAGATGTTCAAGGGTAAAAGCAAGCCAGCTGAGCTTTTCTTTTACAAATTGAGGCCACACAGCATTTCCACACCTGGCATTTCTATTAATCAGGTTAATTTAATCACATTTAGCCTTATAAAGAAAAAAAACAAAAAAATCACAAACAAGAAGAAGAGATGAAGATACTTAATTCCTTGCCCAGCTCATACAGGCTGTTCTGGAGTGTGCTTGACACATCAGTCTGCAGCAGACCTTAAAGCAACAGAAAAATGAACAACAAAGGAACTGAAAACTTGGCAGCTCCCCACTTACAGCCCTTCCAGCCCCCCCCAGGCCTCCGCCTTCCCACCACCCACTTGTCCTCCTGGCAATGAGCAGAGCAGCTTGCTTCTGCGTTCTTGCATTGCTGCATTCTGCAAAGCAATGAAACAAACCTCATACGGGCGGAAACAAAGGACCAGAAGAGAAACAGAATGGGACAACCCTCCCCATTTCCCATGTATCACATTTGCAGCTTAGGCCTCTAACTGCACTTTCTACAAACAAGAACACGCTCCTCTGCAGGGGTCTTGCTTGGGCTCTGTCTGCACAGATTCCCTTGGACACAGTTCTCTGTTCAACCTTCAAACAACTGCATCACGCATTTTCACATCCAGGAGCCTCCTCCAAGGCGTGCTCTGTGACCCACAGCACCCACACAGCAGGGAGGCTGCAAGGGATCTGCAGGCAGCAGGAAGCTGCAGGTGTCATCAGTATTAATTATTTGTGGAGAGTGATGGATCTCATGAGGGGCAGCGAATTCCAGCTATGTGACAAACAAAAGGCAATATATGCACTGCTGACATTTCTAAAGGCTACAAGGAGCAGCGACAAGAGG
>JAOWBP010004023.1:9608916-9645591 GCA_028571105.1 Tragopan temminckii
TGGATCCCAGTTCTGGGCTGGTCCATCTCTGCAAGGAAGTGATTGCTGAGTACCCTTGGAAAGCTGGGTTGGGTTTTCCTCTCACTCTTTGACTCTTGTTGACACGACAGTCATAAAATCACAGTCATAGAATCACTGAGGTTGGAAAAGACTGCTAAGATCACGCAGTCCAACCCATCACACTCTAACCCACTAACCGTGTCCCTCAGTACCACATCTCCACAGTTCCTGAACACCTCCAGAGACGGTGACTCCACCACCTCCCTGGGTGCACCTGGTAGGTAAGGGAAAAAAAGCTTACAAAGGGGAAAACAACCCCAAAAGTGTCCACAACCTGGTCCACTCAATGGAACCAACGTGCCAGGGAGGCTCTTCCTCCCATTATCCAGATACTCCTAGTAAATAAGGGCTGGGAGGTGGCTGTGCTCAGAGGAGGAGGAGGAACAGTTATTTCTCAACACAACCAATACAACTATTTGTATTACAGTGCATTTGTACAGCTCTCTTTCAGAGTAAATATTTTGTACAGATTCCAGAGTTTGAATCAACAAGTTACTGATAGGTTTGTGCAGTGGGGCCCTGGATGTTACTGTGCTGGGATGGAGGTGAGGTTATTTTCCTTCAGGCTTTTGGTTAGGTTTGCTTTTTGTAACAGCTTGCTGTGGAGAAAAAATACAACCAGAATTTGGGGTTCCTGCCACTGCCATTTGCTGTGCTCCTCTTTGTCCCCATGGCTGAAGTGTTTTAAGCAGTCTGTTAGTT
Source organism: Tragopan temminckii (assembly GCA_028571105.1). Taxonomy (NCBI): domain Eukaryota; kingdom Metazoa; phylum Chordata; class Aves; order Galliformes; family Phasianidae; genus Tragopan; species Tragopan temminckii. The sequence continues at coordinate 9,609,679 of JAOWBP010004023.1, forward strand.
TAGCGCACCAATATGAGTTTCTGGTTCATCTACACGGAACCTACAGAGGCATCCATCACCAGCTGAAGTATGTGAAAAATTGCAGAGCCTCCCTGATAACCAGGCACGGACGGCATACAAATGGTCGTACTCTGAACCAAACACATTAGCAGAGGCTCCCGAAATCCGTGCCTCCGTTTCCCCAGCCACATCTATAACAGTCTCTCCCCTGCCCGCGCCGCAGTTGTGCATCTTAATGTCCCTAAAAAGCTTAGAGATGCTGAGATGAAAGATGACTTGAGTGCAAAGTAAAGATTAACTCCCCAAGCTCAGAAGCCACCGGAGCTGATGGGGATAAATGTACCACGTACCCACCACAGAAATCTTGAGTTTGAGTCTGTCTTAAATAATAAGTAGTTAAGCAGCAGTTCCCTTCAAAGAACTCATCTTTGGCTCGGAGCCCCACAGGCAGAATACACAGAAACGCAATATACCACCATGGAAAATAGATGTCTTTACAGAATAAAGCCCAACCTGTTTCTATAGAATTTGGTAGTGAGACTTCAACTCATTTCATAGGAATACAACAGAGCTGTTCAGGTTTATCAAACGCTGTGACAAGAACAGGGCAAAGCGGCGTTTGAAAAGCCATTTCCATTTCTGTTTGTTTTTAAATGATTAAAAAATCCAGTTTAAATATTGCAAGGGAAAAAAATGAAATTGAGCGAGATAAGTTCTGGCTTCTCTCCGAGTGGAAGGCAAACCCCAAAATGCTACTGCAGATCAAACAGATGGGAGCTTCTTCACCCTCCAGAAGTCTCATCCCCTTGCACTCAGATTAACTGTAAATAGCTCATTGTTTATACATAAGACAAAAGGTAAAATGAGAAAGAAAGGCAATTGCAACCACAAACAACAGGCAGAAAAAGGCAAAAAAAAATTGTAAAAACTCCTTCCAAGAAGAAAACATCATGTCTTTCTCAGCAAGCAATATAACTGTTATCAATATATAGCTAAATGGCTCCGCAGCATCCTGTCAGCTCTAAGGATAAACATTTGGGTCACAGCTTCGCAAGCTCTTACACAAATGTTGGCTGAGTAAATGAGAATCATTCTCTGAACACCTGAAAATATCACAGGAGGAGACAGGATCAGGCCTAAGAGAGGCGAGGTATTCCATTACACTTGTATGCCAGTAATGCAAGGGATTAAGCAAAACCGGGAGGAAGAAAAAACAAAGGGAAACAAGCAAACCACACAGCAGCTTTCCTTGTTAGAGATGGGTATTGAAACTTCCTAACTCCTCTTCTAATTCTGCAGACACCTCTGCTTACTCAAGCTGAAGAGACTTCTGGAGTACTGGTGCAAGTGCATGGCTATGCTGTTCTTCATATAAATGAGGAGTCTGAAAAGTACAAATGTTACCCGGAAAGTAATGCCTCCCATTTATTTCACTGGAAACTTCAACAGCTACAAAGGACGCTGTTAGATAGAGCACGTGCTCAGCTACAAAACTGTTTTGCAACACAGTTACCACCATGAGCCGTGCATTTTTGCCAGCCGTGAACAAGAGCCCGCATGCTGCACCAGCAAAAGTCTGCTCCAGTGGAGGTGACCCACTGCGTCCCAGCTGCTATGACAGCATCGTTGCTAGGAAAATGTTGCCCACCCAGTCAAACTTTCACTGGTTGGTCTCCATACACGTTCAGCAAGCGCTGACGAATGTCAGTGAGTGCCATTTTTTCCACATGGGGGAATTCAATTGCACACCTTAGCTTCATACACATTTCCACATCAGACGTTAAGGACAGATATAATTTTTCCCACTTCACTGGTATGAGAAGAAAGTGAAGCTCAGGCTCTCTCACACATCCCTTCTCTTTCTCTCACTCTCTCTCAGACTTCTATCTTTAGCCAGCTATCCATGCTGCAATTTTCTTAAAACTGTAATTGGATAATCTTGCAGGCTCCAGGGAAACCCTTTGTCAAGAGGAACTCCTGGGGAGATAGCCCCTATTTGATGAAATTGAGAGCTGCTGAATTAACAAGGGGCTGACTACAGATGTGATTCTTTGCTCATATTAGAGATCTTATTTTACCAGCAACTATTTTTAAGGAACCCTACAATGAGTTGGACTCCTCAGTGATCTTCATGAGTCCCTTCCAACTTGGGATATTCTGTTTCTGTGATTCTATGAAATACGTATGCTTGTACATTCACATCTCAAAACGATGGCTGAGAAACGTGAGATGAGCCTTCTGCTTTGCAAATGCATCAGAGAGGGAGGGAGGAGAAATCCTAAAATACCTCCCAAACATGAAGTAGTTCTGTTCAAGCTTTGCAGTGACCCAATCTCAGCCATCCATTCTGCTGACGGCAGAGCAGAACACAGCACCACAAAGTGTAGAAAGAAGGAAACCCCCCGCCCACAGGGCTTGAGCCAGATCAGCTCGAGTGTAGAAAACAGCTCTAAGCTCTGCTTCCCTCCTGCCCTGCAGCTGGTGGAGCACCAGACCTCACCTACTGGGTACAGCGTGCTGCTCCTGGGTACGCCGACCATCCAGGGGCTGTGGTGTGAGGAAGGAGGGGAGCAATGTCTGAACTGTGAGCTCTGCTGCAGAAAGTGTTTCAGTTCCAAGATAACACAGTGCTGCTCGCAGATTTCAGCTTATATCGGCTTTTCCATACCTCTATTTTTATTCCCAAAGCATTCCCCATTGCTGTATGATGAAAAGAAAGATGGGACAGACAGCAGGGATGCTGTGAGCGGTCCGAATGCACTCACATGCTGGTTACAATCTTCTGTCTACCTTGCTGATGCAGGAGAGCCAAGCTGGGCACCCCTCAGCCACGCTGCCAGCTGCAGCAGCCATCTCTGTCTCAAGTTTTAGCAAGTCGGAGTCCTGCTGTACAGGGAGGACATTCAACAACAGTGGGGAACCCGAGACAGATGGGAGAAGACATATGAGATGAGTGCCTGCCAAAATAGCCAACATAAAATCCAAACAAAATAAGCAAGAGGAAGGAATAAAAGAACATGGTCTTGTCTCTTGTTCTGAAGGAGCAAAATGCTTCATCCCTGTTGCTGGCATCTGGCACATGCTGGCTCTGAAGGCACAGGGCTGGGAAAAGCTCCCTCTGCCTCCTCCTTCCTACACAAAGATTTCAGAGCACACTACACTACCATGGAGGCATTCTCCAACCCTCCACATTTCCAAGCTCCATCCACCTCCTAAGCCTCTCTTAACTACACATTCCTTCAGGCACTTCAGGGCAGGTTGATCTGACCCAAGGCACTGCTCCAGCCCAGCCCTGCTCAGGGCTCATCCCCACTGCACACTGGGCTGTGCTCACATGCAGGGCACCTGCACTGAGATCTGCAAGGAGGAAGCCCAGAGGTGTTTAGACACAAGCTTTCCTGCACAGACTCTTGGAGGGATTAGGCATGACAGACCTGAGTAAGCACTGCTCTTCCACTCGAGACGCAGGCACTTGGAGTACAAGCTACATCCAGTAACACTGAAAGAAATTCACAGGGCTGCACGCACAGACACCTGCTCTCTGCTTGCACATGCACCATGTCAGCAACGTAACCTGCTCTACCTCCATGCAACAGCTCCCACCTTCACACTTAATGCTTCCATCACCCCATGTCCTCACAGCCCCATTCTCCAAACCCATCATTATCCTGCACCCTATCACCTTTCAGAAACAGAGTGAAGGCTCTTATGGAGAACGAGCTGCGAGCAACAGGAACAACTTCACATCTGCTTCCAGGTGAGCAGAACATCTGGGTCCCAATCTTACCCTGAGCTCCCCTCCCTGCTCACCAGACAACGGGAGCAGAAATCAGGGCACATCCCAGCACCAAAGTCTTTGGGCTGCAGAGATGCTCTCTCCATGCAAGCAGGAGAAGCGTCTCCTGCACGGAACACAATTCAGCACGTAAATCTTCTGGAGCTGCCAAAAGCAACCTTTAATAAATGGCCCTCTACGTTGTGAGATATGGACTCTCCACAGCACGGTTAATAAATAATACTCTGATCTCTGTGTATGGAATTGTAAGTTCAGTGACAGTTCTGCTTATCCAAGAGAGGGCACAATTAAAAGATGGACTGCCAGGAAAAAAAAAAAAAAGAAGAAGAAGAAGAAGAAAAAGTACTTTTAAATCATTTAGCAAATATTAAATAATAATAATAATAATACAGAAAAAAGATAAGGAGGTTGCTGCAATATCCTAAATCGACAAATAAAAACCCTTTCCTATGAAAACAAAACTAAATGCACTGAAAAAGAAGAACCACAAACAAACCAGGGCTTTTTTTTTTTTTTTTTTTTTTTTTTTAATCTGTGCATTATAACCAGCTATTCACAAAGCAGAGGACGAGACAGAACGATGCCTGTGAGCGCGCATTTATTATCTGGTTTTCAGCACAAGGCCCTGTGCTCAGGATCCTGTGGTGCTGAGCGCTGCACACAGCCCAAGCAATGAGCCCAGCAACGTACCGAGGGACGTGGCACCGACACAGCACAGCGCCGGAGCCCTCACGGATCCTTTCTGAGCCGTTTCCACAGCCCTGCAGAACGCCTCGCTCAGGGCACAGCTGACCGCAAGCACACGTGCTGCCGGCACTCTCACACCGCTCTCCTGGACGCGTCTCTTCCACTTTATTTCCCCCGCTACGGCTTCAATCCGTGCCCTTTCCTCTGTCCCCCTTGCATTCTAGCATCTTGCTCACGCATTTGAAACGCAGACGAAAATTAAAGTTGCACCCATCAGCGCGTGTAGCGGTCGGAATGCCCAAATATCCCCGGTCCAAAGGCGGCCAGTTCAGCACCGCTCCGGGCAGCGGCCGCAGCAGCAGCAGCCGCCGGGACACCGCGGCGCTCCCGCACCTTCGGCTCCGGCCGCGCTCAGCCGGGGGCAGCGCGGGGTCCCGGGGTGGGCAGCGCGCAGCGGAACCCCCTCCCCTCTCGTCCCCTTCCGCAGCTCTCACCGCGCGGGGACGGCTCTCAGCGAAGCGGTACCTCGGCTTTCCCGGCGCCTTCCCCCACCGCAGCTGAATATTTCCGCTTTTTTTTTTTTTTTTCTTAACCTTTCTTATTTTCATATTTTGTTATTTCCCTGCTAAGCTGACAGCGGATGGCGAGCGACGACCGCGATCTCACGCCCAACGCCGTGCAGCGACAGCCCCCTCCTCCGCCCCAAAACTTTCCCTTCGAGCGGGGCAAGTTCACGGTCGGGTCGAGCCGGACAGGTTCAACCTTCCCCACCCGCTGCTTCACCTACGCGTTCCCCCCACGCGAGCACCGCGTCTCACCTGGGCACGCGGAGGGCTCGCACAGCCACGTCCCGCGTGTCGCGCTCTCTCCTTCGTCCTCCCCCCCGGCCCCCGGCCGCACGGCCCGGCCCCGCCCCGTCCCTCTCGCCGCTCGCGGGGTCCCGCTGCCGGGAGGAGGAGGCGGGGGACGCGGTCGCGCTTTGGGCATGGCTCCCTCTCCTGGCCCGAGCTGCTCGCGGTTCCGCGCAGCGGGAGGCAGAGCGGGGCGTGCGGACCGGGCGCGGTGAGGATAAGGGGCTGCCGTGGGGTGATGTGCAGCCCCGTGCTGACACGCGGTACGTTTTGCTGGACGGTGTGGTAATCGCAGGATCGCGGCACATCCCGAGCCGTAAGAGATTCACGCAGACCATCGAGTCCAGCCGCAGGCTCCACGCAGCTCCATCCAAAATCCAAGTCCTGGATCTGAGAGCGTTGTCCAAATGAACGCTGGCAGCTCGGGGCTGTGTCACTGCCCTGTGCTGCCCGTTCCATGCCCACCGCCTCTGGTGCAGAACCTTTCCTTAACATCCCCCAACCTTCTCCTCACTCAGCTCCACTCCATTCCCTCTGGTCCTGTTGTCACTGTCACCAGACAGCAGGGCTCCCTGTGAGAAGCTGCAGGCTGCCATGATATCACCCCTCAGTCTGCACTTCTCTGGGCAAGACAAACCAAGGGACCTCAATCACTCCTCACACACCTTTTCCTCCAGACCATTCCCCAACATCACAGCCTTCCTTCAGGTGTCTCTAATAGTTTTTTGTCCTCCTTACACTGCAGTGCCCAACACTGCACCCAGTGCTCGAGGCAAGGCTGCATAACGCAGAGCAGAGCAGCTGGCGATGCTGGGCCAGGTACTTGGCCTGGAAAACGTGGAACCAAGTATTTCTCACAAGGTGTCTTCAGGGTAGATAATTTCTATCATTAACCAATAAAGCAGCATCAGTCTTTTGTTCCAGGAAGTATTTGGGTATGCATTCATTGTCACGTCTTTCAGTAGTAGTGCAGAAGTGCCCTTGCTGGACGGGGAGGAGAGCTCTCCTTCCTCTCTGGCTGGCCAGGACACTCTCCCATCCTGCCAGGGGGTGACCTGGCTGTGTTCATGCTTCTGTCACCTCTTGGCAGCCTGACAGTAGAGCAGTTTGTCTGGACACGAAGTCTTTGGTGCTGGGGAAACTTCAATCCCTTCAAAAAGCTGCAGCACTTTTAGCACTCTTCACTATAGCGTTGCTTCCAGGTTAGACTGAATTCAGGACTTCAGTCATTATCCCCAGGACATGGCTCCAGAATATCCAGAAGATCACATTTCATTCTACCCGCAGAAGCTTCCCTGCAGCATCCTGTGCTGGGGAGCAGGGTTTGGCCACCTCTTGCAGCCTGGCACGGATATCCCTGCGTTCCCCTTGAGGCCAAAGGGGGATCACTGCATGCACACTGCCTCTGTGAAAGAGGGGACTGATCCTCAGCCCACCCCACTCATCACCCTTATTTTCCACACCCTGAGGATCAGTGGCTGTGTGTGAAGGAGCTGCAATGTGAGGCAGGAGTGGTTCTTCCTCCTGCACCTTTCTACCCTTTGCTTTCCAGGGCTCTGGCACAGCAAGATTAGGCAGAATGTTTCTTGTCTCAGCAGCTTGCTTGTCCCAGTGGTGAACGCCCTTGAAAAACTGCCTACTTGGCTTTTGCTTAAAGTCAGCTCTACTCAAGCCATCTCTCACCCAAAGCCATCCCAAGATCACAAGGCAGAGCTCTGTGCAGGCTGATGTACCCCACTTTTAGCAGCTCAGCCCATGTTTTTCTTCATGCTACCTGCACAGCTCCAGGATCCACGCTATCCTCCCCACAGCTACTTTAGGTATCCATACACTCAGCTGCATTACTGAATTTAGACAAAGCTGGAATAGCCAGGCACATTTTTGAGCTGCATTTTCCAGCATTCTTTCAGAGAAATACGTGCCTAAAATCTTTTGTTGAAACAAGACAGTCCACTTTTCTCACAGAGGATGAAATAACGAAAGGATTGCATATTTTAGTCGTGATTTTTAATGCAGCTGTGGGAGTAACTCAGCTGCTCTGGTGATTGCTAGAAGAATTAAATAATAATAATAACGCTACCTTCTTCAGTGCAATATATTCCATCCATAGATACAGATCTGGGATAGGACATGTTATTATTCTCATTTGGGAAGATCCAAGCACTGTTGCAATACTAGTAATGCAGGTTAGCAGCCACTTGCACATACACCCTAAGAAATTCACACCACTCCAAAATCCTAGCCTAGCTCCATCAGTGCAAGGAGGGTTTTTACCTCAGTGTCATCAATTTCCCTGGATGCTGATGGAAAGCCAGAGTTCAACATTAGATACCCTTGAACAGATCATGAGTTCAAAGCCAAATTTCCAGATATTATTTTAAGGCTACATCTGATGGCAAAGCCCCAAATCACACCTGCTTATTGTGTTTTCATAAGAAATGATTCAGACTCTTATTCCATATAGATTTAAAAAAAAAAAAAAAATAAGCAATTCCCTACTGTAGAATGAGGGTAATATTGCTCACTTGGGCTCAGTGCTGTCATAAGGCTTATTTTTGTATTGCTGTTTTTCTCCCAGCATTTCTCTATGTTTGTGCATGCTATTTCTGTGCAGGTTTAAATGCAACACAGTTACACCCCAGAGTGAATTATACTACAGTTTGAAGAGCAATTCAGTAAATAGAAAACATTTTTGAGCACAAAAATAAAGCAGCATTGTGCTACAATTTTGGGGCAGGGAGCAAAGAGTAGCATTACTAGGTGAAACCACAGCAGGGGGCTTAAATAGCAGAGGAATGTGTTGTGTTGAGCCAAGACATTGAAACTGCTGGCATTGCAACTGCGGGGAAAATATTCCACAGAACTTCAGTGACAAGTGGCCAAAATTGGCCATGGTTTGCTGCTGTTCTGCTATTTCTGTTAGCCAATTTAGAGCTAGAAACACACAAGGAGCCTGGATCACGCAGCCCATTTCTCTGTCACATCAGGCACAATGGCATGCAGTCCCTTTGTGAAAAGGGCCATGCTCCAACTTAAAAACAGGTTGTGTTTTCTGCCTGTTGCTCCTCCTGTCTGTGTCCTTGGTGGTCAGAAGCCTTCTCATCGTTTCCATCGCTAGTTTGTTCCCTCATGTTCTGGCACAAGCACTGGTTCCCATTTCAGAAGCTGTTCCGCTCACGGCTCCTCACTCCAGGATTTTTATAGATACCATTCTTGGCTCCTTTTTCCCCGAGCTCCTCAGGACTGGTTTTTCAATCTTCTTTCCTAAATGACTCTCCATTCACCTTGGACCTCTTTTCTGAATCTGCTCTGGTTTAAATTAATCTTGAAGCGCATATGGATGACCTCAAGCAGTTACAGCATTAAGCAGGAGAAGGTCTCACTGATGCCTTTATACAATGACATTGAAGTCCCCATTTCTCACTGAAATTTCCCACCAGATAATCCTAAGATTGCATTTATCTTTCCCTAACTAAACAGTGGTAGTGGCCTCTTATTTCTCCTCCATTCGTGCTTCCAGAGATAAGTTCCCCGGCTAGATCAGAAACTTGTTACTATTCTCCTGTCAGCTCCCAGTTCTCTCATGTTTGCCCCAACTCCCAGCCTGCATAAAGCTTTCTGATTCGTTTGTTCTTAGCCAGCATTTCTGATACTGGGAGACCAAGGCAGTTTCATAACCTCTAAAAGACGTGTTCGCGCTTGCTACTTTACTCACACCCACCTAACCCATTTTTCCTCCTTCCCAGTTCAGGAAACAAGCCCTAGACTACATATAATTATAGTCTGTGTAGTTATAAATGAACGTGCCTTCTGTGTTTTACACCTACATTTTAAATGGCGTTGAGAAGAACACGCCTGATAACCTGAGATACAGGACATAGAAGAACCAGAGAATGACAGACACTGCTAGCATAGCAGCACATGGGCTGCCCATCTGCTTCTGTCAAGGAAGCGGAGGTTACCCGCACACACGTGTCAGGGGTGCATATATTCTGCTGGGAGCATTTTCCAATGAGGAGCCTCTGCTGGTCGTGCAGGCACGCGTGGCTTTCAGACAGGTGAGTGCTTCTCCTTTACTGAAATGCACAACAAGCTGCAACTGTTTCAGAGTCAGATCACCTTCGCTAACACGTCCCATGGGTTATTTGCCATGTTGACCGCGTCCAAACCAGATCTCAAATTGCCTTGCTCCCCAGTGAAGCACATTGCGTGAGCCTCTGCGACAGCCCTGCAGAGCGAGGAGGGGTTGGAAGCACGGCTTCGTTGTGAGTTCATCTCCATTTATTCCTGGGGATGTAGCAAATAGCTGTTGTCCATGCTCATGTGCTAAATGTCGTTAGCGTCTCTTCCTCCGTGTTACCACGGTGGGAGCACTGCTAACGCAAACAGTTCACAAAAGGAAACTTGACCTTACATGACTTGCACCTAAGTCCATTCAAATTTCTGTCACAAATGTTTTGATACTGCCTAAGGCCAGAGAGATTTTCCACTCCTGTGAGTCTGTGTTTCATACAAACTAAAACACTTCATATCAGCAATGGAGATTATCTCCTCATCCTGCCAAAGGTTTCAACGCATTTGGCAGGTATCTGACCCACGCCTACACACCCAGGACACAGTTTGGGTTTAGGATGCATGAACATCCATCATTCAAATTCAAACACCCCCAATTGGTATCAATTGTCTGACCATGGCACTTGTAGGGACCCTTCAGCGGGGTTGGTGGGTGTTTCACAGGGCAAGAACAGCATCGGTCTTTGAAGAAAGTGCCTAGCCCTGCCATTAATTAGCTGCAGCTCACCTTGCTTGCTCACAGGTACCTGCAGGAAGCAGTGGGCTGTCAGCAGATTAATAAAGCCAGATAGTCTGAGCACAGCCTTGGCTGTCTGGACAGTTTCCTATCACTGGATATTTCTGCACTGAGTGGTCTCTGGAGTTGTTTCCAGACGCTCCTCTGTCTGATGGCTCACTGACAGTGCTGCTCTTGACCAACACAAAGGGAAAAGGCACTGAAGTAATGCAGTGTTTTCCCTGAGTCAACTTCAAACAACATACGAAAGAAGGAAAAGCATTCAGACATCGCGTTTTAGTTGCAAAACCTCTCCCTGTCTTCATACATGCTTATATAGGTGTTTTGATGTTTTATTAGTTCTTTCAATAATCTTTTTTTTTTCTCTCTGAACAAAACCCAGCTTTTCTGAGTAGCTTTCCCATAATGAACTGCAATGCTTGTGGGAAAAAAAAAAAAAAAAAAAAAAAGAGAACATCATGTGGGGAATGAAAAAAATCCATTAGCACATTCCAAAAGCATATTATTATAATCAATAACAGTTTATATTTTTTTCCCCTAGAAATGCAACATCATTCTGCAGAATGGCCTTTTAAATCTTTGATTTCACTTTAACAGTGATGAAGCAACATTAACCTTTAGATTTTCAGTTTATCTGTGCATAAATAAAGGATTTCTTAAGGAAAACAACCCTTGTGTGTAACACCAAGAAAGGTTACACAAGCAACAGCAAACTCAAACTCTGCAGAAAACCCTACGCTGAATATGGATGGGGCACCTGCAGGTTAGCAAGGCTATGGATGTGCAGAGATGGCTCTGCCCCCCTAAACTGGGAATTCCTCCATAGCAGGCTGGCGTATTGTAACCAAGGGGCAGAACTCTACTCCTGTACTAATGGAGCTGCAGCAGTTCATGCTGGTGGAAGTTCTGGCAATGTCCAGCTCTGTGGTCGGGTAGAACACCCATCTGCACAAAGAATGATTCCTGGCATCCTTGCAGCTCATTTCCCCCGTTAGTGTAATTCCAGGCACTTGAAATTTCCTTTCTCTCTATAGCTACAATCTATCATTATAAAAATAAGCAGAACAGAAAAAGCAGAATGGCCAGTTTTGCTTTAATTCCATTGACCTCTCCGGATTTACATTAGAGAAGACTCTGGAGTAATAAATTTGCATTTGCACAATTAACAGAATCATGCTTTAATTCCTCCCACCCCAACTGCTATTGATTTCCCATGTGTTGGAGCTGCTCAGTGCAGCTGCTCCGGGCCAACATCAGTGCAGGAGCAGGGAGATGTGCTGGTGCATCTCAGTAGAGGGTGGGGGCAGCTTCTGCTGAACCCACCCCATTATTCCTTTCTCCTGAAGCAGCAGGGAGAAATGATTCTGGAGCAGAGCCCTGGTAGCTGCCATAAAATAGCCTAACAGAGCAATCAATTTTTAAATGGAAATTGGTGGGATTATAAATGTCATCTTGAGCTCTGTGAAAGCAGAAGAAGAGGCATAGGGATGCACAGGGTAACTTCCAGTTCTGAGGTTCCACTTCTGTCTTCAAGGGAAAATCAGTAGTGTTGAAGACTATTTTCTTTCCTGTAGCAGGAAGAAGGACTGAGCCAAAATCCATCAAGGTGCAATAAATATTATTAAACTCCGAGGATATAAAAAGGTTGGACAACGTTTTTTGTAGGATGGGGTAAAGCCACAGGAATATTTCATTAATTGTGGATGGCATTCAGAGAACAGCTGTAAAGATCAGCAGAGGAAGTACTCAGTTTGCGTGCAGAATGATGAAAGGATGCTGCCTGCGTGTGTGGGTACGGCAACCTACAGCTCTCCCAGGAATGTGGGCACCTTTGAGAAAGATGCTTTGGTTAGGGCAGTTAATTACCGCTATGTAATTTGACAGAAAAAGACTGAATTAAGTCAGGGGAAATTGGATAGAAATATAGGCAGCCTGAAGACACAAGCCACGCTTATGGGAACTCTTCTTTTTTGGAAGCAGATCACCCACCTGCCTTTTCCGTATGAAATGAGAGATCTTAAAGATCACTGAAGAGGAGGGAATCAAGAGCAATGCATTTGTTAGCAAGTCATAAATTTGCAAGGAGGAAGCGAGGGGAGCAGAAAAAGAATGAACTTGAATTTCACAGGGGCACAAGGCATCCTGGAACCTCGAGATGCTTGCCTGGTGGCACAAAGCCATCAGCTGGGAGATGCAGAGTCACAAGGCAGCCTTGGCCCTGGAGCTCCCAAGTAATTAACTAGCAATTGGAGATTTGCTTGGCAGGTTGAGAGTTAAATCATCTCATGGGTATAATACTTAGTCCCCACAACATGACAGATAAACTTTGGAGGAGGGTAATTGGCTGAAATGGAGAGCAAAGAAAGCCTGAGATCATACAGTGCTCTATTATTTTCTCATTTAAACTGCCCTGTGTTATTATTTCTTTGAGCAGGGCATGGATGACAGGTCCTGGGTGAGCTGAAGGCCTCTGCCCATCACAGAATCATTGAACCATAGAATCATTAAGGTTGGAGTAGACCACTAAGATCACCTAATCCAACCATCGACCTACCACACCATGTGCACTGAACACATCCCTCAGTGCCACATCGCCACAGTTCCTGAACACCTCCATGGACAGTGACCCCACCACCTCCCTAGGCAGCCTGTGCCAATGCACCACCATCCTTTCTGAGAAGAAATTTTTCCTAATATCCAACCTGAATCTCCCCTGGTGCAACTTGAGGCTATTCCCTCTCATCCTATCGCTGTTACCCGGGAGAAGAGGCTGACATCCACCTCACCACGACTTCCTTTCAGAGAGTTGTAAAGAGGGATAACTGAGCCTCCTCTTCTCTGGACTGAAAAACCACACTTCCCTCAGCTGCTCCCCATAAGACTTGTGCTCCAGATCCTTCACAGCTCCATTGCTCCTCTCTGGACACGCTACAAAGCCTCAACATCTTTCTTGTATTGAGGAGCCGAAAACTGAACACAGTATTTGAGGTGCAGCCTCACCAGCACTGAGTACAGAGGGAGCCATCCTCAGAAGGCTGAAGTTAGAGGACTTTTCAAAGCAACATTGTCCATCCCATCAAACATAAAAACTTCATTCCATCTGCAACCAAGGTATTATTTCGTGTGAGCTACTAAACTCTTAAAAACCATTAAAAATACTTTAAATTTCTGGTTTTTTTTTCTTTAAGATTTTTCTTCTATTTCCAGAACATTAAAATTCTCCACTCCTTTTTAGTCAAAACTCTTCACTGAATTCTTCTTCAGTTTATAAATAGTTTTGGTCTCTCTAAACCATCATTTTTTTTTTTACTTTCATATTTCTAGGGGAAAAAAAATAGCCTGCTATTATTAGTCACCTACAGCCTTCAAGATATTATCCAAAGTATTGTCAAACAACTTCTGTTGCACTATTACTGGGAAGACACCCTATTAAAATGGGTATTTTTGCTTTGACCAGTCCCTTGAGGTAGGTTTCTCAACCCATGGTTGTGCAATCAGTTAACAAACTATTTTAAGGTCAAAAATACACTAGGAGAAAATGTTCAGTTTGTTCTCACACAACTGTGTGCTCCCAGATGCCTTTCTCCTGGATGAGCCCAAGCCACCATGTTTGGGTTCACCCAGCAAGACTCCCGTCCATAGCGCAGTGAAGATATGTGAGAACCCATCCTAATGAATGAGAGTGTGGGTCATATTAAATTAGAAAAATGCTACCTACCTGGTGCTACACTGTAACTCAGGGAATTTTGTGTATGGCTTTGTGAGGAGGGAGGTGTTTGGACAAGAGCTGTGACTCCACGTCCCTACCCTACGGATGTATCTGTACCTGCTGTCTGGCTGGGCCTCCTCTGAGCTTGTTCCTTGGTCTTGCTTCATCTGAGTTATAATTACAACATCTTTCCTCTGTACTTAATGTAACTTTAGAGTCTATTTAGCAAGTTCTAGCTCTAAATAAATTTTCTACCTTGCAGTGTGTGGCAGTTTTCTATGGAAAAGTCTTCCAGCAAGCCAATTTAACAAACTGTAATCTGAATTTCCTCATGAGGATAAATCTGGGGCTGCAACTTTTGCCTTCCCCCTGAGCACTCTTCTGTGCTGGTAAAAAGAAGAGACCTCCTTAAGCTTTTTATCCTGTGAAATCACATCACCTATCATTTGCAGGCATGGAGTTTTTCTGCTCACACATGCTGTCAGTCGTTCTGTGGGGTTATATCTCATGCAAACCAAAATAGGTTCTGATTTGAAATGTTCTTCAACCTGACTGTTTGGATGATAAATGACATAATGGAGTCACATTCGTTAGCAGCAGAAGCAAATTCCAAAATAGAATCAGACAATTACTAAACAAACATTCTGTAATTATCTTTTCTTTCCTGGCCAGCTGAACGATGGAGAGAGCAGCAATGTGTGGAGCTCATGATTAGGGCTGGCCATTTAGGCAAGAAAAGATATTGGAGCCAAGCATATTTCATCAATCAAAGAGTAGAAGGAGCAGGTTTCATCTGATGGGACCAATATTGTAGCAGATGTTGATCGTTTCTCCTGGTGTTGACTCCCACTGACTTCCCCTTTTATACACTTAATCTGTCTCCTACATCACTTCATGCAGCCTTCTCTGCCTTATTTTCTTCTGTCTTGTATTAATAATTGATTCCTGTGCTTTTTGGCAAGTACTTTGGCTGCAGCCATTACCAACACCTAGATATAAATCTTTGGACGTGTCATGCTATATATCATGTTACATGTCTGAATACTACAATGAGGTGTTTGCAAGCCGACACGTCCTCAAAAGAACTGCAAGTCTTTAACAGGGCTTCGTTAGTCCTCCTTTGGAGCTCATTAGTTCATTATCTGGCAATGTAATAGTCTTGTTCTGAGGCACACCATTATTTCAATTACAGAATGACCATAATTAGGCTATCTGTTCATTAGGACTTCATAGCTTAGTCTACAGATGGGAGCCTGAATAAATCTTAATTAAAAGAAAAATGCTTGTTGTTTAAACATGATCTTAACCTTAAACATTATTTTTCAAGATAAGGGCAAGCACAAGCACTGTTTTTTTTATACAGCAAGAGTAACGCATATTTAATTGCATGCCCAAGCAAAAGAACCATGCAGGGGAAGAGCATGCAGCGGGATGCTTTTGTGACAAAGCAGTGGTATGGCCCCTGCAGGCTGCTGAAATGGCTCCTGCCTGGTGGCAGATGGGGAAAGAGCTTGGTTTTATTAGGCCATTCTGGAAGGCATTTCATGTTTTGGATGAGGAAGCAGTTTCTTTCAATGTAAAGAACAAATTGTCACTAGGGAATGACCTGAAGGGAAGAATCTATAGTTTAAGGATGATTGGTTCGAAATATTCAGCACGTATTTATGAGCAGGAAGGCACAGCCAACAACTTGACCACAGCATGAAGTTCAGTCCCTCCTGAAAACATTTACAACAAACGCTGTGGTTAACTGAGCTCCTGGTGAACCTGTGTTTGGCCCTGCAGAGCTCTGCAGCTCACTGTCATGGGGTCTGTAGAACAAGCATTGCACCAAGCCGTACACATTGCTAGCTATGAGCCCAAAGCATCAGTAAGTGCCCCCAGTGTGACACAGCTGGGAAGTCCCACCAGCCTCCTCACCCACAGGGAACGGAGCTCTATGGATCCCTAGGGAGCAGCTCTGAATGATTCTCTCCCTGCAGCCAGGTGTGCTGGTACTTCTGGAAGCAGCTCATCGAGTTCTTTGCATCTCAGTTGTATTTCCAAAGGGCATGTGCTTTTGTTATTGCTAGCAGCATCTGTCATCTCTTCCTGAAACAACTCTCCAGGCGTGAG
This sequence comes from Tragopan temminckii, assembly GCA_028571105.1. Taxonomy (NCBI): domain Eukaryota; kingdom Metazoa; phylum Chordata; class Aves; order Galliformes; family Phasianidae; genus Tragopan; species Tragopan temminckii. The sequence continues at coordinate 9,625,647 of JAOWBP010004023.1, forward strand.
GTAGATAAATTTTGGTGGCACTGTGGATAAAATCAGCTGCTGCGAGTTTCTGTAACAAAACAAGCAACACTCCAGCCCTGCATTCAACACAGGGTTTAATATGCAAGGCACTAACTCACAAGAAATCTGTTGTCCCCTTTCCATTAACCTTTAAGACTAGCCTAGAGAAATGTGGAAGGCTCGTGCTTTCCTCCTTCCATCGCTGTGCTGTGCTACAGTGTCCATGGCTGAACTTTGTGAAGTGCTATGAGGCAGAGACAGCTCTATCTTGTGTTTCCTGCAAGAAGCTGGGGATTGAGGATACAAGCACTGATACTTCATCATCATGACCTAATGATATTTAGTAAATGCAAGTACTTTGAACTGCTTTATTCCAAAAGCACCGGATGATGGATTAAATTTCCAAGAGCTTTTTAATGATTGATTTCATCTTTATTGTTTAAGACCAGAAATGAAGTTGGGGGATGCTGCAAAAGGCCAGGAAAACTGCAGGAAACATGGACTGAAAGTCACTTAAAATGCTAAGGAGCACCTGATTTTCCCCTCCCAAGGAGAAACATCTGATTTTTTTAATGTATATCTTTTATCAGGCAGTAACATTGAACTTGTTCTGCTGGTAGAAGAGAAAAATCAGTCTGGTCTTCCTGATTGCTATATGCTCAACAGATTATGCAATATCACATCAAAGCTTATTACTTAAAGGGTCATGGGAGGTGGTCTGAGGATGCAACAGAGAAGTGGAAGTGCTGGGGCAGACGTGGGACTGCCTGTGATCATCATGGGGTGAGCAGAGTGATGGCTCGTGACCACCTGACCAGCTGGCAGACACACAGCTGTGCCTGGAAGAACTGGGAAATGTGTGGCTTTGGAGATGAATCAAACCAGTAGAAGTATTGGTCTAAGCCCACTCCAAATCCAATATGGGGCATTTTGCTATTTTCTGGCAAGTATCCTCTCTCGGTTTAATGCTGAAGCACTCCCAGTGTAATGTTGATAGGTTTATTGGAAGATCTATGCAAGAGTTGAATTGAAAAAAAAAGTTAGGTTCTGAAAAATACTGTTACAAAATCAAGATTTACAAAAATAGGTTACAAATGTAGAAATCAGTCAGCTCTTTTCTTTCCTTCCTTTTTCAAAATGTCTTTTTCACTCTTTCAAAACAAAATGATTATGGCCTTCATTTCTCCATTTTTTCCCCAAGAAGTATCTTCTTAATAAAAAAAATCAGAAAATTCTTTATTTCCACAAAGAAGTGATTGTTTTCAACTCTGTTTTCTAACTCTTAGCAGAATTAATGAGTAAAAAAGAGCTCTTCATAATGCATGTGTGTATGTGTGCATGTCTTTGTACAGATATTATATTGCTTATTTATTATTTATGTTGCAAAAGCTTATTAAAAACATCTCTTTATCCTTTTCTTTGAAAAATACTCATCTGGAAAAACTACTGTCTCACTGCTTTGCTCCATCCGGTGGCAGCTTGAGTCTCTTTGGGCGACCCCACATGGGGCTTCAGCGCAGTGCCACAGCCTCCATTCTTTGAAAGATGATCAAAATTGCTCCATTTCTGTAGTTCATGATGACCCAATAACCTAATAAAGATCTCCACTCACTGTTCCTTCCCCAAAATACTCCCTGAAATTTCATCATTTCACTTATCGCCAAGTAAACATTTCTCTTCCCATCAATGGCATGATGGAAATTTACTGCATTATGGTATGTAGCAGAAGCATCATGATACAAAATGCAGTACAGAGACACAGGTAATTATGGTATCCTTGAGTTATCTCTGCCAGGAGAGTGGAAAGCAGTTCAATTTCAAGCCTAATGAGATTAATTTGCATGTCACTTTTATTGAACCTTTTGTGATTCTGCTATTCTCTCCAACCCTCCACTAATAAACAGTGTTATTATATATAACAGGGAGCATTTCCATGTCTCTGAGCACAGTGTGGCTGGAGACAATAGATTTCAGCTTGATTATTTGAGTATTTTCCCATTTGCTGACCAGGCATTAGTGTTCAAACCAGTTTGGTGCAGGTTTCCAATCATGGCTCCTTAGCAACTGAAGTAATGTTAAATTAAATTGATAAATGATGATCTCGGGGAAAAAAAAAAACAAACCAACAACAAAGAATTCCAGCAGAGAGATTAATTTGTGATGCCCTTTTAGGAAAGATTTACAGGATGTGATGTGCATTTGCTATCTGCCAAGAGCAATTCTTCAGCATCTGAATACACAAGCTTTGCAGAACTGCTTTCTGATGGAATTAGATCTGCTCTCCCTTCCCACACAGTGCCTACCTTTCCTGGGAGCCTCCTTTCTCTACGCACCCAGAGCAAGGGATCGGTGCTCCAGCCAGTGCAGGACTGCAGATGCTTTCCCTGGGCTGAGCTTTCCAATCATTTATTTCCTTCAGACTATCCTGACATGTGTCGCTGCCCTGCCATAACTCCCAGCTTCATCACCGTGAAGTCGCTAGTAAAAACTACTTGTTTTATACCCTCCAGTTGCCTTTTCCTTTTCACTGACTGCTTTACATCTCAGGCAGTCCTTCTGACATGTGTGCTTCATCAGTTTGTGACAGGAATATGGGTCAATGGACGAGTTCTGAATAAACAGCAGGAGCCTAACATTGGAAATAGGGATTGCTCTGCTGAGCACAGCTCTGGCATCCCAGTTCTCATAATGATCAGAGGAAAGTGAAGGGAGAGAATTCAAGTTATGTTTCTTCTTCATCTCTGTTAATGTGAATCAAGTTTATGCATCAACATAGAAAGACTTTCTAAAAAATATGCATTTGTTCTGTAAATTCTCCTTTTCCACAAACATGTCCAACTCCTTTCAGAATTGTGCTTTGCTCTTGTCCTCAATAATATCCAGCAGCCTTGTATTTCAAAGGGCATTTATACACTGGCTGTAAAATCTTTTGATGAGCTTTAGAAGGTTGGATTAAAGTATTTGACACCAGTGAACTACCTGCCAGTTGGCTGCCGCTGCCTTCTAGCTTCATTTCTTTCTGTTGTTTCTATCAAGCAAATTCTTGGCCACAAAATGTTTAACATTTTGCCTTGAGAATGGCGATGATTTTCAAAAGATTATCTTCAGAATGAAACAACAATCCCATCTGACATCCACCAAATCAACAGACCTGTTCCCATGGGACGGCCGAGTCTTGGGTTATGCCATAAACCTTTCTCCTGGAGCCATAAGAATTGGCAATGGAAGCAGCCATGTCCAGCTTAGCCCATCTGTATCTGGTTGAATTTCTCCATCTCTATCTTAACTTTTCTATCTGCCTGCCCTGACAACGCACATGAATGTATTTTCCTCTCCCCTTCTTAACAGGTTTTATAGTGGGACTTATTCCTTCTTATCCTGCAAGCAAAACTTGTAGGTTAATGAAAAGGTTATTTGCTCCTGAGAGTCACTGCTCGTCTTTCGCAACAAATCTTTGATCCTAGCTCACGAGGGGCAGTGACTTAAATTTTCCAACACCTCTGTGGTGTGACAGACGTCCTTGGTCCATATGCATCCAAAACCTCTCTTCTGGTTTGAAAGCATGGCCTTTCTAGCATTATTTGCCTAACAGTCTGCAAAAGGCATGGGGTGCCAAGCAAGGATACGAAGCTCAGCTGACCCATTGATTTTAGTGGAGTGGAATTGCTTCAGTGCAACACTTCTACTGTTGGCATTTCTATTTATTTTTGGTAAATGACACAAAAATACTCCTAGACTTCCTATTATCCCCAAGAGAGCAGTTGTTATGTCACTGAGCAGAGGTTGTCACTCTCTCTCACTTTAATTTCACCACTAGCGAGCTCTGTGTGTAGCGTTTTAAACGGACCATCATGTTGCCCCTGCTCCATGCTGTCCTTAAGCTCTTCATGCAGACTGCTGCCCTATCACACGCTGACATGATGCTGCAACTTACTGTCCTTCAGGGAAGATGGTCTCCAAGCAAAAAACACACTTGGGGCAATTCTAGGCTTATTGAATCGAGTCTTCAACCTCAAGAGATAACATGTGTTCTATTTAATGTAGAAAACAATTTTCCCTGTCAGATGAAGTCTTAGGGCAGAGTGTCCCTTATTTTATATAGCTGTTTGTGCATTACTCTATCTTGGGATTAATGGTGATGGTGTAATTTAGATTCTGTAAGAACTTGAGGCAGATGGATTTACAGAGTTATCAGTCTAGCCACATACAGGCAGCTTTGCTTTAATTGAATTTAGTGCTGGGGAAAGGAAGAACTCGATGAAAAGAAATCTTTCTCCTGCCTCGAGAAAAAAAAGGTCCAGCTAAGGCAGGAGCAGCACATTTTGCCTTATTACCAGTGCAGGATGGCAGAGGAGCGGTGTGTGGACACACAGTGGGTGCAGGGGAGCACAGGGCTGGAGGGAGGTTTGCTATCTATTGTGCCCATCCACACTGCATCTCTATCTATCAGTCCCGTTCTCATGGCTCCAGAAACAGATGGCTGTTTGTAGTGTGTTTTGAGCCTTCTCAAGTGCTCTGAAACATAACAGTGACTTTCTACAAGTTCAGGAAAAACAGCTGACCAAGCAGAGAAGACAGAATCCTTAATGCTTCCATGGGCTATGCAAGGTGAGCTTGGCCCTTCTTGTTCAGGGAGGGAAAAAGAATTATGTGTGGCCCAACAGCAGGGAAAGATCTGTCTTACCAGACATGGGAGAGTTCAACAACAAAATAAACTCAGCTCTCCTATTAGTGGGTCTGTGTGCTTGACAGGTATCCACCCAGAAAGAATTAGCTTAAGGCCATTTGCCCACTTGTGTAGGCCACTTAGGACATGTCACATACAGTGATGCTGAGACAAAATGAGTGTTCATGGAGCTGTTGGGTTCAAATCTCAAGTGGGAAAGGGCCATCACCCAGAGCAAGGCTGGCTTCTCAGCTGTACCCAGCCTGGCAGAAATACACATCTTGGGCTGCCTTGCTCCAAATCTGTTTTGGCATGAGATTTGTGAATACATTGCCATGTGCCATTTCAAGCTTCATTTGAATAAGCATCCCATATAATAGACTTTTATAGCTCTCTTTCTGTGAATTCTAAATTAACGCAACTCATTAAAATGTTCCAAAGTTTTATGTAAATAACTAATTAGCATTTGAGAAGGAATAGTAAATTCACAGATGGTTGTGCTCCATTTGGGGCCCACTTTGCTCTCCTTGGCTGTGGCCAGTGCAGAGTTGGGCCCTTGGTGCAACATTCTCCATAGCAGGAGCTGACACTCAGATTTTTGCCAGGTGGTCCAAGAAGAGAATGTTCCTTTAGAAAGCCTTCTGGGTATGCAAGAGGTGATGATTCATGTGTGAAGCTGAGCCCCAAGACACCTGCAGTCGAGGCCCAGCACTGCCACCAGATCTCTGGATGCTGTACCCAAGCATCCCAAAAAGTACATAAGCTAAATATTTTCTTCGTCTCTCATAGGACTGGGTCCAACCAATATTTGTGGAGTGCTGGATGGACTGAGGGTGAGGTGGTGCAGCAGCAGTTCCACATTTGGCTTTCCTAAGCATTTCTCCCTTCTTGCTAGGAAGATGCTGCTTGGCCAGCAGGAAATTCAGAGAGCAGCACCAAAAGTCAGTGAAGAAATCAAGGGGTGAGCTGCAAGGAACAGGTTATGAAGGAAGCATGTCCATGTCTGGACAGAAGGTAAAGCATCCCCACCCCAGTCCTGCCCATGCTGCTTAATTCTGCCTAGGGAGCATGATGCAGGTGGGTCCCAGCATCCCACCCCACACATCAGCTCATCATGTTCCAAGCAGAACATCTGAATTTTTACCTGCAACAAGGGGAAAGTCAGAAAGCAGCTTGCTGTAGTTGCATTTCTTGAATCCATAAATACTGATACAAATCCTCCCTGTTTTCTGGGTTTGCAGCTATTTGGCTGCAGCTTGTCCTGAGCTGGCTCTGCCTGCAAGAAAGGAGGATCTGAAAGCTCTGCTCAGGAGGACTGGGGACAGGCTAAGACCTCCCAGCAATTCTAAATAAGCCCATAAATGACACCTGGCAAAAACTGAAGATGGAGGACATGGCCATGGCCATGGCAATAACCAGTAGGTATCTGGAAGAGCTGGGGAAGCATGAGGCTGAAAGGGCAGCAGTTATCCTCATTGGAGGGCACACACATAGCCCCTGCTGCAGGGCAAAGCCCCACACGGAGGGCTTTCTCAGTGCCATAGAGCACATGCCAGCTGCTAATGACCTGCAGCCATAATGTATTTCAGCCTTCATTGCTAAGTGGTTCTGCCTGGAAAATTGACTTGAAAATGTGTTTCAGGATGTGCCAGATATTCTCATGCTAATTTCCCAGCCAAAACCTCCCATGTGGTGTCCAGTGTGATATCAGTAACTCAAAAGAAGGGAAAAATGAAGCCTCTATCTGCTTTCAAGCAATTTATTCTCCTTTTGTCTTTTTACTTCCAGCAGCTAAGTAAATTACACGGATTAAAATACAAAAGGCATTTAATTTTTTAACTGTAATTTCTTCTCTCCTGGCAACAGAGTAACAAAAATAAAGAAAAAAACCGAGGGAGTGAGAAATTAAGAAAAAAAGAATTTAAACACAAATACCACTTCTAATATTTAAAATACACATACAGTTTCAACTGATTAAAAGTAAAAGGACCTGCTTGAGCACAAAGGCACAGCAGCAGGCTTCAGAATTCAAGTAGCCATAATCAGCCTCAGTTTCGTATCAGAAACCTTGAAGGGAAAATTTCTGCTGGTGATTACTTTGTTTTCATTTCTGGTATACTCCATTTTTCTCTTTATTCAAGCTTCTTTTAGTTTTATCAACTTTATCCCCACTTCTGCTTTTATATTACCAAGTCTCAAGTGTTATCCAGTCCTTTGAACTGATCTCTGACATACCCTGGGGAAGGAGAGCTATCAGGAGAGCTTGTGGAATGGAAGAAGGGTCTCTCATGTTTTTCTGGTTGAGCTGCAATATACAGAAATGGCTATGTGCAAAACTGGCGACAGAGTTGGGAGTTATCTCAAGTCCTAATGTCCAAGCTAGGAATAAGAGAAGCCAAACTGCCAATCATTCCTCAACTGCACTAAATCTTAGAACGTAATTCTGAGTATTGAAGTCTCCCACTTTCTGTGAAAAGGAGTTTCAGGTTGGAGATAAGGAAAAAAATCTTCTCAAAAAGTGTGGCAACGCAGTGGCACAGGCTGCCCAGGGAGGTGGGGGAGTCACTGTCCCTGGAGGTGTTCAAGAACTGTGGAGATGTGGCACTGAGGATGTGGTCAATAGGGATGGTGGGATGGGTTGGGGTTGAACTGTGTGATCTTAGTGCTCTTCTCTAACCTTAATGATTCTATGATTCTACACGAAATAAAACCAAACAACTTCTAGGCTGAGCCCAAATCCTGTTATCTTGACAGTTTTTTGTTCTCAGGGTGCAATTGAAGTTTTCAAAACAATTCTCACTGAAAGGGGAGAAAAAAGCACTTTCCTCCATTCTCACACCTTTTTTTTTTCATGGTGAGAGCAGAGTCAGTACCAGAGTTGTAGGCATACACAAGACACATGCTGCAAAGGTGCACTTATAAAAGCTGCTTGTCCTGGTAAATCAGAGCAAGAGTTCCTGCCTAAACTCTTTTATACGTGCCCAATATTTCAGTTGTTGCAGTACTTATTTGTCAGGTGCTCATCATAGGGCTGGAACAGAGGTATCTGGAAAAATTTGTAGCTGTTTCTCACAACAGTTCAGTGAACTTTATACTTTAGACAGTTTTCTAGTTTGGACTTCCCATAAAAGTGCAAATTAAGGATCTGAGGACTCCATGGACACTTACATGTTCGTCCTTGTCTGCAACATGCACTCACCTGCAGGAGAAATCCCTTTTGTGAATAATGAACTTAAAAGCAAATTCCTTTTCCTTTAGCTTTCTGCCAGGCAAAATCCTTCACTGCTGCCCCTTCTCTGCTGGTGCACTCAGCCACACTGCCAGGCTGCTTTGGACTGCCAGGAACAGCAGCAAGCGACTCAGATGTGAGGGTGACCTGCAGAGCCTTGCTCCTGGGGAGGATGCGGCAGAACAACATTGTCCTTGTTTGCACTCATTTAAATGAGCGCCCGAAGTTTTTCCTTCCCCCTGTGCAGCACGTCCCCCGCACGGGCTCACAAAGGGCCACATTCATCAGTGAGCAGCAGTGAGCTATAATCCTTCTGAAAGACGTCAAGTTGTGCCAGCTCTACCAGGGCTTGTCGTAAGGAGTTCATCCTGCTTGGCTCGCACAAGCCTGCGGCAGTCTCTGCTGACTTCTGTACATGTTGGTCTGGGGTTCTAAGAACCAACTGGGGCGATTTCCACGAGGTGGGAAAGGACTCCTCAGGTCAGTCCTGCTGAAGTGGTTACATCTGCTGTGGGATCTCAGTGACTTCCATCTCACACTCCTCCCACAGACAAGATGCTGCACAATCCCACTGCTCTGCATGGGTGAACCTTCCCTGCCCTTCCAGCCTCCATTTATGCATGGCTGGCTTGCTCCCATTTGTCCCCATGCCAGCACTGGCCACTACCCGAAGCAATTCTCCGTAGTACTGGTTTATTCATCTCAGTGAGTTTGTAGGAAGCAAGCAGCTCTTCAGAGCTTTCATTCTGTGAGAATCAGAACCAAGCTCCTTTAGCTCCCCTTGTCAAAGGGAGGCAATGTTCATCACCTGATCCTCCCTGTTACCCTTGGATTAATCTGAATTTAACAGCCTTGAATCTTCCAAGGACAGAATGGGAAGGATGATTGCAGCCTGGCTGAACCCAGACACCAGGAACACAGCTGGAAAAGCAAAGATCAAGCCAAGCACAGCAGCAAAGCCGAGCAGGGAGGTGAAAACTCCCAGCAGACTTGGGCTGCAGGAAAAACTGATTGTGGCGGTGACGTGAAAACACTGAGACATAAAAGAAAAAAGCCAATACATGCTTAATTAACTCTTGTTGGTTGACTCCAGGCTGCCCTGCCTTTCCTCATCTTCCTTCCACATCACATTTCATTTCTCTGTTTTCCCTATCCTGGTTCATGTCCTTCCTACATTTTGTATTTGTGTCTGATCCACTTCTCCCTTTTCTGCTTCTCTTTTCTTTATTTCCTTACTGGAAAAGTCATGACCCCATTCTGGACCTTTCTGGGAGGTTGGTCAGAGCGCAGCAAGGTACTTGCTTTCTTGGAAGGCATCACTAGCAAACACCAAATGCTCTAAAGGCTACTAAGGAGGAGATTTAAATGGACTTAAACTGCTAGCTGGGCTTATCAGCTCTTAAGGGCGGACTCCTGTTCATTGATAAATCACCTCCACCTCTCACCAGAATCCAGAGGTCCCCAGTTTGTTCCAGCAACTTTGTCTCAAACCAAAAGTATGAGTGAAAATAATCATGACGCTCAAGCAAATAAGGTAGGCCCTCTCTTATAGGGCACACACATGCAAGAGTGAGCTAAGTTCCTGGCATTCAGTCTGCTAATCTGATCTTGGCCCTGCCAGGTGTGTTCCTTCCCAGATTCCTCCTGTCTCCCACTCTTGCATCCCCTCTCACGGAGCTCAGCAAGAGCCAGCCAGTAGAGGCAGTTTCTGCAGAAACTCTAATCATCCTTTAGGTGATCCTGGAGTCACACATCTTCCTCCATCAAAAGGCACAGGCACTTTAAGCAAAAGAGATAATGGACAGTCATAAATTGCCGTATGCTCCAATAGCCCCCGCTGCTGTCGGGGAGATGCATTTGTCACCTAGCAACCATGTAAGGTGATGAAGAAATAACAGATTTTTAAGCTAATGGCCACAAGTTAACACCTATCAGAGAGCAGCCTCCAAAATCCAATGATGAGGTGAGGTAACCGGCTGGGGAGGAAGGAGATGCCCAACTTTTTGTCAGAAAGTGGATGAGGAGAAAGGAGCAGGGATTACTTTTTCTAAGAATGCTTATGTATGGGTGGATAAACGCATATGTATATATACTCTTACTGGGGTAAGTAATAAAAAGTCTGGAGAAATCCATCAGACTGGAAATAGCCCTGGACACAAGGCTACCCAGAAGAAGAGTCTCTTGGTACTGCAAAGCCCCAAAGGCAGTATCATGGCAGAAAGCAGAGGATGTGGCAGGGAGTTGGTAGGAGAGATCACAGCTTCCCACAGGACTTGGTGCAGAGCCCCTCTCAGTATTGTGTCAGGTCCTAGCCTGCTCATTAGAAACCTCTGTATGGGACCAACAAATGTTTGCCTCTAGGCCAGGAATCTGAATAGTGGCGAAATTCAATTCTTTCCCTTTTCTCCTAGAAACCAAGACCAAGAACTGAAGCTATGCATTATTTTTCAGTACTGAGAGCTCATCGTAGTACCTGCCCCTCTAAGTACTGTGGATGATGCATTGGGTAGCTGTAAATTGGAAGCACTCTGGGCTCTGGCATTGGCACATAGATAGAGGCATCTCACTGGAGCGCAGGAGGGAGCTTTGAGGGAAGTAATTACGAGGAAGAAATCTGAAATTAGCGCGCTGATGGATGATCTCTTTGAAGCCTGAAATTGTAAGAGTCACAAGGTTCCCAGCACGGCTTTGCACATTTTTATACTGTGGGGTCTTTTTCTTTTTAGAAAACAGATAAGAAATTGGTTTGGCATTTCACTGTTGAACAAAATCAAAAAGGACTGGTCTGAACCAGGGCAACAACACGCTCAGACCATTTATATTGTGTAGTGCATCTACTTAGCAGCATTAAGAGAGGTGCTTTCTCAGAAGACATCATTTCAGCAGCTTGCCTTTAATTAGCAGTGAGCTAAAGTGCATGTTTGAGAAGACCAGGCTTTATGCAAAGCACTAAAAATAAATATCAAACCTGGCTTGAGCACATGTACCAGAGTTGGTTAGACATCTTGACCTCTTCACTGAGGAAAAACCATGGAGACATACCTCAAGATCAGCTTAGCTCTGTCAATCATTACTGAAGTAATGGCACCACGACATAATGCTTAACTTCTGGAGTGACTGGTAAACATATTCACAGCAACACTCTTTGTGTTAAACCTGGAAGAGCCGTAGCTAATGGTGCGTCTCGGCCACGGGCTGTAAGCTTCAGTGACAACCTATTATTGGCTACCAAACAACATGGCATCATCCCCGCTTTGTGGTTATCGGAGACTCAGTGCAAACTGTGTTCCATCCCAGTTTTAACTACATGATCCAGGTGTAGCAATCAGTCAGCGTGAAATTGGTGCTTGCAACAAAATTTGGTATTTCATGAAAACCACTTTAGGTATGTCTTTTCCTGATGCATTGCCTTCTGCAACCAACCCCAGCAGCTGCATTCAGCACTGGTGGTGCTGGTGGAGGTGGGTTGGATACGGGCTGACTTCATGCTGAGGTCAGAGGCACAGTGTACAGAGGCTTGAAGGCAGCATTGCTCTTCCTGCAGTGACAGAATTGCAGCTAACGGCACCTTTAATGAAAGCATATCCACAAAATCTGGTGATTCTTTGTTCGTAGAAGGTCCTGCTAAAAACAGCCGCAGGTTAATATGGAACTAAGATTCAGCAACAGGAATTTGTAAACACCTACAAAAATGCCAAAACACCTGCAAGGTGTTGACCTCAAACTAGTGTTCATTTAACTCGTAGCAGCTATTAGAGTGTGTCCATGCAAACCCTGAGTTTGTTTGTTTCACACCCTGAGGGTGTGAAGCCTTTGGGTAGTGTGCTCTGTGGCCAAAGGCACAATGTGCAGAGAAGTTTTAAAAGCTCCAAATCACTGCCACAGACAAAGCTCTTCCTGCATCTCTCCGGTTAGTGATGCAGAGACCCGGAGTTTTGTGTTTCACTTCATGGATCACGGAAGCTGGAGTTCTGTATTTTATCTTCTTCCAGGTAACCAAACCCTTCAGTGCAACCAGCAAGATGTTAGGAGTTTTACTGGGGGGATGATTCAATTTTTATTGAATTTAATCAGCATCTTTTTCTTTCAACCGACTTCTCTCTTGGTGGGGCGACCTGGTAAATTTGAGGTGGGTTTAATATTCACAACATTTCCAAGTAAAGAAGAGAAAGCTTGAATACCTTAATTTTTTATTCTCTCTACGGTTACTGAAATGGAAGAGCACAAGTCTTCAGCAGCAAAGGTGGGTGTTTGGCTGCACTGATGGATTACTGACCCAGTGAGATGCACTTTGCTGCAGCTCAAACATGCGATGGTAGCTGGGCTGAAGTAGTTTGAAGAATGATAAAGGAGAGCCCAGAGGTTGTCATTCAGCCATGAAGAATACTCAGGGCACACGCAATCGCAGCAATCGGCTGTCTTGTTTTGACCTGTTATTTAATAATCAGCTGAACTGCAAAAAATTAAAATATTCTGCACCAGGGTGCATGTGTGACACAGCAAATTAGCTCAATTTTCAAAGGACATGTCTGGAAGAGTTCATTTTGAAGCTCCTGTCTTTTTCCCTCTTCCTCATTCAGGTTTCAGCCGCTCGTGAAATTCCATAGATAATGAGAGACTCATTATGCCTACAGAGCTCTAGCGAAACGAGGGGCTGATTGTGCCCCCATTACACCAAAAGGCAGTGCGCACAGGATTGAACAGGCTATAGAGATCTGTGATTTCTTGCTCTTTACAGAGACATAAGAAGTCCTGTTAATTAGAGACGTAACATGAAACCTCTCAAATATACATATTTGGTACAAATTTCTAATCCTCAACAGAGCTTTCTAGCTCTCAAAGTCAGAAATCTCTGCATCCTTCAGGCTTATAAAGATGGAAATCCAAGTAATATAATGGTTTATGAATTATGTTAATACGTTTTTCCAAGAAATACATCTTAGCTCTTCCATCTTGTTTATTTTTTCCTGGTATTGTTACAATTCTATATCTGATCTGAAGGGTTTTTTTTTTTTTTGTAGCAAAGCTTGAAGTGTTGTAACACACCTAATGGGAATTGTTTGAAGATCGTATTGAATTGGATTTAATCCTGCTGATGAACCAGTCTGGTTTCTTTTTGCCTAGATAATCTGAAACTGAAGCTAAGGTCAACAAGGCTTGCAAAAGTAAACTTGCTTGAGCAGAGAGTAGAAAATATACCTGAAGAACAAGTTTCGGGTTCACATATTTGCAATTGCGAATACACATACCTGAAACCTGACTCTGGGAATGATGCACTACTACTATCCAGAAATAGAAAAATGCAAGGCAGAGCACACGTCCAGTCACAACGGCCCCAATTTACAGCTACATTCACAATTAGCTACTGGAAAATAGCTGCAAACCAGTAATTAGGCACAGGAAATTCTTCAGCTGACATTTCTGAAGAATGGAGCCCAGCTCTGTAAGCAGCTCTGATACTGCTCCTCTCCCGGCTCTCAGCCTTCCCTTTTCACATAAAAGGAAATGCATTCCCCTTGGTCTAGCTTTCATCTTCAAACTATTGAATTTATCGAGCTGTCGAGGAGATTACCCACTGATTTCAATAGTGGCTCAGAGCACAGACACATGGGGATGGGAGCAGGGAGAGGAGCAATTCCACCCATGCAGGTGCACTTCTATTGCTCTTCCCTCCAACTTCCCACTCCAAGACAAGATAGGTCATTACACTGATTCCAAACAGAACAACAACAAAAAGTATGATTTGCCCTCTCTGATTTCCATGTATGTTTTCAGCCAGCAGGCTCTGAGCCCGACTGTGAGATTGGTGAGAGGTGAGTGTATGTGTCTCTGTGCTTCCCATCCACTCCCACTGCAGGCTTCCAGCAATGGCTTTCCTTCCCAGAGTGAAAAGGGAAGCCAGCAGCTCTTCGTTCTCCTGCTTTTTCAGCAAAAACACAGGTGGTGGGTGCTGGTGTTGAATGGCAAACCACTCACATGCGTATCATCAGCTTCTGCTCCCATCTAAACTTCTGATCTTGCTCCCTCGATGGAGGAAAAGTTCTCAGTCGTGCACTTAACTGGTGATGCATTTCTTCATGCTGATGGACAAGCATTGGAACCTGTCTGGTTCGTACACACTGGACTGAAGCTTTCTTTTATTTTCCCTTGTTAGGTGCATCAGGCAGAATGATGAAAACTTTAGCAGCTGGTACGTGTGGTAAGTTTCAGATCTGTTCCAGAGAGAAAGCTGGCAAATAATATTACGTGATGGATATATGGAGAGAAAGGCATTAAGAGAGACAGATAGCTGGAGAGCATTGCTCCTGGGTTGTCCCTGTATTCTGTCTTTACTGACTAATGGGAGTCATTAATCCATAGCTTCACTGTACACTGACAATAGAGATGGGCAAACCTGATGAATGATTTCTGGGAGAAATGCTTGAATTCCAGACAGCACTCATCACTGAGAGATGTTGGTTTCCCGGGACTTTGATCATGTCCAGCACACTGATGGAGAAAATGCAACATTTAACAGCTATTTGCAAAATACATTAATGAATATGTTAATTTGAAGACACGCAGCCATCTGTTGGTGCTGCCCGCAGATGGTGATGGCACTGTTCCTCCTCTGCTGCCTCTGCCTCAGGTTCCTGACACTGTTTCTCCTGGCTCTGCTCCTGTCCTGTGGGATCTGCTGCTGCCTGCAGTGCTGGCTGAAGCGGCGGAGCAGCCTCCAACCACGCACTCTGGCCGTCTTTGCACTCAGCAGCTCGGATGCTTTCTGTGGTTAGTCCTACTTCCTGCCTCCTGCAAGATCCCGCTGGTCCCCTACCTGCTGGTTCCATCTAAAACCCAGCACAAGGTGGCCAGCTGTGAGTGGCAGCCAGGCTGCATCTGGGTGAACAGTGCAGTGCCCAAGCTGGGCACCTTGGGTTGATGATTGCACCATAGATTGGAGGGCTTAAGCAAGCCACATCCACATTTTTTTCCCCAGCCAAACCTTCAGCTGAACTCAGTGCTGTCCCTGCCTATATGTCCCAAAGATGCCAAGCTGGGGCTTGGCCATCCTGACACTGGAGGGATGAGGGACCTTCTCCTTGGCACCTGGCAGCCCTTACCAATATGCGAATTGAATTTCTCACCTCCCTGGTCAATATAAGCCACCCCAGCAGGTATCTCAATGGGCTGATATCTGTCAGGAAAGCGTCTTGGTGGATGCTGCTTATTGCAGTAACCACCCTCACATTCCCCTAGAAACATCCAGAATTTGGGGAAGGGGCTATAAGGACTATCAGCCCAGAGCTGACCTGGAGTTCTGTCAGCAGGCTGGTCCAGGCACCAGCCTCTCCAAGAGGAATAAAGCTCATTCTGTGATTAAGCTAAGCCCTTCCCAGAGGAAGAACTGCCTGCTTTCTGGGTGGTCATGAGCAAGGTCTCCACGGAGAGGATCCACCCAAACCCACCCAGATTCCTCAGTTCTCACTTCTAACATCTGGAGTTTGTGGTGAGAGGCTTTGCGCTTCACAAATTACACCCATGTCTTTCTTGTTTCCGAGTGGTTTGACAGCTCGTCCCCAGCTCACCCCTCTTTCCCCAGAGTTTGTCCTTCTCTGCCTGCTCTACATTTACTGCTTTGCTTTCTCCCCAGCGAGCGAAGCCCCTCAGTGCCCGTTCTCCAGATCTCCAAGCGCCTGCGTGAACGTGGAGAGGTCCTCTCCTGCCCTGCAGCTCAGCCCTGGGGGAACTGAGTTGCCTCCATCTTATGAGGACATAATGAAGGAAAATAAACTCTAGACACCACTTGTTGTCTTTCTGCAGTTTGTAGAATCATAGAATCATAGAATATCCCAAGTGGGAAGGAACCCATGAGGATCGCTGCGCCCAACTTCTTGTTCCAGTTGGCTCATCAGAGAACTTCCATCGTGTTACAGTAGTGAGAGAAAATCAGTCAAGAGCCTAAAAAGCAGCACATATTTCACGTGAGCCTAAAAAGGGAGACCAAACGCAACACAATAGATGCCAGAAGCGTGTGTTGAATCTGTCACAGGGGCTCATGCTGACATTTTGATAGGGCTTTTGAATTTTGAGAAGCTCACTGAAAGATCTGTGCTCAGGGTTTTTGGCTCAGCCCACAGATTTCTTTCTTGAGCTGGTGCAGCCCCATGTGTTTTAGGAATGAATGTTGATAAATGATTCGATAGTTACTTCTCAAACTTGAGCTGCCTCCTTCATTCGGCGCGGTGCCAGCAAACACCCTCTGGCAAAGTCATGTTGTTCTAATACATTGTAATGCAATCATGCCACTCTGCGATGAAGAATTGTTTGCCACATTTAAAATATTTAGCACAGCATATCAGATTTATCTAGTGCAGAAGGCAGCAAATTTATAGCCAGGAGAAGGAAAGCAAAGGATGGGAGTTACAGGGGAAATCTTGGCAGCTGCAAAACAAACAAAAAAAGGGAGTTTGCTCACTTGAGCTATTCTAAATTTAATGATGACTGACCTCCATTCACAACTCTTACACTACTGTACCTAAAGGCCTTGTATGGCTCAGGACCCACACAGTACCCACACAGTCACTCCCCATGGACAGGAATTGCGGGGTCAGGGATTGATGCTCTGTCACAGGAACTTATTAGGAAAAAAACTGTTATTTTCTCTGAGGTGACCACTGCAGACAGTATGGGGAGAGAACTCAAGAAGCTCTCCAGACTACCTTGCTCCCAAGCAAAATCAGCTCTACCCAAGCCATTCCTAGGAGGCATAACCTGCCTAGTTCTCAAATTACAGAGAAAAGATGCAGAATTTCCTTCCTCCTTAGCAGGATTCCAGATGAAAGCAAAGATTTCCTTTATTTTCCATGAGCACTAAGACTGGGGTCAGTTTGACCTCTTTTCCTCTGCTCTCTCAGTGGTGGCTGCATTCAGAGCCCTGTGGTGCAGAAGCCAAAGGTAAATGTCATACTTAGCAAGTGCTCAGGGAACTGCAAGCAGAGCGGGCACCTGGGTTCATTTTGGGTACCACAAAAGATGAATCCTACCCCCAAGAGCAATTCCCCAGCCTTAGGGTGGGAGTAGTACCCATTACCCTGCTCAGAGGGGAAACTGGAAAGATAAATCCACTGAAGGTTATGAAGTGCTCGCATATTCTCTTAATGAGACTATATGAGTACCTCAGGTAGATAAAGAATAATAGCATATTTTGAGAGACAAATTCTCTGCCAGCACCACTACAAATTATCTCCATAAAATCTTATTTTAGAAGCAGCTTTAATGTTTGACTCTCGTGTGAGGGGAAATAAATGTTACTGTAGCAAAATGAATGCTTGTGCCAGCGGGCTGAAATATTATGGGGTTTATTAATAAGGAAAATTAGCAAGTACGGAGTCAGCCAGCAGAGAAGTGGAGCAGTCCCTGAGTGTCCTTTCCCATGCTGAACTGCAGGTGATTAGCACCTCTCAGGATCAGACCTTTTATATACATAACTGCTTCCACTACTCAGCCCCTTCAATTTATGCCCTGAAGCATGAGATTTGATTATGTTTGTCACTTCAGCTTGCACAGCCTGCTGGTGGGCATTAAATCAGCCGCCGCTTCCTCCCAACCTCCGCGCGGCATTTGCTGCAGTGACCCTTTGGTGGAAGTGCACTCCACAGGCTGTTTGCAGTATGTGCTGCATAAAACACTGCCCTCCTCTGCTTGTTAACTGCTCGCCCCTAAATACACAGCCACCTCCTAATTTCACTGAATGTCACCTTCTAATCAGGTGACCGGAGAGGCTAACAAGCAAGGAGAGTTCTGTTCAGTGCCTCCATCACTCTGAATCCCTCTTTCACAAGTTCTAGCAAGCAGCATTCATTTCCAAGGAGGTATATTTTTCCCCAGCCACCCAACAGAGGGCAAGCGAGACTTTCAGCAGCGCTCTGAGGCAGCTGCAGCTCTCGCAGGAGTTTTGTTGGCAGCAGGTTGGTGATCTTGCGCTGCTAGCGTGCATTCTGCTTTGTGTCTAGGGTGATTTCATCAGGCAAAAAGAAATGAAAGGACACGATTAAAACTGTGAAGAGTGGTTTCCAGTAAAGCGAGGTGCTGGTTGTCACCAAGTCACTTCAGCAATGTAGTGGGAGCCCTGGGCAGCTATGCGTAAAAATGTTTCACGTGGGATTGCTTGGGGGTGAGTTGGTGCTTTTTTTTTAATAAACCAACCTTGCTGGCCTGGGGTGGGGATGTGGAGCACCCTGAGAAAGATCTGATAGCTCAGTGGGCAGGGCAGCCCAGCTCATGAGAGGAGCTGTCCTGGTCCTCGGCTTCCTGACTGTGAAAACAAAGGGATGAGCTCTTTCCTTCTGTAAGTATACTCAGGACAGCCCCATCTAGTCTAACGCTGTGGAGCAGTCTGATGCTGCTCCACAAAAGCTGCCCCTCTTAGCCTGCATGCACCCTTACTCCCTGGTGCTCCCTGGCAGAATTAGAGAATCACTGAGGTCGGAAAAGACCACTGAGATGACCAAATCCAACCCATCCCCACCATGCCCATAACCATGTCCCTTGAACACCTCCAGGGACAGTGACTCCACCGTCTCCCTGTGCAGCCTGTGCCAGTGCACCACTGCTCTTTCTGGAAAGAAATTTTTCCTAATATCCAACCTGAATCTCCCCTGATGCACTTAAGGCCGTTACCTGTCAAGATTTCTGTAGACCACTGTTTTCCACCCTTAGAAAAGCAGAAACCTTACATGGAATCTTATGCTTCTGTGAGCACTCAGCCCTTAACAAGGTCAATTATTGCAGTTTGGTTTCCTAAGCTATATAGAAAGATAAGCTATTTCTTTACAACTCGTTGCCTTAGAAGTTGGGTCTACTTTGAAAATGTTCTGCTGTAACCTTCTGACTTCCTCTCATGTTGTAATATGTACTGCCCACTGACTTTGAGAAGAAATAGCAAGCTGATCTAGAAAAGTCCAGAAAGTACTGAAAGGCAGGTTTATTTGTGAAGACACTCCATCACAGGTGGAAACAGGGGCAGAGAAGAGTAGATAATTGCTTGGTGACCATCTGGAAGCAAAAGACAATGGGAACATGGGGAGGTACAGAGTTGGACTTTCACCTCCACATGTGAACAGCTGAATAATAAAGTCATTAACTGGCTCTAGAGCAAAATAGAGTAAAAAGGAAGGTGGCTGAATCATAGCAAGGAATCAGCCAGGTCTTCCAGGAGAGTTGCATATGAATATTGTGAGAAAACTAGAATTGCTCATTAATCTCTTCTTTGATCGTCATCTGAAGACTCTGGGCTACAGGCTTTTGTATAGGGAGGAAGAGGATGAGGCTGGGGCTCATCCTCTTCCAGATACTCTCTGGGTAACTCTATGGTACAGTTCAGGCTCTTTCCTTTCTCGATCAAAAGCATCTTACAGCAGGAACTCAATAGCTACCCAAAGAAATTTGTCCTCTGCTCCCTGTGACAGTGCTTGGACAGAGTATTTTTGTCATTTAATCTCCTGTTCACTGTACTTAAAAGTGGCAAAAGAGCAAACAGTGGGGTTCCAGCCCCAGCTGAGAGAGAAAACCAAGTTTTCTTGGTGGAATTATATTTTTCTCCCTTTGCAAGTTTAAGAAATTGATGAGAAGTAGATGTGCCAAAACTGGGGATAGAGTTGGCCAGCTGTCAAAGTGCTGCTGCCACTACTGATGTGCACTGGGGTATGGCATCTGTCGGTACTAGCAAAGGTCTGGAATCCCACCCTACTTTCCTAAAACCCGCTTTCCTTCCAAAAAAGCAGTGATTTTCCTCCCAGAAATCAGGGCAGATCACCTACCCAAACACCTCCTTGGGCAAACCTTGGAAGAGGCACTAGAGGAAGATGACACTCAAAGGCAACTGTATTTATTCTATTTCAGAAATATGACAATATGTAAGGAAAACAGAACTCTAAAGAAACAATCTTATATAGTGAAAATAATAGTCCAGATATACTGAATTCACAGAAAAATCAATGTGTGTGAAAAGTAACAAAATCCATGTTTTAGAAAATATCCGTGTACTTCATGAGAATATATTAGTTCACAAG
>JAOWBP010004023.1:9688115-9707799 GCA_028571105.1 Tragopan temminckii
ATATTTTGGATTTTCCCCATTTTCTATTGTGCATCAGGTGCATCTATGCTAAAGGGACTGCAAAGCAAAGGTGAAACGAAGGTCCAGAGCCCAGGAAAACCTCTTCTGCCCAGCTGTTGGAGAGCAAAGATGCCAAAGCATCCCCTGGTTTTCACCATTCAATATCCTGCATATCACACTGCTCACTGACCCAGCCCTTGCTTGTTTTCTTTCTTTAGCTCTGTGAGGTTTGCAATCTTGGCTGCACAGCCGCACAACAGCAAAAGAGATGAATGGAGAGATGGCCATCATGAGCTCAAGCAAAGCTGAAAGGAAACCCTATGTTGTCAGAGACGTAGCTTAACCTAACTGGGCATTGCCCCTGGAGTCAAAGAGCAAAAGCATTTTCACGTTTCTCAGCCTCTGCAGCTGAAAAAGGAAATGAAATCAAAGGGAAAAAAACAACAACCAGGAAAATGCTGAAAGCTTTCATGCTTTGTTCATTCATCACAAGCAGGCAAAGGAGGGGGATATCTGCCCCTTTATATGTTCTGTTTAAGAGCTAGATCCTTCTTCATTCTGAGCCAAGGGAAGTTTTGCTTTTGCATTAAAAAAAAAAAAAAAAAGCAACAAAAACCAAACATAATCAGGGCCATGATTTTTAAAAAGCTGAAATCCCAGGCTTGTTTTAGAAACAGATCCAAAAGCATGTGCTCACTGCGATTATCTACACCGGCAGTGTTTTCGGACATGTGGACTTCAGGAAAACAATAGCAAGCCCTGTTATCAGCACAAAGGAGGATCAGTTTGGAATTACCATACCTGTAATGTGGGCAGCTCGGAGGGCTCCCATTTGCTCTGCTATTCAGCCCTGAATTTACTTAAAACATTCCTGGAAAAAAAAAGAAAAAAAAAAAAGGGGGGGGCGAATCTGGGGTGCATCCCAGGCTGAAGTGTGAGCAGCTAAACTGTAATCTTAACACTGCTTTTGCCTCAAACCTGGCGACTATTCTGCCAGTGGAATTGGATGGCTTTAGAAGTAGGAAAAAAACAACAGATGGGGAGGGGTATCTGAGCTCTGGGAACAGAAAAGGGAGCTGTAGCTTGAATGCAAAGACTGCACGAGGTGAAGAGTGGTGGATGTGGCCCTGGTGTGATGTTTCCCTGGGAAGGAGCTGAGACCTCTTCAGAGAATCATAGAATGGTTTGAGTTGTGAGGGTCCCCTAAAGGCCATCTGGTCCAACTCCCTGCAATGAAGAGGGACACCTACAGCTCCATCAGGTGCTCACCCCATCCAGCCTGACCTTGGGTGTCTCCAGGGACGGGGCATCTGTCATCTCTCTGGGCAACGTGTGCCAGTGTTTCATTGTTCTTCTTGTAAAAAACTTATTTATATCCACATTTAAAACATAGGAACACTTCCCTGTATGACAAGCTGTGCCAGGCACATAGTGACATTGCTTAACCCAATTGCCAGCAGTCTCTGAAAACCATCTCAGGGCTTTTGGGTCCTTAAACCAAGGGCTGTGAACTCATGGTGGCCTGAGCCTGTGTGGTGTGTTACCACAGGGTGACAGGCCAACTGGTGATCCTGGGGCAGAGCAGAGCCCACCACAAATGGCTGAGAGTTCAGCTGCCAGCACAGCAGCACAGGTACAGGTATCTGTAGCAGCCATCGAGGCTCCTGTCATTATCAAGCAGAAGAAACCAGCAGCAAGGTGTGATTCACTCAACCCATTCGACACAGCATCTCCTGTGCCATCCCCTCGACAAACCCTGTCACCTGTATGGGTGATCCCTTGGCATCATCTGGAAGCAGCAATGAGCTTGTGTCACCTTATCTGCACTATCTCAGCTGTGCCTTTCGTTTCTCCATCTGGCAGAGGAGGAGCTGGGAGCTGCAGCAGGTGTGGTTCGTGAGCTCTGCAGCTTGTTGTGCCATTACGGTGGGTAAGCCCCGTGGTGGCTATTAGCAATCACATATATAAAACACCAGGTCTGGAGGATGCTTAGCAGCTAAGGCAGTTTGTGAGAAGGGTGTTTGTGTGTTCTGAGTCCTTGGATCTTGCTAAGGGCACCCACTGGGGTCTCCCTGTTCAGTGCTGACCCAAGATGGATGACAGCAAGCCAAGGTAATGTGCCTTGCTGAAGGGCTTTCCCCTGCGTGGGGTGCAGGTTCCTGTGCCTCCTTGGCAGCCTTATCTTGAGAGGTTACTGAGCCAGCAAGAAGGGACTTGTGATGGAGATAGGGCATGAGGAGAATGATCTTGGAAGGGAGGGGTGGGCTTTGCTGAAGGTGGAGAGGCAGTGTCTGGAGGTTTGGCTGAAGGGGATGAGGCTGATGAAGGTGTAGAGTGAAAGGTTAAAGCAGAGAGTGGGGCTGCTGCAGGAACCACCTCTGATGTATGTCCTTCTGTGGCTGGTGGAAACAAGCTCTTGTGTGTGTAGAAGAAAGGGTGCATCCTAGTTAATAGCAATTAAGTAAGGAATGACCTGGTAGGGTCCACACCAAACTTGGTGAGGCTTGAGAGTAGGACATAGGTGAGCTGCTCCTGTGGGGCTGGGCAAAGCCAGGTAGCCAGCTTGTGCCCTGATTTGCTCTGGTTAAAGTCATCTGTGTTCCCAGCCAAATGAACCTAACTGATAAATAAGACAGCCAGCTGTGTATTTACCTTCCAGCCTTGGCCAGTGCAGACATGCTTTACAAAGCCAGGCCCAGCTCCAGCAAGAGGGGGAGTGCCTGAGAATGCCGTGGTGAGGGCATGGGAGGATTTATAACTATTTGTGACAGTGGCCGCTTCGTCATCTGAGCTCAAGAGGCCTCCCAGATCCTTTTTCTCTTTTGTGTCACCTCCCAGGGAGCGGGATGCTGCGGAGCAGCCGAGCCCGTGGAACTAACTGCTGGAGATGCACTGTTACTCCCAGCTGCCGCCGGGATGCTGGGCTCCCGCTGCTCCCAAAGCAGAGCGGACACTGCAGCCACCCGGGCGGTCGCGGAACTGCGCCCGGCTGGAGCGGAGCGGTTGCTCCGTGCGGGGCCGGGCTGAGCGCTCCGTGCTGCCTGGAGAGGGGCTTGGGAGTTCGCAGGGTTTTTTCCTTTATTTCTTCACGAAACGTGGTTGTTGTTTTTGGTTTTTTTTTCCCTCTTCCTCAAAGCTCACAGAAATTCGTGGCAACAGGTGGAGTTTTTTCCTCTTCTTTAAGAAAAATATAAGCTTCAGGTAGGGAAGGTTTTGCTGGAGGAGACAGAAATCTGAGGAGAGGGTCTCCCCTAGCAGCTCCTGTAGTCATGGTCAGCCTCTCTGGGTCAGTGGGACTGAGTATTTATGCTGATTGCAAAGCCTGGTGAGGAGAGGCTGCCTTGTAGCTCCGTGCCGTGGCAGCGTTGCTCTCTGCCTTAAACTGTGCAGAATGCGCTTTTCCTGAGCTAGCGTGCTGATGTGTTTTGTGGCTATTTGTGTGAGGACGTGCTTTTAGCAGGGCAATTTTCCCACTGTTTGTTGGGTTTTCTTTTCCACGTCACTTAGAAGACCAGCAGCAAAGTGTCACCTTAGTCCTCCAGAGGAAGCAGTGTCGCTGCACGGAGGGGGAGCCTCAACCATCCTGTGCCAAATCTGTGACCAAGGCAACCTTGCCTCTCCTGCACCCTGGTGATCCCTTGGCCAGTTCCTCTCCAGGTCTGTGGGTGTAGTGGGTGCTCTCTGCATCTGCTGCTCTGCTTGTATAGCTCCATCTGCAGGTGCTGAGCCTGCACAGAGGCAGCACTGGCTGCCCAGAGTGTGGGTTTCCAGCTGGGCTGTTACTCAGCACAGGGCTTGCACGCTCTGTCTGGATGATTCTGCTGGGTCCTTGCCCTTATTGCAACACAGAGGTGCTGCTTCTGACTGTCCCACCATCTGCACAGCGTGTCAGGCCCTTTGAACTGGTCTCTCAGATCCTTCAGACCATATCGAGACAGGATTTCAGCAGGACATTAAAGAGATATTAGTCATCTAGCTGTGAGGAGAGGAAGGCTGTGTGGTGTTCTGACCCCTGCCAGGTGTGCATGTCCTCATCTGGGAGTGGGTGGTCTTCCCCCATGGCCAGCTCCTGCCTGTGACCCTCAGGTCTGTCTGCTCCCAGCGAGACCCTCACATCCGTGTTTTTGAACTCCCCAGCAGTTTCCTTATTGCTGGGTTTCTCTAGGGACACAGGAAGGCAGTCCAAGGAGCATGCAGGAGTTCTTGTTTCCATCCAGTATTTGGGAGCTGCTGTTTCTGAAGTTTAGGCTTGGAGAAATATCACCACCTGTGAGATATAAATGGGGAATATTTCTGCTTAAGCTTCACTTGCTTGAATCTGTTATGGGGGTTAACTAGTTAATCCCTGCAGTGTGCTGTAGACATCTGAAATAGAATGATAATATTACTGTCTCCAATGCACGCAAATGATATTCACTTTAATTGATAACTTAAAATCTCTCATGAGGACTCCCAGAAGAGTTTGTGTCCTTCTGTGTACGTGATCTTGTTGGGGCTGATGGGACCCTGTCTGTTTTCTAGAGGTCAAGCATGGCTCTTCCATCAGTTCATGTGCCTGACCCAGGTCCCATCGTGTGGATTTCTGGCCCCTGGGCTGAGCCTGGTGCTGTTCTTGGCACGCTGGACTGCTGTTAGCCTTGTGGCAGGCTAGTGAGAAGTACATAAACAGCAGCATTCCACTGACACTTCACACAGCGAATCCAAGCGGAGTGATCTGAAGCAGAGCTCTGATAGCTTCAGAACTAAAAGAATGCACTTGTAAAGGCTGTGTGGTGAGAAGATGAGCCCGAGCCAGCAGGATAAGGGTATGCCTGCTCCGTGCAGGGATGGGGAGCTGCGCAGTGTCCTGGGCAGAGCTCTAGAGAAGCTGGGGGGCAGCAGAGGAGCAGGGTTGGCAGGCAGAGGCTCTGCTGCAGCTGGGACAGGAGATTGCAAAGCAAGCAGTAGTGATTGCCTAGGTTACATTGGCACACAGGGCCCTGTGCTGCCAGGAGTCTGGTGGTGCCCTAAATAACCCCGGGCATGCCACTAGCAGCAGCTTTTCATCTCTACTTAGTGCCCAGTCTGTGGCTGAGGGGAGGTGGGAGGAATTTGTGTAGAGCCCATTTGGCCTCTTTCCTCCCCTCTGTTCTTGCGTTCCCCACTTGAATGCAGGGGTGGCTGTGTACCCGACTTGCAGGGAATGGAAGGCTGGCGACTGAACCAGAAGGGAGGCATTGTGCACTGCTAATCCCCTTAAGCCTACACTTGTCAATAAAAGGCGTGACTTTGCTCTAAAAATGTGTTTTCTGCCTCCTCCATGCAGACAGGCTGCTTTGTCCCTTGTAATGCTGACTGGCTTTTCCAGGGGCTGCCAGCTGGAACTCTGGGCACTGACATGGAGTGTGACAGAGCACCTTCATCCTGGGTTTTGTCTGCCTTGCACAGCATTGAGCCTTGTTACACAAGAGCAATGCAAACATAATCCCTATAGTCCCATCAAGTTCATTTTCCTTTCTTCATTCCCCTGTTACAATGAGATGCTTCAAGAGGGAGCAGTGGAGTGAAGGGCTGAGGTATTTCTCCCCATTGTCTCACTGTTTTGGCAAGACGGAGCAGTGCTGGGTGGGATGTGTGCACGTGGAAAACCTGAGATGGGGTTTTGGCCTTGTGTTGTAGAGCCTTGAACTCCCCCAGGACCTGAGCCAAGTGTGCATGCCCACACCTGGGAGTGAGAGGTCTCCTCCATGACCTGCTCCTGCCTGTGACACTCTGGGGTTTTGGTGTCCCCTCAGGTCTGGGGGTCTGCCTGCCCCCAGTGGGATCCTCACACCTTCCTCTTGGCCTTCCCCTGCTCTGACATCTACTTGAAGCAATTCTCCCTTGCTTTCTCTTTCCCTATGAAATCAGTCCCAGAGGAAGAGCTGATAGGAGGGCAGCATCATGGGCAGACAGAGCTGCAGCAAAAGTTGGGGAAGGGGCCATTATATCACTTAAGTTGTTATTCTCCTGCTGTTCCCCTACAATCACTGCTCTCCAATGCATCTCAAGTTCTTCCTGCAGTATAAACTTTTTTCTTGTTTGCTACCCTGGTCTGTCGCTGCCAACTCCCCAGATACCCTCTATACACCCCTGTAGCCTCTTGCTCTAGGCTCTGTTGGAAGGAAGGGAAGGAAGCCACTGTTGCTTCCTGTGGGACAGGGATAGCTGCTAGAGGTGTTGGGGGATGCAGTTCTGCATGGAGCACCTATGTCTCCATTTGGAAGGTGCTCTTCATACATGGGCCACACAAAACCAGCATCTCCCAAGGGCCTGATCCAGAAATCTTGTGCTGTGCCTTTGGGGGGGAGGGGAAGAAAACAGCAAACCAACACAAAACACTCTACTCAGTTCAGCTACAAGCTGAAGCTGAGACTCCCAGGAGAGAGTCAGGAAAAATAGACAGAAGTAATGAGACTAACTCATTTATCTTGCACTGGGACCCATCCATATGGCAGTAAACCAGCTAAGAGCTTTTTCTCTTTTTGCTCCAGTGCATGCTGCTTCTTCAGCTCCACAGCTGCCACCGTTTGCAGCACCAAGCTATAGAAGAGTAAGATGCTCATAAATTACAAATACTCTGAAGGTGCACTTTGCAGCTGCAGTTTGCAAAGTGCTATGACATTTTTTCTCTTTGCACCCATTGTAGCAACGAGGCTGAGAACAAGGTGAGTGGAAACATTCAAACTCTGAGCAGTTGTAGAAATTGAAACATTGAATAATACACTTCTATCTGACCTAAGCAGAGCGTTGTTCCATGTGCATGCAGCAAGCAAAAGTTGGTCTTAGCTTTCATCGCACTTGAGGCCAAATCCTGATTTACTTATGGCAGTTCCCCAATCAACTGGAGTAGACCAGGACTGACACACAATCTCACTAATGTTTCACATAGCCATACTTATTATTGCAACATGATGGTCTTATTAGCGGTTGGAAGGCTTCAGAAACATGCAGAACACATGCAGGTAATTTGGGGTTTCCAGTCTTGGGAATGTTTGCACCCATTGATGTCAGTGGGATAGCTACCAGTGCTTCCAGCGGGTGCTGGAATGCCTCTGCATCATTTGGCTGAACAAATTCAACAGTCTTAAGGAGTAGAAGAAGGCTTAGGTTTTCTGTTGGGGAAAATAATCAGGAGCAGTGAGTTCTGGAACTGGTTGTATTTATCACCTGGGTGTCTTCTATGCAAAAATAAATAAATAAATAAAAAGTCTTGCATAGGAGAAAAAAACCCACATTTTTTTTAATGTCAAAGTTATGGGCATTTGGGGAGCTGTGGGTCACCTTAAAGTGGTGATTTGTTGGGATTCAGAGTGCTTCTTAACTTCCCCCTGGATCAGACAAGCTGGTACTTCTCTTCTGAGCCAAGACTTGGAATCACAGAATTGATAATGTTGGAAAGGACCTCTAAGGTCTTCAAGTCTGACCATCAACCCATCACCACCACTGTGTCCCTAATTATTCAACAAAGGAGTCAAAAGCTCCATTCTTCTCTGGGACAGAGGTGAGTCTTTGTTTGCAGTGTCAAATCCTCAGTCCCAGCTTAGTGAGGTAAATACAATTTTGGGAGGTGCCTGGTTTCCTTTTTTCCCTTTTTTTTAACCAAGGAAAGTTGCTCTTGCAAGGTGTGAGGCTGATTCGCTGCCTCCTGTGACATTGAGAGGCAAGTCATTGCAAGGGGGTCATTTGCATGGTGGGGTGTTTCTAGGAGAGCTTGGGAATCTTGAACTAGATACAGAAATATTTTGGTAACAAAATGTTTGTTTATTAGATATAAGCAGTTCTTTAAAGAAATCATGAAAGAAACTGCCTTTCGAGATTTTTTTCTCAGGGAACTTCACATTTTTCTAATAGGTGATAGAGAGAACCCTTTCCACTATCAAATCCTTGTATCTGCCCCCAGCCAGAGGATTGTTTTCCCTATAGTGTGTTTTCCTTTTTTTATTATTATTTCATCACTTCAGTATCCCTTGCTTGTATTTCTTCAGCTCATAGCTACAGAAAGTAACTTCAGCTATAGCTGTCCTGCAGCCAAACTGATGTGCTCTGTGTAGGAGGCAGTATCCCGTGGGTGACCTTACAGTGACTTCACTTGGTGCCTCACAGTAACCTAGAGATACTGATGCTGTAAAAAGTAGGTTTAGTGAGAGGTGTAAATACAAATGCCATGAGATCACATATTCCAAACTATAACCGGCTGCAGACTCTTGGAAGAAAATCTACTCAAAGTCCTCCTGGAAAAAGCTGTCAAGCACTTCATAAATTTTTCCACAACCCCAAATATGCCATGCATCAAACAGGCTTCTTTTAGAAAGTGGTGCTGTGACCCCACGAAGTCTGGACATGAGATTGCTTGTAATCCTTCCAGGATGGAGAATGGGAAGGGCTATCTTGAGGCCTCTGATCTCATGATGTTCTGAGATGCCTG
The DNA here is from genome assembly GCA_028571105.1 of Tragopan temminckii. Lineage (NCBI taxonomy): Eukaryota > Metazoa > Chordata > Aves > Galliformes > Phasianidae > Tragopan > Tragopan temminckii. Next base: position 9,696,562 of record JAOWBP010004023.1, read on the forward strand.
TCCTCAGGATCCATCACGGATGTCATGCAAGACCATCAGGAAGAAGACATCTAAGTTTTTGCTCCACAATGTGAGTCTGTTGTGCCGCGCAGCAACTTCCTTTGCCTAGGGAATGGTACCCAACCTGGCTACTTGCCTGCAGTCCCAGCAGAAATGCTGGGTCTTGGGGTGGATCATGAAATTGTGCCATCCAGCCCAGCACAGGTTCTAGGTAATAAAGAGACATACTGGCAAGAGAAATCTTTGCTGGAAACTGCGTTGAACCTCTGCCTTTCTGAACTCAGGTGCCATCAGTGGATTTGGGGCTCATATGCATACATACCCACTTGTTTAATCTTGCTTTCTTTCCCTTATAGAATCATAAACTTATTAAGGTTGGGAAAGTCCTCTGTAGTGGGAATACTAAGTCATGGCTTGAAATAGTGATTGAGTACCTGGTGGAAGGCAGGGCCAATCTGGAGGAGCTCAGGTGCATCCAGTGTACCTGAGTGACCAGAAGGGGTGAAGCCAGGATCCACCCCTTCCCAGTCCTCATTTAATTGTTGGCAGTGGAAGCAAGGGTATCTCATCTGGAGATTCCTGCCTGCTTGAAGTCTTCCAAATGTAAGCAAATTTTCTTCCTTCGTTTCTGCATTCCCGGTTGCTGCATTTGGGCTTGTCCTCATTTGCTACAGCCAAAGACTTTGCCACCTCTCTATTATTGCTGTACTTTCCATCATGTTATAGTGTTACAACCTCTAAGATCATCAGATTCAACTATAAACCCATCACTACTATGCTCACTAAATAATCATTGCATCCACTAAACCATTGTCGTTGGGATGGAGCCTGACCTGGAAATGCTTGGCCCCGTTAGAGTGGCATCGATGCAGTCCCATGTTCACCCAGCTGAGCCCTTTTATTAGAAGAAATCAAACCAGAGTGAGGATAGTTGAAGCAGGACTCCCAGCACCTCACTGCCCTTGTTCTGAAGCTATCATCCTTCAGTGGAGATAAACCACCCTGGCAGATGCACCTGCTTGCATTCAGAATAGCTAACATCTGCTGCACAAATGCTTTAGTGGCAGTTAACCCAGCTGTAAAAGGTACACAGCAATGACAATTGCAGGATGGCCATAGGAGGGTCAGTGCACTTTACAGCCTCTCTCACCCCTCCTGGGATCTCTTAGGGTTTTGTTAGTGTTTGGTGTTGTTGCAGGCAATCAAAAAGAATTATGAGTTTAATTAAAAACCACCATAATCATTTAACTGGGCATAATGATGCTATCCAACCTGGAATTTGTGCAGCATTTAAACGCTCACTGTTTCAAATAAGAAGAGTGGTTGGGAGTTGTTTTACATTTCAGGGGAAAGCAGCATGTCCAGTCCTCCAGCTCTTCTCCTTCCAGCACGAAGGATGGACATCTCCTGCATATATGGGCAGCACCTTCCAGCAGAAGACCTTTTTCTGTATCTCTGTTGAGCACTTTGAGCTAAAGGTTTCCACGTGGGCTGTCTGCGTCAGCATTTCTGCATTTTAGGAAAGTTTCAGCTGTAATCATCCTATTTTCTGTGGCTAAGATTTGGGATAGATATGTGGTTTTGAGCATTCTTCTTTCTGATCTGTTGAGGAAACAAAATGCTGCCCAAGCCTGGAGGTTTGGCAGGATGTGCTCACCTTGAGAATGAACTTTGCTGCTTTCTCCAACTCTGGCTGAGTTATAAATGCTTGAAAACCTATCGGTAGCGCTTGCTCAGGAGGACGGCATTGCCTGTGGACGCTGAGGGCTCACTGATGCAGCTGACATTAATAGAATTTGTCCTAGATCCATTAAGTACGTTTTCATTCTTTATGAAGTAGTCTTATTTATGTTCTTTTATTTAGCAGCCATCCATACACCATCTTGTCTCAGTCACCTCTGGGAGTCCGGAATGGGGGTCTCCCACACAGCAACCACCTTTGCACAACATTAAGCTTATTTTCAAAGTATATGACTCTGAGGCTTCTCAGGCATGACTCAGAAATTCCTGGTGACAAATGTGCTGAGGTCTGTCTGAGATGAGGTCAGCTTTCATGAAGGACAAATGCTGCAGAGGGGTTAGCTGTTGACTTGGTTTCCATCCCTTGTATGTAGGAAGAGGCACACCAGGTTCAGCACAGACGTGATGCCCTCTCCAAGGGCTGAGCAAACACAAGAAACTGTCACCTTCTCCCTTCACCACCTATCCCTACTGAGTTTATATCTGGAAGCAAAAATATCAGCAGTTCATTGGAATTTGGTAAGTGCTGACAACCAACAATGTGGCACACTAATAGGGATGGAAGCAGACGGAAAAACGGGGAAATGCTGCAGGCGGCACTAATGCCAGACTTGCTTTTATTTTAGGTTTCAAGGTGTTTTTTCAGATTTTGTTATGTTCAGCAGTTAAAAACCGCATTCATTTCTTCATAACAGCGTATTGGACGTCCCTGCTCTTGTTTTGATTTCTAGGCATTTGTGAGTTTAATAAGATTTTGTGTTTGTTTAGGCAATTATTGCCCACCCAATTGAAAGATAATGGGACGCTGTAGCCTTGCCAAGAGTTTTTATACTTCGATAAAACAACGAGCAATTTACAGAAGGCAATAAAACAGTACCCTGCATCCCCAGTGAAGAAACACAAAGTAGTGTTTGAAACGTCTAGCTTGGAAAATAAATCCACCCTTACTCAATACACTCCATAAAAAAGGGGCACAAAATCCCCCCTGCGCTTCCCTTTTCCCAGAAGCTTGGAAAATTAGCACAAGTTGCTCTTGAAGGTCCTGTAACACCTTGCTGTCTACAGAAAAGCAGACTGCCAAAGGAGCGTAGGTATGATCACACGCTGTGTTATCACTGATTTCTTCTCTCTCTGGGTCAGAGTAGCACTCTCCTAGTCTGCTGGTGGTGCCCCTTTCAAACACCATCAAAACCAGCATTTCCAAACATGTATTATTTCAAAAGCTACTAGCTGTGTTCACATGAGGTACCCAAAGATCAGTATCCAGCTGTGGTATGGGGCTTTTTTTTGTTGTTGTTGTTAAGAGCTTCATCTCCTCCCAGCTGTTAACCCTTTGGGAATGCCACACACTCTGCTTGGAATTGCTGTGCTGACCTTTCTTTTGGAGCACCCTCTGGACTTAAGCAGCTGCAGCTCAGTTATCCTTCTGGCTGGTCACAACTGGGGCTGTTTAAAGAAATAAATACACAGTTCAGCCAGCTGCAGAGCTGGGTTCACAGCCATCTTTTCTGACAAAGGATAAGGTCAGAACCTCCTTAAACAAAAACACACCCTGGCACAAGGATTAAAGCTTTCACATATCTCTTTTGCTGTTAAAATCCCACTTCTCATGAGAAACCTCCCTCCTCCTTCCATAAAGCTTCCAGCCCTCTCGAGCCACCCGGTTGTCAGTGGATGATGGATTAGTGCAGCAAAAGCTGCTGAAGCTTTTAGCTCTCCTTCTCTGGGCATCTACTTCAAACAGCACCCTTGGCCTGGCACGCTGAGGAAACTTCACTCCTAATCCCGAAGGCTTGGCTGGGGGGATGCCTGTGAGACCACATCACTGTTCTCTACAGAAATTAGAGGGGTCAAAGAAGTGAGCATACTCTAATTTCTAACTGCTGAAATCTTTGATTCAGGGAGTTGATACAAAAGCAGCACCATCTATAACTTATTTTTCCTTCACTATATTACAGAAACTGGAAAATGAAGGAAAACAGAGCCCTTGCTACTGTATACAGAGATCTTCTACCCCCAGCTACCCTACTGAATCTCTTTTTGGACACGTCCCAGAAGTAGTGCAGTCTAGCAGAGAGGGAGAAAATACACTCTGAACTCTATTTTTAGTGGCTGGATAAGCCTGAGATGTGCTCCACCCTTGTCACCCATCCATCCTCAGCCAAAAAAGGTCCTGGAAGAACTCCTGAAGTTGTAGTGAATACCCTGTGCCACGTAGCCTTGAATGCTGGGGTGCTCTTCGTTGGTGTCTGGCTCTGTAAAGGGTTTCATCACGTGAGGTCTCAGGGAAGAGAAGCAGGACAACTAGTCCTGCTGCACAACACCCTGAGTGTTGGGCATCTGTTCCCTTGGAGAAATAGTTGTTAATCCAGTGACAATTCAACTGGAAACAGAGGTAATTTCTCTTCCTGTTCTTCAGCACTGTTTCTCTTCTGTAATTTCTCTAATTATAGGAAACATTTCAGTGAGACAGAATATTTGCTCCTCTTGCTTCATTATCACCATCTGGATTTGCTGCTCATTCCATACACTCCCCAGCTGATGTTAGCCACCCAATGCAGTGTCACTACCAGTGTTCAGCTGGCTTTTCTGGCTACCAAGGGAAGGAGAGGATGGCACAGGAAAGATAAAGGCAGGTTCTGATCTCTCAGATCAGAAGCAAACTGGCATCATTCTGCATCCTTACACCACTGCTCCATCATGCATCAGTCCCATGTTTCAGTACTCAGCTTTTCTATAATTGTCCCCAGATCACATAGTTGGCTTTGGTACCCCATCTCCAGAATTACACCATGTGAGGAGAGGCCAGGACCCTGGGAGGTCTGTGGGTTACACCAAATGTTAGCAATTCAAATTCTGTTTCCTTTCCCAGGGGTAATTTCCTTTAAGATGTTTTTTTTTTCTGGGATGTCCTGGGTTGGTTATTCCCCCCTCACATCTGGATGGGAAGCAGTGGGCCAGCAACCTGCTTGCTGAGTAGCTGCAATGAAGTGAGTTTTATGTCTATAGCATTAGCAGAGCATTTGAGGATTCTCTAGAATGAAAACTACTGCCATATAAATCTAGCACCTTGCAGTTAAAATGATTCTGCCAAATGCACTATGCATTTTATTTAGTTTTAACCAGACCTGGGCCTATACCTCTCCTTAGTCTGGAGAAGCGGAGGCTCAGGGGAGACCTTATCGCTCTTTACAGCTCCCTGAAACGAGGTTGTGGTGAAGTGGGGGGTCAGCCTCTTCTCTCAGATAATTGTAATAGGACAAGAGGTAATGGCTGTAAGTTGTGCCAGGGGAGGTTCAGGTTGGGTATTAGGAAACATTTCTTCTCAGAAAAAGTGGTGGTGCACTGGCACAGGCTGCCCAGGGAGGTGGTCAAGTCACCATCCTTAGAGGTGTTCAAGAGCCATGCAGATGTGGCACTGTGGGACGTGGTTAGTGGGCATGGTGGGGATGGATTAATGGTTGGACTAGAAGATCTTGAACAAGTGATCTTTTTCAACCTTGTATGTCAGTGATCTGCCCCAAATCACCCTCATTAAGATTTTTCTATTCCTTTTTGAGGAGATCAGGGAGCAGGCACAGAGCTATCCAGGCTTGTACACTAGCACATGCCGTTTCTTCCAGTTTCTCCTGCATTGTGGAAAATTGGCCAGTGGATGTTGAGTTATGCTTCTTGGTTGGATTAGTCAGAGCTGCATCAGTGCACAAGAAAGATGGACTGCAAAAGGGAAGCCACAGGAAACTCGATCCTAGTGAAATAAATGAGCTCAATATTGTTTATAGCCTCTCACAACACCCCCACATCCCCTTGCTTTCTCACAGAATCATAAAGATGAAAATGGGGAAGGCCTGGCTGCACAAGAGCTGCACGCGGGCTTCCCGCCCTGCCTGCGCCAAGGGCCGCTTGCTGGGCCTGGCAGTGCTCCTGGATGGGCTTCTTCCAGCAAGTTCCTCTGCAGCACTCACTGCCACGGCCAAACTCAGGCTTAATTTCCTCCGTGGACTTTTGCTACTTCTTGGGCTTCCCTCATAGCTCTCTACTTTCCTTTGATGTTGTGTCTAGGATGTTGGGTTCCTGCTGCTACACTTCTCTGCTCCCTTGTGTAGAGATGCCATCCTCAGATGCCTCTTCTTCAAGCCTGGAATTTCCTTCATTCTTCCCACACTATACTGGGGTCTGGATTGCGTGGAGAAAGGCAATATTTATCCCTGGAGACCCAGTCATTGCTGCGCAGCTCAGGGCAAATGTCTGTGGATGAAAACCTGCTGTCAGCAATTGCAGCTTGGAGCAGGTTGCAGCGTCTACCTGAGCTGGCTTGGCAGCCCAGAGGTTTTACATAATTGTGTTTTAAGACCTTTTTAAGTGTGGAATGACATTTTGAGGCTGGACCAGAAGCGATAAAGGCAATGACAAAAATAATAAGTGCATTAAGGTGACTAGATTATGCATTAGGGTGTGGGAAAAATAAGCATAAAGTCATGCAAAAATGTGATTCTCCCGTGTCGCTCAGCAGCTCAGTCCTCGCTGCCAGCAGAAGCTGCCCCATTGCAAGCAGCACAGCTGCCAGCACAAGGAGACCTGGGAAGCAAAGCCAACAGGTGCTCACTTCAAAGATTTTCATGCTCACCAACTGAGGAGAATTATAATGTGCTGCTAAATAACCTCAAAGCAGGTTTGCTGGGTGTAATATGTCTCTTCTGTTTCTGTCTCCTTTCACACCACTGTGCATTTGCTGGATGGAAATGCCACCTGTGGCTCTGTCTCTCCTGGATGAAACCTTCACACCTTACTCAAACAGCCCAATAGTCAGTCCCACCTGCATCCAATCTTTATGTATGGAACCTCCTAAAGCTATGACTGTGGGCTCCATCTGTGTGCACACGTGCAGCACTTAACCCGTCCTTTGGCAATGTCACTGACATCAGCCCAATTACACCAGTCATGAATTGGACCCTGTTTACACTCTGAAACTGCCGTAGCTTACAGCCAAAGTTCAGACTGTTATACAATGAAACCATTCACACGTCTCATTAACTCTGCACTATGCACTGAAAATAACCATGCCACATGATTCTGTGATTTTCTCCATTTATATCATTTATAAGTGCTTTTTTCCTCTTCATAACAGCAACTCTCAATATTGGAAACATTTTAGGCTGTCATTGTAGCAAAAGTGCTACGTAGAGCAGAAAATAGTAACTTCTTGGTGTTGTATTAATTGTCTTCATCTTAAATAATACAGTCCATGAAGGTATTTTAAACCCAAGCTCAAAGACGTAGGCATGTGGCCAACTTCTCTGAGACACCAGTGCGCCTGTGGTTATATATTTTATACTTTTTGAACTTTATTTTTATTGGTTTTTAATTTATAATGGCAGTAAAGTACAGTCCAAGTTTCTGAGTAAGCAAAGTGTACAAGCACTTGGAATTTAATAAGGTTATACTGTTGCCTACACATGGGAAGACACAAGAGTCTTCTGCTCATATGATTTATATTATTGTATTTCTCTGCTGAGTGCCAGCAACGAGCCTTGTGTTGTACATGACTGTGCTCTTGTACGAAGGTTTGTATAACAGATCCAGCACGTGAATATCTGGAAATCACAAAGCACTTGCAAAGTAAAGCACATGTTCCCAGCCTTGAGAGGCACACTAGAGGGATTGCTGCAGAGATGGCTCTGGGGGGTTGGTTTTGGTTTGTGCTGCAGGAAAGAATGGTGGATTCTAGAGCTCAAAACCTATTCCAAAAAAGGCAGAGATATAGTAAGTCCCACAAAAGAAAACAGAGAGATGGTCTGGGCCAGGACAAAGAAACAAATGAGCTGCCAAGGCTGGTATTAACAATGGAGTGTAGCACAGAGAGATGTGGGAAAGCAAACCTTTCACTGGGTGATGAAAGGGAGGATATGAGATGGTCATGAGTTTGTGTGAGGAAGGATACACAAGTGGATGATGCATTTAGAGCAATGTCAGTGTAAGCAAAGCTTTGTTAGCAATCATTTCATCCGTATGCAAAAGTAATGTGGGAAGTCATGAAAAAGAGACTGTTGGCAGCTCAGTATGAGAGGACATACGTTGAAGTAATGTCAGGTCAGAGGCATGTTAGTGCAGAGGATGTCTCAGGTGCTTGTGATTGATTGTAGGTTATGGAAGCAGAACATATGTTTGATCACAGGTTAGATATGTTTGGGAGAAGAAAAACAAAGAGAGCTGTTCACAGATCCTGAGCCTGGATCAAATAGAAATATTGCTAGAAGTAAGTAAAAGGAGTCTATTTCATATTGCTAGAAGGAAGTAAAGTGAAAAGGGTTTTGGAGGAAAAATTAAAGACCTCCTGTCCACCTGTGCTGAACTCAAGTCACTGGTGACCCCTCCTGAGCAACGTGTCAGAGACAGACCAAAAGAAAGAATGGATCAAGAGGCAGGTGGGGAAGCAGATTTGTAAGCTGTCATCAATGAAACAACAGATACAATTCAGAGGAGATGGGGTGGCCATGCACCTTCTATTTTCTCCATCCTTATATTGTTCTGTTGCAATGAGCATTCGTCTTGCAATAAATAAGAACAATAACTTAAAGAAAATGTCCCTCCTTTGGTTGGTCATTATTTCACCCCTCCTGAAGCTAAAGTATTTTTATGTTACTGATGATTGATTTTTTTTTTTTTCTAGAAAAATGGTCCCAAAATATGGTGCACAATTATTACTGCAGCAAATCTTCTGGTGTTCATTTCCCGTCATACACTGACATCCACAATCACTCCCACTTCTTGAATAAAGAAGGAGATGGACAGATGGAGTCATTCTACAGAATCCAGGTCTGTTTTTAGGTCTAAATCATGAAGTACTTTAGTAATGGTTTTGATATATTCAGTAAAACCTGTACCTATATATATTACGCAAGGATCAAAGCCCTTCAATGAGGCTACGTTGTACTTTTCCATCTGTTTCAAAATTCCCTCACTAAGGTACATGGCTGAAGAGGTCACCTGTGTTTGATTTGGGAATTATAAAGTCTGTTCATGAATTAACTAGGATGGCAAGCCTACAAATGAAACAGAGAGGGCTTGAAACATAGGTCTGCTTGTAAAATGCATGTTGAAAAGCCATTTTGAAAGACATCCTAAAATCTGCTCTTATCTTGTTGCCAAGTCATCAGTGGTTTGACCCACATATCAGAACTTTCCTTAAAAAATAATAATTAAAAAAAGCTTCAGATGAATCTATTTACGCAGGAAAAAGTCTTTCAAAACAACTGCACAGGGGCCAGGATCAACATCTGAACACGGGCTGAGTTGTTACATATTTAGAATTATTCCTTTCATTAGAGGCATGAGGGCTATCTCAGGCATCCTTGGGACTGATTTGGAGTTGAAACATCCTAAAGAAGTGACTGCCTTGTCACTTGGGTCAAATCCTGCCTTTGTACATGCAAAGCTTCTAATTCCAACTCATTTCCACACTGTTGCTGCCACTCAGGACTATATTACGGTGAACCCACCATTTCCAGTGCCACTCTGGTGTGGCTGTAGCAGCTGCATTGCTGAATTGGTATGATTCAGATCTTCTGCAAGGAGATGAAACCCACCCCAAGGACCACCAAACTTTTTTCCATCTGATGTTTGCCTTTCCATTTATGCAGTGAACAGACACGTGGAAAAAACAGTGATTGCTCCAACGACTGCATTTGAGATGCCTGGGGTTGGGTGCCTTATGTGTGCCAACTCTTGCTGAGCTCTGAGCAATTAGGTAGCAATGAAGCATCAAGGTGAGGAAAAGCACAAACTATTGTGAACAAAGAAAACATGACCTTAAGCAGAAGGATTGCAGAGCGAGGTCAGTGGAGACTGGTGCCAGAGTGAATGGGAGTCTGCAGAGAAACACTTTTGAGAGTGCGCAGTGGAATTGCACTACAGGATGTCGGAACTAAGCATTTTTCTTTACTGTTTTGAAAAGGATTTTTTTTTTTTTTATAATGACAGAAACATCTGGATCAGAAAATGTAGCAGGCTGAAATAAAATGTTTTGTTTCGTTTTGTTCTCTCTCCACACATCTATGCACTTTCTGCATTCCTTCCTACACAGGGCCTCAATGTTATCACTGCACACACAGAGGTGCTGCTGATGTGGAAACAACATGGAATTACATACAGTACTTTTGCAGATAGATCATTTCGGCTGCATCTTTCACAAAGCCCAGCCAAGGAGACAGGTGTTTTATCACTGTGTTTAGGGAGACAGATGATCCCAATCTAAATTTGCATGCTCACCAGTGGTGCGTCTGTCTTGTATCTAGGCAGCAAATCCTCACAGAGACCCTTGAGAAGGTTGAAATAGCCTTCCCATAACCTTGTATCCATGCCCCAGGAGTTCTGATTACACTTTCCTTGGGAAGGGCTTTATCTGGACCTAAGAACTCATACTTAATGGACAAGTGCTTGCAGCACGTACCTTTCCCCCGGAGACCTCCCTTCAGCGTGTTTGGTTCCAGAAGGAAGGACACTCAAAACTTCCAAACACTTTGTGCCAAGGTGCAAGAAAGCAACAGGGAAGAGCACTATAGAAGCTTTGCCGGATGGAAAAGCTCTTCACCAAGCTCTTCACCAAGAACTCAAATAAATTTTCAGCTGTGTGGGAAGAAAACTTCCCTGATGTGAAGCTATTGTGAAGCTATTGTGAACAAGGCTCCATAATGTGATGCATTGCCCAAAATAAGAATGCTGAGCCCTGCTACTGATCCTGGACATAGCAGCATAGAATGGGAACGATGTGACCAAAGCCACAAGAACAGCAGGGGGAGAAGCTCAGCACGACCATCAGGAACACCTGGTATTATGCACTAATGAAATCTGGACCAAATGGGTTTGAGACATCTCCCATTTGCTGCTATTTCAGTCTGTGAAGGGATCGCCAGCTGCTATAGAGATGTTCCTGAAATCCCTGTAGTAACTATAGCCAGAGTCCCTGGTGAGAGACCCTATGGAGCACAGTGTTGTTTGCACAGGTTTTAGAGCATTCAAGCACAGAACAGCTTACAGTAAAGCATCTAATGAGATCAAGGATTTGCCCGTTTGCTCTCACTTAGGAAAAGCTGATTTCAGCCAAATTAACCGTGTTAATATTAAAGACATCTTGCTGACAGGTGTTCAACACTGAGCTTATTGAAAATGCCAAGTAAGATATGTGTGTGTGTGTGTGTGTGTGTCACAGGGCCATGTTGCCAAATGTCTCGTCACAAGAATGCCTTAAAATTCATGCAAACATGAGTAACATTTTGGCAGGGCAGGGTTTTCCAGCACTGGAAGAGAGAAACCCTGGAGGAAGCGAGACGTGCATGCAGCTGAGAGCTGAAAGAGCTGCAGCAGCCCCTGGCTGTGACCATCCCCGGTGATTTATCTGCACAATTCCCAGCGGCAGGAGGCTGTCGGGGCAAGAGGGCACAGGGTGGAGATTCCAGCGAGAAACGGCTCCAAGCAGAAGCCTCGCAGAAGGGCATCCTG
>JAOWBP010004023.1:9709702-9725658 GCA_028571105.1 Tragopan temminckii
AAATCTGCTTCCAGTTGGAGACGGAAACCTCTGTCTTAGGTAGTGCTGGTGGTGTGTTGTGACTGACAGCAGTAGAACAAGGAGGTGAATCAGCTCCTGCTTTTTTAAAACCTTCTGAAATACAGTAGCTGTGTTGCTTTAGCTATAGTTCCATTTGTCATTGCCTTAATGTCATTTTTGCAAGACAGAGGATGGAAATGCCTTGGCTTTAACTCCAGTGTGCATGTGCAGAGCTCCTGAAAGAAATCTTGGGAGAGAACTGAGGCTGGTGAAGCCAGTGGAATTTTCTTGAGGTCCTTACCCTGAAAGATACTCTGGCTGTGCAGTGTCACTGTGTGTGGGAAGTGACACTAAATTTGTCATGATGAAAATGATTTATTTTTATGAACTCAAAACCTTTCCCAGAGTCACAAAGGTTGGCTCATGCTAAGCTCATCAAACAACTTTTTTTTGATCTAGGGAATGAGATTACTGAAATGGGAAACAAAATAAGCTAAAATTGGCAATACAGAATTCCACATGATTTTGAGTCATGGTCTGTCTTCTACTTCTGGGTCTGATGTTTTTGTTTTCACGTTTAAAAATGTATTGTAAACTTATCAAAGCAATGTGTTGAGAACAGACTTTTTTCCTTGTGTATAAGTCATCTTAATTTGCTTTTGCAGTGTCTGGAGATCTTATGTTAATTCTAACACTTAAACTTTCCCCCTCTCTGATGGAGAAAGGGCTGCTGTTGCTACCTGCATGGATGCCCAGGTGTTGGGGAGGTACTGTTTGAATAGAGCTGTTTTGTTTTAGTACCTCTTCTTTAACTCCTTCTGCACACCAGCTGCTCTTGGGGTCCTGGCTGGCTTTGTGAGCAGTGCTGGGACCAGCTCTGTCCTGTTGAGGAAGCCATAAGGCTTTGTCAAACATCATCTGGATTGCTCTTTCCATCTGCCTCAACAGCTCTGTGTGCAGGAGAATATGTCCCACGCTGGGTTTGTCTGCACTTGCACATACACGAGGTCTCACATCCAGCACCAGCACGTGCTCTGATGCAAACCATCCTCCTGTGCCAAGACTGAGTGAACGCTTTGGCATGTCCCCTGAGGGCTGGGAAGGACCCACAGGGAGACCTTGCTGCAGCATTCACTTGGCTTTCTGGCTGCAAGGGTGTGCTGCAGCAAGGGGCTCGCATAGAGTATGACTGCTGGCGGTGCCTCTCCCTGGCTGTTTGACCCCTATTTTGCTCCTTGAAACCGAAAAGGAAATGAGAGAAGGTTGAACGTCCTGCTCTGTGTTCTGTTTGGTCCCTCTACAGGGTGTACGAGAAGCCCTGGCCGCTGGGCATGCACATGAGGTCTGGCTGATTGAATGGAGGTGATGGTATCGATGGGTTTGGGGAAGAGCAGCCTGCAGCATGCTTTCCATCTCCCTCTGCCCATGGCTCTGTTTGTTTGGTTCTCAGGAGAAGAGAGACATGTCCCTTTGGGAGGGAATGATACAACAAGGAACAGATTTAAAAATAAAAAAGGGGAAAAAAATGGAAGGGGTAAAAAAAAAAAAAAAAAAAAAAAAAAAGGAAGGGTTTGGCACTCATGCAGTGCTTTGAAAAATGGTAAAATGGTGCTGAATAAACATGAGCTAATCCTTGCAGCACTCCTGTGGGGTATGAATAGCAAAGGCTTTGATTCCTGCTGGACAGACGCACTGGCCAAGGTCTGGCCTGCAGTGTGTGAGTCTCGGTGCTTTGGGGCAGCAGGACCATGGCTCTACCCGTGCCTCAGCTCCATCACTGCCCTGGACTGGTGAATTGGTGTTAGGATTTTAGATGTGGGGCTTTGCTGCATCCAGGACCAGTGGAAGCCCTGAGCTGTGCTGCTTCTGCTGCTGAGCAGTGCTAGAGATGCTGCTGCATGGAGCACTGTGGTGAAGCAGGGGTGGTATGGTTAGATCAAATGCTTCTATTCTTATCTCTATGGATATGGCCTATTAGTCATTAAATCTGTGCCATTCTATCAGTTCCCTAAATTATGTCCTGCAGTGGGCTTCTGTCATGTCCAAAAGGCAGAAGGATAGTTTGCCTGATGCTGATGGCTTTCTTTGCTAGTATTCAATGAAATACCCTCTAGACTTGGCAGATGGGTGTGAGGGAATGTCTCTGCTCTCCGAAATATTTTTATTAATCACATCCTTCTCACTTTGCTGTCTGAGTCATCTTGTTTCTGTTAAAACCTAGCCTGCAGGCCGTGATGTTTCTAGCCACCCCCTTTCTTGGGCTTTTTAGCTCTGAGAGCAAGCGGAAGAGGAAGCCACACGCCATGAGAGTGGGGCTGCTGACTCAGCAGCCTGTTGCTCTTCTCTGAGTGATGCCAGGTCACTGGTGGAGCAAAAGGTGCAAGACTTTGACCCTGTCTTGCTTATTCTTTGTGCAGAGTTCCTCCTTGCCATGTCTGTCTCGTACTTCAGTTCCTAGACAGTGTTATCCTCAGAATTTCACACATTGCAAACATAAAACAATAGCGGTTATACTTTTTTTGTGTTGGAGAAAAGACTGTTTATTTGTTCTTCAAAGTTGCTTGTTTTTTCTGAAAATCTTTCACTGTTCGTATGGATTTCATACAAGCAGCTTAATCTTTCTAGTAGCTGTGTGTGGGGGGGAGAACTGCAGTCTTGTGCTGGGCTTCCAGTTGTGCCGTTCAGCAGTGCTGAAGGCTCTGCTAGGTGTGTGTCCTTGGGTTGTACCATGTTTTTTGGCCTGCTTGTACTGCTGTAAGATTTCCAAAATGCAACATAGACACAATAATGACTTGATGAGATAACAGAGAGGGGGCAAGGTGATAAATGGGAAGGAAGGAGCAGAGTGGGAGTCTGTACTCCTGGAAAGCTTTGTAGTACAGGTTATACCCCTTCTCCAGTTCTGCCTTTGAAAACTCCCTGTTTGTGGGCATTCAAGCTCAAGGCAGGGATCTGTACAATAAAATCAGCCTCTAACCACTCCACACTGACCCCTTAGTCTTTTGCCAGTGCTTATGTGAGATTTGCTGTCAGCCACACTTGGGCGGCTGTGTCCAGGCACTTGCAGTGCCTTTTTAAGACATCTCTACCAAATTCTTTCCATCTCAAGTAGCTCCTTGCTGCCTGTCTCTGAAGTGTTGTGCTGTGCCAGAGTCTTTTGTCTCATTGACAGAAATCTGGAGTATTCACCTAGAAATTGTGGAGTAACTCTGGATCGGCACCAGTGTGGTTACTTTGCTAATTTGGCTTGTTTCACTCAAGCACCAGTACTTTCCATGAAAGTTTGTTCAGTTTTTCTGTGTGCTGCAATTCCACGTAGACTTTAAGGGTCCTGTCCTGGGATGCACTGCAGCCTTTGGAGAAGGGTGGTGATCTCACCTGTGGCATCTCACGGGTAGCGATGTGGAATAAAGTACAAAATCCCACTGCGTACAGGTCTCTGCAGTCTCCTGGAGTCTCCTGAAGCCATTTCTCATCCCAGCCACCACCTGTGTGCAGTGTCCCTGTTTGGTCAGCCTTGTTTTCACTGGATTTACATGGCACATCCCAGACAAAGACCTATCATAGAGCTGTTAGGTAATCATTATTACTAGGATTATTACTGTTGAAGGTATTTATTTATCTTGAGTCTTGAAAGTTGGTATTACTCAGATACTGGCTATATAATAGATCCCAGGAGTAATCTCTCAAACTTCCCTTTATTTAGTTTCTCTGAAAGAGCATTCCTGGCTCTCACTAGAGGGTAAATGTTAGTGCTCAGGCATTTAAAATTATGTGGACAAAAATAAACTCAGTTTATGGGATGGAAAACTCTTAATGGTGGGGTCAGTGTTCTGGGCTCAGGGCAGGACTGAATATGCTTGTTCTTGCTGACCTACATCAACCTGCTGTGAAGGGAGCTGCTGACTCCAGTGGGGTTGCCTGTGGTGTGACATACCACATTGCTTTGAATTTGTGGGAGCTGTAAATAAATTCCCTCTTACTATGAGTTTCATGATGAAACTAATAAACCTTAGATGCTCAGAAGGGGATTTCAGAATTCTTTGATGAAATGGTGGGACCAATTGGAAATTACTTGGGGCTGCCTCATTGTCTTCACAGGAAAGTCAGTCTTCCTTTTTCAGATTATTTCTGCTCTGGCTCCAACAGAAACTAATTGCAGCCAGCCTCCAGGTTGGTGCTGTAGTAGAAGTTAGACGAGGTGATTGTGATGGTTTGCTGCTGGTGGTGGAAGGACGCAACCAGTTAGCGCAAGCTGGTTTTAGGCCCATGAAGCTCACTTTATACAGCCTGGTAATGAGCCATTTGATGGCCAGAGCTACTTTTTTGTCTTGCCAAGTTCCTCTTTCTCACCTCATTGCTATGCAGCAGTGCCAGGACTCCAAAACAACTGTTGGCGGGGCCCAGTCTGCAAAACTTATCTGTCTTTTGGAGAGGAAAAAAGGTAAATCTGGATTCCTCCTTATTTCTTAGCGTTCTCTAGTGCTGGGCCTTGGATGATGGAGAAGGCAGCGCTGTGACTTGCACAGTTTCACTGGATTGTTTCGTGCCTTGTCCTGAGAGCATCCCAGCACAGGAGCTGGGCTGCCATCCCACCTCAGACAAAGCAATGCACCAATAGCACTTAAGAACCCTTTGCCTTTAGAGACCAAACTCCTGCTGCGTGAGGCTGTATGTTCTCATCTGGAAACAAGCCCTTCCCTGCTGCTCTGTCTCCATGCTTCCCCAGGTTTCCTGCCCCTTGCCCTTCACACATCTCTTGAGAGCCTCTTGGCGCTGCTTGACTGCTGAGCTGGCCTGTGCACCTTGGAGTTCATTAAATGCCTTTTAGCACTGCCTGTTAATTCTCATCTGTATGTCCTAGTGAGCCCTGCTCTGACTTCTGCTGAGACCTCTTGTTGTCCTTGGCCACAGGAATAACTAATGGCAGCTGATAATGAGCTGCATGTGAATGAGCAGTGCTATTTAGCCCTGCTAAGCAAATTTGTGCCCAGAACTTACTAGCTGTGCCTGAAGTTTCAACAGGGATTATTCCCGTTTCCTCATACGAGTGGTGATTTCATCATGGATAGCGTGGGCAGTAACTGAGCCACCTGCTGCCAATGTGCTGAGCGCTGCAGGAGCCCTGCTAGTGGGCTCTGGGGCTGCAGGCAGTGCTTAACATCTGGAAAAAGGAATTTGGGGCTCATTTATCCTTGTTTCTTGTTTTTGTTTTGTTTGTTTTTGTTTTTTAAATTATTTTTTCTTTGAGGCGATTTAAATTGGTCATGGGTTTGTGCCCACAGTGTAGGGACCCTTGCACTTTGCATGGGGCATATTTTTCTGCATGTAGTCCAGACCAGAGGTCAGGTTGAGTTTGATTTCATCTACATGAACCTGCAGTGACCCAGCTGGTGCCTATGGAGTTTATCTCCATTTACACAGTGGAAACTGACGTCAGAATTTGGCCTGTGCTTATTAGCAGTAACTGATGGCAGGGGTGAGGGTGCGAGGTTCTTTGGATGCTTTCATTTCTATCCAACGTATTGGCAGTAAGGTATTGACATTTTTACTTCTTGGCCATGGATGGTGAAGGCTGATGACGGCAGGAGGTTTGCCTGTGTGTGGGTTAAGGCAGCAAGGAGCTGCTCCTCATCAGCCTGTACCTCTGAGCCAACCATCCTCCTTCCCATGACAACTGGACGGTTAAACAGACCCTCCAGAGCTGACGTCAAGGGTCAAAGATTTGGCCACTGAATAATTACAGCAACAAAAATAGCATCCCCTCTCCACCCCTTCCTTCCCACACGCTCCTGCTGAATCCCTGTTCATAAATGTCCTTTTTTTTCCTCCTGTTCTTGGATGGGAAGCAAAACCCACATGTATTAGCTGGAACATATGGCAGAGTTTGGCTGCAGCCCATCAGTTGCGAAGGCCAAATACTTGCTTGTAGCTTCTTGCTCATTAAAAAAGGAGGAAAAAAAAAAAAAAGTTGAGGAGTGGGGAGAAAGAGAGAAAAACACGTTCTTTCAAGATTGGATGAAAGGCTGAGTCTGTGCTCGTGCTGAGATGGGAAGCAGATAGGGTGTGGGACAGCATGCTGCCCCTGCTGCCATGCCGAGGAGCACGTCGGTTGCAGCGCAGAAGTGACAGACTGGCCATTGAGGTCAGCTCTGTGCTGGCAGCTGCCACTGCCCCACATGGATGCTGGCTCTCTTGTTACGCCTTGTAAAATGCCTGCTTCCAGTATTTGGTTGCATGTTTTGGCGACTTTGTTGGCTGCAGGGACCAGTGCAAGGTGTTGTGCTGCTTTGTTCAAAACCGTACTGTGTGTGTCTGAGCTTGCTTTAGTGTTGTGAGCACAGTTACTACTACACATTACTGGTGTAACCAGGCTTGGACACAGCGTGGCCAGGAGGAAGAGTTTCTGCTATTCCAAGTGGCATTGCCTCTTCCTTTTCATGGAGTTTTGCACCAAAGAGGAGCATGAAACTGCCTTCGGTCTTGCATATCCTTCTCACCCGTTCAGAACAGGGGGATTCTGTGATGGAGTAAGAAAAAGATCAGGGAAGTAACAACAAAAACACCAGTGTGCTGCTTTTCATCCTGGTTTTCTCAAATCAGCTTCGTTTGTGGCTATGAACTCGTACTGTGTCCCCAGAGAAATAGGAGCCTGTTAAGATTAGGTAGGGCACTACTTAAACTTATAGCTCTTTGAGGTCGGGGCCAGACTCCAATGGGAGCGATGAGGACATGTGCTGTAGTGCATTGCCCAGGCCTGCAGCAGGACAGGGGATGCAGTGCCCTTTGAAGATGGAGCCAAGTGTCCCTTCCCAGAAAAGATCAGTGTGGTACAGAGAGAAAGAGGTTGGAAAATATGCTTGAAAATATTTGCTGAAGGTGTTGCTGTGACTGCATAGGGACTAAGCTGGAGTCTGTTGATTCCCTTGCTTAGAAAGCTATGTTTTTAAAGTGGTTTTTGCCAAGGCACTGCCTGTTCTGAGGCTTATATATATATATATATATATTCTGGGGCATCTGCGTCCTGAGTTACTCTTTGGAAGCAGATGGGAATCTGTGAAGTTTCAGTGAAAGTCTGAAAGGAAGAGCACTGACTGGCCTTGCATTGCACTGCAGGGCTGCTGGTGTCTTCCAGGGTCTGCGATAAAGCAAATGCTGGAGAGATGGGCAGGAAAGAGCCTGGTGTCTTATCTCCATTTTTTCCTTATAGAACTGTGTAATAAGTGATTTTTTTATTTTTATTTTTTCTGAATACACTGGTATTCCTGAAATGCCTTATTAAATAGAACATTTCAATTTGTTCTCAGAAGTCTCTCTAGGGATAACAAATGGTGAAAGGACTTTCGGAGTTGTGTAAGTGTGATTAAGGATTGCTTAGAGGAGAATCACGTAGCTTTTGGGAAAGGCTTTTGCTTCTTGGAGGTGTTCCCAAATCTGTGATCCCTCATGAAGGCAGGGGGTTGGAACAGGGCTTGCTGCAGCCTGTGCAAGTGATGTTGGGGCATCTCATGCTGTGCCTTGCTGTCAGCCACAGAGCCACCTATATGCAAACCATGACCTGCTCTGGCTGATGTGTTCATGCCCTGTGTCTGCAGGGTGGGTGCAGTGGTGAGGAGTGAGGCAGTTGGGTGTGCTCAAGCAGCCCTCTCACTGCATGCCCAGGCTCCCAACGCAGCCAGCACAGAGTTGAATCACTTTCATGCTTGGCCACTTCTGTTCCCTTTGCTTTAAATACCAACGTCTCTTGGAAGCCGCTTGTTTCCCTCTTCCCTTGGTTGGCAGCCTCACTCCATTTCTTTTAACATAAGCATTGCATCCCGGTGTCTGGATTCTGGTGGCTCTGCTGCTTCTCCGGAGCTGACTCTGCGAGGTCAGCCTGCTCGAGGGTGTCTCTTCCTCCAGTCACCTTGGCTTGCATTGTTCCTGCTAATAAAAGCATTATCTCAGTCTGCATCCTTTTACGAGGAAGGCAGACAGCATATAAAAGAGCAGCGTGTGGCTGTAGGAAGCAGCATTTGTCAACTGTGCATCCCTTCTGCACAGTGCCGGCTGTGCTGTGAGCTGCTGGGTGCTTGCTGCTGCGTGCTCGGCGGGTGTCCAGCTGGAAGCACTCCCTGCAGCTTCTATTTCTGTGCTGGGCTTTTACAGCCATGCTTCCCACTGCTTGGATTTGCTGCCTGCCACCGTGTTTTAATGCTGGATTAGAATCTCATTCCAGTGGCCTGGGTGCAACTAGGACAAAACATGCAGCAGCAGTGTCCACCTGAGCCCGGTGGTTGCCCAGTTGTTCCCCAGTGCCACGCAGTCGAGCCACAGCAATGGTGTGCAGTTTGAGTTGCAGAACTGTGGCAGCTGTGGGGGTGGGATGTGCTCGGCTCAGGTTAACCCAAGGGAATTCCCCATTGTGGGGGCTTGCTCCAGCCTGGCTGCTGTTTGGATTGTTTTCATTCATATCCAAAACCTCTGGAAAATGACTTTTGCACTGCAGTATGAGGCTTCCCACAGGGGTGTTTGTAGCTCCAAATCACTGTTATTTTAATCAGCATGCTTCTGTTTTATAAATGTAATTTTGGATACCAGCTTTGAAATCTCACTAGGTGATAGAACCATAAATATACCATATTTAGACTTTAGTGTTTTCTGAATCAAAAGAAACTTTTGGTAGAGAGACCTGAATAACCATCCACTTGCCTGGATTTTGTTCTTAGAAAGTTACAGTGCTTAAAGCTGTCACGGCTCTGCCAGCAGTCAGGGATCTTCAAAAGTGCAGTGGAGAAGCCATCCTGCCCTTCATGTTTCTTTTGAGAAGTATCAGATAGGAAAGGTTTGCATACTTGGGGCATATTGTTTACATTCCTGTTGCCTTGCTGTTACAAATGTTCAGCTCCATAGTGGAATAGTCAGCACAGTCAGATGGTGGAGCTGTCTTTGATGTTGCAGCTAGCCTGTGCTGAACAACAGAGTCTCATTAAGTTTTGCTCTTGCACATTTTGGATGTGCGTCTGCGGGCTCTTTCTGTGTGCTCAGACATCCATGGAGCTGGGGTGGTGTGCTGTGTAATGGCATAGGTACATCTGTTCTTTAATCTCAAGGCATTGAGCTGGATGTTGGTAGTTTAAATGGAAGGGAATGTGACTTAGCTTATGCACAAAGACCTAGTTGAGCTGGTACCTGTGTCAGCTGAGGACTTGCATCACTTATTATGGCGTGGGTTGATGCCTGATGATGTGCCAAAGCACGACAAATGCATTGTGTGTTGAGCTGTGTGTTTCCAGCACTGAATGCTGGGTTTCCATTCTGCATCCTTTACCACCACCATCTCTGCTTGTTCTGGGTTCATAAAACCTTAGCTGGGTGGGGAGGTTGCTTTGGTCACCTTGGGGTGGCCCTTGCAAAAGGGAGTTGGACTGACTACAAAATGAAGGATGCTGAGCAGCTGGTTGCAAGATAAGGGAGATATGAGTGGCTGATTTCCCTTTAAATGTTAAGTGTGATGTGATAGCTGGAGGAAGAATCAATGCAAATCAGTCTGCAGTGTTTACTCTGTTATATGTGAGAGCAAGTGGCCTAGAGAGGTGCTGCTGTGACCAGGATGAAATTGGCTGGGACTGGTCCCACCTAACTCAGGTTCGTCAGTGCTCCATCCTTCACTTACTCATCAAGTGAAATGATGTGCAGGAATTGTGCACTACACACTTGGCACTGGGAGACATAACCAGTGTCACATGTTTGGGGAGCATTGGTTGCACTGCATGATGTCTGTGCACGCTGTGACTGAGCTCCAAGAAGAAGAGCGTGCATAAACAGGAGCAGATGAATTATAAATGTTCTGCTCTTACAGAAACAAGTCCAATTATGGAAACAGTTTGCTCCAAGTTAGAAGTTCTCCCTGGTTTATTAGGGAAGTGTGACCTGGCCATTCTGGTAAAAACAGCTGACTGTTCACACCTTGCAAAGCAAGAGACCTCCATGAGCCACAGGCCAGCTTCAGACACAACCCATTTGGTGGAGACCTTACCAAGGAGGTGGATACCTTACAGCCTATGTGTTTTGGCAGCATACAGCTAACACTAGTTGTTAGGCAGTCCTGATTACCTTTACAGAGATATTTTTGACATTGGCACCTTTTATTTTATTCCAGATGTTTTGCTCTGAGCTGCTGCAGCTCAAAAACCAGTGACGTGCAGGTGGCCTAGAGAGGCCTTTGTATTTCTTTTTTGCTGAACCTCATCAGCAAAATCCCTGCAGTCAGCACAGCCTGCTGCCAACAGACAGAGCCATGCTCCTTTGCTGCAGCTTATCCCATCTGCTTCTGTGCTGTGTGAGCATGGGCACTACAAGGGACTCTCCCTTTGCAGTGAAACGTATCTATTTTTCATTTATGTTTGTTTTAGAAGAGGGGGGGAAAAAAGAAGTCTCTGCTGGAAAAATACTTATTTCAACATCCAGTGAGTTTTTTTGGAAAGTAGATATTCTGCTTCATTTCACATCTGTGGAATAAACTGTAATTTCAGCTGTGGAGCACGTCTCAGTTTGTCTTCCTCCCATGGGAGAGCAAAAAGAGAAATGTGAGAAAAGTGGAGGAGGGTACAGAAACCGCAGAGAAATCCATGGGGAGAGGAGCTGCAGCACTGAAAGGAGCATACTTCTGAGCCAAACCCAAAAAGGAGATGGTGGTTCCCATGGAGGGGCACTCACCTGTTCTGAGGGTTCTGGAGAAAAGTGGTGATGGATGCAGTTTGTCCTGGAAGGAGAAACTTGCTGAAAGGCTGGGTTTGAACTTGGTGTAGAGAAACTGGTACAGTGGTTCATGATGGGAGTGGAGCGGCCAGGCAGAGATCTGCTGCAGCTGGGGAAGAGCATCTTAACCTGTTCATTAACACCCTTTCCCCTACAAAAGAGGGTTTCCAGCGGCTTCTGGCCTTTGCTTTAGTTAAAGGGATACAGAGTCACAAAGGTTGGAAAAGACTGATAAGATCATCTAGTCCAGCCCCAACATATCCCCACTGTGCCCACTAACCTGTGTCCCTCAGAGCCACATCTGCCCTGTTCTTGAACACCCATAGGTACAGTGACTCCACCACCTCCCTGGGCAGCACGTTCCAATACATATATGAGTGTCCCCACACTCTGCTTTGCCCTAGCCAGTTACAGATTTGTCAGTATAGTAATCTGCTCTGTAAGGGATTTTGCAGAGCTGGGCTGGGAGTCATGTAGATTTGGGAGATCTTGGAATTCACGTGGGTAAATAACTTCAGGAAAGAAAACAACAGTTGTATTCCTTGAATCCTTCAGAGTTCCCTACTGGAAGAAAACTTGGCAAAAATATGGCAACCTGAATTTGTAAATGTTTGCTTCTTTGTTTGCCTTTGCTCATATCCCTGGAGGAATGAAGTCATTTATTTGATTTGCCCTGCTGCCTCGCGCTCCTACTCATGAATGGCAGGGAACAAGACTGTATGAATAGTCTGGCCGTGTGTGGTTTTGAAAGACGTGTTCGCTTGCACATTGGTGTCCGGATAGTGTGGCTGGCTCTGAAATCCCATCAGTAAGGCTTTTGAGTAACTTAAAACCATTCTAGTAGATGCTTGACATTTCTTCCACTCTGACATTGTGTAAGCCCCTGTTGAAGTCTCATTACCTCAGTAACCACAGAAAAGCAGGCTGCCTTTTCACTCAAAACTTCACCACAAATGTCTGGATTCATAATCTTTTTTTTCCTAGAAGGCAGAACACAGCTTATTGTAGTCTGAGTACGGAGTAGAAGGCCAAGATCACATATGGATCTGGGTGGTGGTCATGCTGAAGATGGAATATGAATGTGTCTTTTCCTCTGGCTATGCCTGGACAGCTTTGCACTAAATATGAAGAAAGCCTGTATAATTGTCAACATAAATAGGATATTCAGTGCTTTCTTTGGGTTGGCTTATAAAAGCCAGTCCTGACAGCTGCTGTTTCATGGGTATTTTCCATGCTTTAAATAACCCCAGAGCTTCTTCCTGTGCTCCAATGGGAGTTCTTCCCCATCTTCTCTCTGAAAGTTCTTGCAGACCTTCAGAGAGTTGAGTGTTGCTTTAGGGATTCATCAGAGGGTCTCTGTGGGACTGTGGGTTGGGCAGTCACGCGATTTCCATATTGCTCCTTCAGATTTCATGGAATCATTAAGGTTGGAAAAGACTACTAAAGAGCATCTAGGCCAGCTGTCAACCCATCTCTCCCATGCCCTCTAAGCCACATTTCCCTGCAGAGAGACTTCAGCCCTACCCAGAGCAGCAGTGTCCTTCCTCTTCCTGCTCTGCCAAGCCCCAGCCAGGTTGTTTCCAATGTGACTCATCCTGCTACTGGTACATAGGCAGGAAAAGCTACCCAGGAGAAGCTCAGCCTTTTGCTTTGGCCCATTTCATCCCAGGAGATGGTGACAGTATGTGGCACTGTTGTATGGAGAGACTGAAATCTCTTTTTGAAAATTTGAGGCAAACCTCTGCAGCAGCCAATACACTGAGCTGCTGGGACCTTTTCTTTCAGTTGAATACTGCAAGGACTCCTTAGCATTGGGAAGGATTTTAATTTTGGCCTTTTGTAGACTTTTTTATTTTATATATACATAGGATGTCTTCTAGACAACAGAAATCAATGGCAAAATGATCATCAAGTGAAAAGGTTTACACCGAAACTCCCAAACTCTCAGTTTGAATGTAGTCAACTTCCACATGCCTGCTCTAGAGAGAGGAAAAGAAAAAGCCCTTTTTAGACACCGGACAATGCATGATATGTGACTCCTCACACGCTCTCATTTTCAGTTGTTTTTTTTTTCTTCTCTCTTTTTGGTTCAGACACCTATAAAATTAAGGGATTATTATTTTTGGCACAGAATCATTCCTATTTTCAGAAGCATCCAGAACTGCCTCCAACACTGCAGTTACTGCTGCTGGGGGAATCAGTGCCAGGCAGCTGCTCTTTATTTTTGGGGAATTTAAGAAAATCTCACAGTGCTTAGCTGGTGCTTTATGTTTATGAAAGCCTCTGTTTTCTCCCTCAGAGACTCATTAATCACATTATTTGTGGCTTAAGCAGCAAGGTAGCAATCAGATGGAAATGATTGATGTTATTTGATCATATCTGATACAAAGTTATTGAAGCGTGAAAAGAGAAGACTGAGAAAGAAAAGGTGCTGCTACTGTATGTGCTGTAGGGGATATAAGGCTGGAAGTTTACCTAAGCTGAGTGAATAAGCACACAAAGCTCATCTAACGGCCTTCCATTTCATGCTAGTGATGGGTTTTTTAGTGTGGATTTTTTTTTCTTTCCCCTAGCTAATGATTTTTTCATGTGTCACCTGTGCGGAGCCAGTAATGGGCTTACAGACCTCTGGTGGGCTCAGCAGTGCTTGCACAGATGTGGCAGATAAACTACTGAGAGGTGAAAGGAGGAATGGGTCTCACTTTGAGACTGTGTGCACAGCCTGCCTGGCATCAGCCACCCACCCCCCAGTAAAGTGAAAATGTCCAAAGAAGTTGAAAGCTTGAGCATATGCTTTGCTATCTATCGCACCATGCTTGTTAGAATTATCCAGTTTAGAATAAAAGGTCCTAGGAAACTGCCTTCCATAAAGTATGCAAAGTAGAAATGAGGCGGAGCAGGGTAGCAATGGCAGATTGACCCGTGGGGCTGCTCTGTACCCTGCTCCAGATAGAATGAAGAACCTCTTCAAGGACCTGAAGTCCATCTCTCTTTTTTCATGTTTAAACTGATTTCTGTCCTCTTTGTACAGCTGTTCCAGCTCATGTGCAGGTGGGAGGTTTTGCTTGACACATTTTCATTGCAGATAACTGTGTAAAGAGAAGGCTTTACTTCACCCTGGGGATCAGGCTGCACTGTGTGCCGACACAGGCAGACAAGAATTATCTCTTCATTAGCAGACTGTTTGATTTAACCTGGTTGTGGGGCAGCAGGTGTGAATTGCCACCTGCAGTTTGTGTTTCTTCTGGTTCTCCTTCCCACACTGGCCACTCTTGGGTTAATAACGATTCTGTGATTATAATAAGCACAGCCACCTGTTTCCAGCTAGGTTCTGGTGTGACTGAACCAAATCCAAATAGAATACAAGAGGGTCACAACTCCATGTCTTTCCTTAATATTTCCAAGACAGAGGTTTGCCACTTCTTTCATTGGTAGCAGACACGGGAGCTGCTTCCTGTAGGTCAGCTGACATTTCAGATTCCCTGTGGAGAAAATCTTGCTGTAAGCTACTACATAGGGAAGGTATTTTTATTTCACCTTTCTTTCATCTCCTGTTACACTGCTTGTTAAGAATCTGGTTATGCTACAATTGCACATTTTTGCGAGGGGAGGAGGAGGCTCTTGGTGGCCACAAATGCTGTCATACACCCTCGATGCTTGCAGAGTCAAGCAGATGCAGCCCAGAGATGATGGAGGTTGCATCTCAGTCTTGCAGACCTCCCAGTTGGTCATTGTGGCTTCAGCCAGAAATAGCATTTAAGGGCCTTGATTCATCCCCAGATATTTCCCTCAGGGTGGAGGGGGATCCTGGATTTTTGTGTATTTTCTATGCAGGAGGCATAGAAAGTTGAGGATCAACAGGAGATTGATCCTGTTACTTCAAGAGCTCATCACTTGAAGCTCTGGCAGGCAGCCCTGCAATGTATGGGATCTTGTAGCTGCTCCCAGGTCTTAGCCCTGTACTGGGATATGGGCCTTGCTGTTACTGGCACTGTGTCAAGGAGGCAACACTGAACAATAATAGGTCAGAGTAGAAATACCAGCTTGGCTTTCTCTGGAAAGTTGCAGAATGGACCATACCCTCACTGAGGGCCATTTGTTCACAATGTTTTGAAGCCAGAAGCCTGAAGTTTGGCATCTCATCCCGTAGCACAGCAACTAGGTACGTTTTCAGAAGCTATGAGCTTCCATGAACCTCCCATTGGTGTTCCACAGGCAAACACTGGTGATGGTCTCTGCCTTCAGCCTTGGGATGTAAGGACGCTTTCTGGCTGTGATGTTTCTGTCTGTGCCACTGGGAAACCTGGCTGGGCTGGGAACTTACTGCAGTGCTGAAATGGAAGGGTAGACGGGGAAGATGGTGGAAGATGCCTATATTGTGTCTATTGTCCAAAAGAGATTGTTTTCAGGAAGAGAGGAGCTATACTTTCACAGTTTTGCTTATAGACAACCAACCTGGAATGGAGCCTGGAAAATACAGAGTCATTGGCTTTTTCATTTTTGGTTATGTACTACCTCTTCATCTGCTCGTTGGCCCCTTGAGAAAGAGCAGAACTCTGGTTTATTTTCCATCTCCCAGCCAGGGCAGCCTAGTCTTATGGAAACTGGATCCTTACAGAAGAAAAATGTAGAGGGTTGTTTCTTTGCCATTTACTTTGCTGGAGAAGAGGAACGGAAGGGCTGGAAGTGAGGTATATCATCCCCTGATTAATGTGCATTGTCTAGTGTTCTTTGGGATGAATCCCAGATTCTTTTGGCTATCTTTATCCTGAAAGGTGTGAAGTGCTAATCTGAATTTCATCAGGTAACTTGTTGATGCTGCTCAATAATAGACACTGCTGCGGAGATGTCCCAGCATGACGTGGTGAGGGAACAGATGGAGGCCCCATAGCAGCTCTGGGGAGAGCAGTGAGTTAGGCTGAAGCTGCAGGTACAAGCTGGGGAGAAGGCTGATGCAGACAGCAGTGCCTGTGCCGTTGGCTTCAGCGAGGTCAGAATCCCAGCCGCACAATTTATAGATGACCGTGTACAAACGATAAACCCAGCATGCAGAGATGTTGCTGCGCTAGCACTGAGCTTGAGGCACTGATCTTGTGCTACAGATCAATTTGCTTCTCATTCAAAGATACCCGTAGCATCAATTAAGCAACTGTTGTTCATCAGTCTCTTTCCCACGCCCATTGCACAGGGTTCATAGGGTGCACTACAAAGCACAA
>JAOWBP010004023.1:9725758-9744649 GCA_028571105.1 Tragopan temminckii
ATGTTGCTGCACTAGCACTGAGCTTGAGGCACTGATCTTGTGCTACAGATCAATTTGCTTCTCATTCAAAGATATCCGTGGCATCAGTTAAGCAACTGTTGTTCATCAGCCTCTTTCCCACGCCCATTGCAGAGGGTTCATAGGGTGCACTACAAAGCACAAAATCAGAGGTCACGCACTGCCCAGCCCAGCCACCTCGGGGCTCCTTCGCCTTCTGGTTTCAGGAGTCAGAATTGGAAGAGAATCATTTTCCCACCTGGACTTTCTAGTTTGGATGGCAGGAACCTTCTTAGGGATTCCAATCTTAATTGGGAATTTTCTGTTTCAATTAAAAGCCCTTTTAGATAAACTTGAGCCACATTCCAGATGTGTCATAAACTCCTCCCTGCTATCCTGCTCCTTTCAAGCTCCTTGCAATAAGCAGACTGTTACCATGCGGTGTAGAAACCACATTTGGATTTTCTGGTGAGAAAACCTTTTTGTCCCAGGGTTTTTGTTGCTGCTGTTACTCTTAGTAACATTGCATGCACTAGAAAACAGATGATTAATGGCATGGAGGGGTGGGGGGAGAGGCTTGTTGTTGTTGTCTTGTTTTTAGGCAACTGACAGAACAGCTGTATCCAGTTAGAGTAAAGGTCCCTAGGAGTGTCTGGCAGTGGGCATTCAGAGGACAGGAACAGAGAAAATGTGATGCCTTCCTCAAATTCGCACTGGCCTCTAGAATTTGTGGCTGTGGGTTTTTTCCCCTCTGTGAGTTTGTGTGGCTGCTGTTGAACTTCCATAAAGGTTTTGCAGTCGTGCCTCCTTTGGCGAGGAGTTTCAAGTGGGATAATGCTCTGCGTGAAGACATGCCACTGTGCCTTTGAAACTATTACCTCCTCTTGCGTGGCAATGGCTGTAAGTTGTGCCAGGGGAGGTTCAGGTTGGATATTAGGAAACGTTTCTTCTCACAGAGAGCAGTAGTGCACTGGCACAGGCTGCCCAGGAAGGTGGTGGAGTCACCATCCCTGGAGGTGTTCAGGAACCATAGAGATGTGGCACTGAGGGATGTGGTCAATGGGCATGGTGGGAATGGGTTGATAGTTGGATTCAGTGATCTTAGAGGTCTTTCCAATTTTCAGGATTCTGTGATATTCTTTGATGATATGATTTTGATAGTCTAGTGGACTTTCTTTCATTTGTGTTCACTTTTCCCAAAGCACAGACATTGTATTTCTTGTGATGTATCCTGCAGTGGGGCTGCTGGTACCCCAGGATACAGTGTTTGCTTGAGCAGCCCACATTGTTCGCATTCTTCTTGTGTTTACATTTCTGCAGAAAACAGATTATTTGTTTGCAGGTGTATTAGCTGTGGCTTAAGCATAAAAACAGGTAGGGCTAAAGAGGTAACATTTCCTGGAGAAGAACACTTGCAGAAAGGGCTCTTCCTACTGAGGGACCTGCTGCAGACGCAGACCAAGGGCTGATGCTGTTTACCCGTGAGTGCTGACAATACGTGTGAATGCACAGATGTTTTGGAGGCCACAGGACAAAGGCAGCACTTCCTGCTGGAGATGACTGATGTGCTGAGGAAGTTGTATTCAGGGCCAAAAAAGCGAGATTCCTGCAGGTGCTTTATTGTAGTTTTTGTTTGTGTGTGTGTTTTTTAGAGATGATGCTGATTTAATGCTTTTTACTGTTCAGTGGTACAGCGGGAATTTCCCATTCCTGTGCTGAGAAAGTTGGTGGTGTTCAGCCCCTCTTTAATGGTGCAGTGTTTAATGACTGCTCTCTGCCAATGGGCACAAGATGTGATGCTGATGCCTGCTCCATCAGGTTGGAAAACAGCAGAATGCCTAAGGCGGTGTCTAGAGCAGGGGCAGAGGTGTGGGGAACTGCTCTGCAAGCAGACTCCTGCCTTGCTGAGCCCTGGTTTGCAGGTTAGGATTGTCTGCATAGCACAGATGAGTGCCTTGCTAGTTCGTTGAGTTGCCTGTGGTCACCCTGACAAGCGAGCGAATTCCCCTCTGCTGGATAATGAATTATCAGATCCAGACAGAGGAAGTCTCTCATCATTCTCCTCCTCTGAGGTAACTCGGTTACTTTATAAATTAGCTTGTTTTACAAACAAAGAGCATGGGATACAAGAATGGTTGTTAAAAATGTGCTCCAAATAGCACTCAAGTGGATGGAAACTTAATATAGGTCGGATCATTGTGCCAAATTCCAACTGTCCAGATTGGATAGCTGGCTTTGTGCTTTCCTAAATCCCTTCTCAGATGTAAGCATCATTAAGCTGCACAACCCATGCATCTCTATTTTAATAATTTCTATGGAAAAAGCCACACAGAGTACGTGCTCCTTTAGTTTGAAGCTCTTAGATGAGCTCTCCTTAAAAACAGATGTGTTTTCTACCCTCGCTCTGTTATCTGTGATGTCAAGGAGAGCTGATAAACTTTCCTTTCTCTCTTTTCTTCTTTTTCCTCTCCTCTCCTTGGCATGATAGAGGAGTTAAAGTTCATTTGTTTATGGTTGAGCACATTTTGTCAGCCTTCCAGGCAGCAAGTAGTGCTTGGCAGGGTGATGCTGAGCCTGCGTAAGCCAAAAATTATAAATGCTTTGAAATTAAGGTTGTACGCTCCCAATTTCAGTTTTTATAGGAGGAAAAATGATTGCTTCATGTTACAGAAGGAAAGTGGAAGAAGTGGAGAAAATCCAGTGTTTCATGCAAGGTTTCATCCAAGAAAGGTTTCCAAATGAGTGCTGTCAGCTTGTGGGCTCCCATAAGAGGACGTGAGCTCTGCAGCATGCTCGTGTGGCTGGGCTGCAGCTCTGCTGCTGGCATGATAACCCGACCATGCCGTGTCCAAAATTGGGAAGCCCCCTCATGAAGTCACGAAGGGCCCTTCACACTGCTTAGACAAAGGTTTTGGGAGGGGATGGATGGGAATGGGTGTTTTCCATAGATGTCCCCCAGCGGCTGTGGCATGGAGGGTGCAGGAGGTCTATCTGGAAGGCGTTTTTCCTGTAAATTCTGGATTGCAGTGAAACCTAGGTGTGAAGGGGGCAGTTGTGCTTGTAACCTTTAACCTCGTGAGTTTTAGGATGCTCTGTGGTCATGCTGAAACTTAGTAGGATCAGGGAACCATTTGAGTTGGAAGGGCCCCTTAAGGGTCATCTGGTCCAACCCACTGCACTGAACAGGGACACCCACAGACCCATCAGGTGCTCAGAGCCCCATCCAGCCTGACCTTGGGTGTCAGATAAAAACCTGCATAAAGCTCTGGGTAATAACTGCTCAAAATAAATTGCTGTAAGGGTTGAAGGGTGATTTAGGGCTGAAGTGATAGGGTTTATGGAAGAGCTGACTTTGATACGCTTTGTGAATTGAAAAAAGATCCTGGGGGAAAAAAAGCCAACACAGTAAATTTCTTTCAGGATCTGGCGACCAACATTCAAATACCAGCTATGGTTTTACCCTATGGTGTGACGCAGCAACCCCATTTAGCAGTATGTTGCAATTAAGGTGTCAATTCCCTCCTCTGAAACAGAGAGATCAAAGATTTTGAGAAAATGCTTCCTTCCCACATGGAGGGCTATTCCTAGTATTATTTTTGGAACTGGGGTTACCATAAGTTTTCCAGGAAGAAAATTGCAAATCTCAGTGCTCCACAGGCCATCTGCTTAATTTCTTCCCCTTCCCCCCCTCTTCCCCCAATTTTTTTTTTTTTTTTTTTTTTGAGACATTATGGAGCCTGTGTGTAATCAGACAGTTGTGTTGACTGATTCTGGCATGTTGCAGGACAAACACCTTGTATCCTGGACCAGATGTGGGGCAGCTAATGAGGTGTCTGCAAGCAGAGTGTGAAAACCTGAAGCTGCAGCAAAGGTTTGGAATTTGATATCTCTTGAGGTCATGGAAATTAGTACATTAGGCAGAAGAGAACGTGCAGATTTGGGGAGAAGTGCTACTAAAGGCAGTACGTGGATTAGAAATGATGAAATGAAACATGATATGAAATATTTTGAAATATTTTATTCGGCTGTTGGTAGGAAGCAAGGTTGTCATTGTGCCGGTTGGAACAAACTGGGAATTGTGAGCTGTGTCGCAGCTGTGACCAGAGTCCCTACCATGGAGCACTGCTGCCAGCAGCCACAGGAAGAAGGCTGATGAGCAGGAGAGTGAGGTCCCTGGAGAAACTCTCATGGTGCTACTTCACCTTTGTGGTAGCATTCTCCCAAAATAGCGTGCAATGTTTCACTTTCTTTTGGAAGTACCTCAGGATACCTCAGGAGCTGGATTCAGTGATCCTAATGGGTCCCTTCCAACTGGGGATGCTCTATGATAAGTAGATTTTCCTATCTCTTGCTAGCACTAGGTGTTGAAGTGTTGCCATAATCTAGACAGATAGATAACTATTTGAAGTGAACTTTCTCACTTTAGGGCTTTTGTATTTCTTTGGGACAGTGCTCTTCATTCATCTTTCTTGGGGAAACTCCGTGTGTTTGTTTTCCTCTTGCCTGTTTGGCACATTGAAGCAAAATGATGTGGTTGACCTCCAGGGTTACAGATGAAGCCTAATTTCCGGCTCCAATTAATTTAGGATAGCTGCAGGAAAATCTCAGAATCACTGTAGATATAGCAGATAAAAGCAGAAGCTGAATAGCTTGAAGAGGTTTAGCACTTTGGAAATTTGTAAATATTCAGCTGAGAGAGAAGTGGAGCATGGATGTGTGACAGATTTACTGCATGTCCTTGGCAATGTTCACCCTTACTGAAGCAAAGGAGGAGCAGCCACAATGGTTTGAAAACAAACAAACAAACATGAAATCTCTTTGAATTTTGCTTATGGCTCCCCTGACTGCATAGATCATAGCGTGGCTTGGGTTGGAAGGGACCTTAATGCCCATCTGCTTCCAACCCCCTGCTGTGGGCTGGTTGCCCCCCACCAGATCAGGCTGCCCAGGGCCCCATCCAGTCCACTAAACTTCCAGTGCTGGTGTTCCTGTTTTATCATCCAGGCTCTGCGGTAACCACTCTTGCTTCTTCCAGCATCCCTGCTTATCCTGCTGTGCAGAAGCAGAGGCTCTAATGGAGTGAAGCTGCAGCAATTCATTCGGAGGCGCAGGGTAATTAGTGACCAGGTTGTTTACATATCAAGCTTCCCCTTTCTGACCCAGCATATTTGGCACTCAACCAGAGTCACTGGTTTCATGCTGAAGCCAGCCTTTTCTCAAGGAACAGCAATCTCAGCTGTGAGAGAAGAGCTTAAAGAATGTGTTGCCTAATTGCTATCGTTTAATTGGAAGAAAGAGCATGCCAGCACTGCCTCTTGGCTACACTGTGGAAGGGGGAAGCAAAGCTGGGTGCTCAGGAAGCCTGGAGCAACATGGTTTTGTGTGGGTCTGCACAATGCTTTTGAACTTCCTCACTTGGTGTGTATTTTTCTTTCTCCTGTGCCTTGTTTCTTTTTTTTTTTTTTTTTTTTTTTGTCTCTGGTACAGATTGGAAGGGCTCTCCAGGCCAATTTCATAGGACTTTTTAATTTCATTGTAGTATTTTCCTACCTTGTGCAGTTGGGCTTTGAGACCCAGATGCAGGATAGGTTGCATAGCTTTGGGCTTGGCTGCAGGGTCTGCTCCTGGGAACTGGAGGCTGAGCAGCCCTAGCTGTGGCCGCTGGTGGGAAATACAAGCAGGGAGGTGTTGGACTGCAAACTCCACGGCCACCTACATCCATCCAGTGTGCTGATAGCATAAGCTGTGCTGTGGTGGGGAGGCTGAGTTTGAGCTGAACACCCACATGGGCCTCTTGGATGGCTGTGGAGTGAGCAACGGGTATGAATGAGCGGTGTGCTCTTCGTCTTTCTGGAGACAAACATGCAGCTACTAACCTTGTGATCCATCTGCAGAAATACCCTCAGCCTTCACTGTCATTAAATGGCTGTTTAGACTTGGAAGGAAGGGTGAGGATATAAGATCAAAGGTAAATGGATGAATAAGGCTGTGGGTCTCTGCCATCTGCTGAATGCATCACAGGTAGTGGCTCTGGCTGCGGTGCAGCTTCAAAATTCCCAATGTCTCTCATTTGGGAGGAATCCCAGTGCTTGCATTACATCACTGCTGGAGTACGCAGGCTGCACTGCAATAGGTTTTATTCTTTTTCCAGATCAGCTTTTAATCCACTTATTTTTCAGTAGGCAGTTTGAATGTAAATGGATGTAATTAAAGGTGTGTTTCCCAGTTGGACAAAGGCAAGGTGGAGGAAGGCAGCTGGCCTGGGGAGAGCCGTGATGGCTTTGAAACAGGCTGCTGGGAGGTGCTCTGCTTCTTGGCTTGGAGTTGGTGAGCATTCAGCAAGGGAGATGACAGGGAAAGTGTGGTTTGTCCTCATGTGAATGGCCTTGATCAGAATCCTCCTGTTCTCTGCAACAGTGTGTGGGACTCAGCAGAGGAAGTGGTGAGAAAATGACTGTCTGAGATCCCTGTTACTTTGATTGCGTGTGTGTGTATGTCATGCTATTGCTGTAGATGTGTTGCAGTTGTGTGATCTGATGACGTGCCATGTAAAAAGCTCTTAAGGTCGTTGGTTATTGGACTCATTTACCGTCTTGCTGGATTAATTCAAATAAGAAAGTTGTTGAGCTGTGTGTATGTTATTGCTTTCCCACCCAAGATTCTGGTATACCAGTTGCTTGTGTAACGTGGTCACCAGATTCCTAAGGGATGTTGCCAGCTCACAGAGACACAGCAAGGTGAAAACACCTTGTCAAATTCTGAAGTTCTTTCCAGTTGTTTCTGGACCTCAGGTTTTGCAATTCTATTTAAGAAACGTTTGAGCCTGCAAATTACAGGGTTCTATCAGACTTGTGTTCCTCAAATGGGCTGTTTCTTAAATGAAGTCTGCACCTGCATCTGAGCACAAGGAGGAGGCATGGTTCCACCCTGCTCTTTTCCAAGTACCCAACAGTCAGCAAATTTGTAGGAAGGGGAAAAATCTACCTTGGGCAAAAAATTCTTCCTCTGTGACCAGCTAGGAGTGGTGTCTGGCTGACCTTCACCCTATCACTACCATTACTAAGCTTGAAATCTGGACAGTAGATATACAAAAAAAAAAAAAAAAATCAAAAACTACCTTCAAAATTGACCAGTGGCAAGGTTATAGATGGGCTCCTGTTCAACTACTGGAAGATTCAGAGATAAGCAGATAAGCTGTTGATACCACTAGAGCTGTTGACCACTGCTGGTGTCCACCAGCTGGTGCATGTGTCTTCAACTCTGCATTTCTTCTCTTTTCCTGCAGCCAAACCTGAAACATTAATGCATGCTGAAGGAGTAGCCTGTGGGTTATGGCTCTAGCTGCTGACAACTGCTTCTGTTGCAGCTGTGGGGGCCAGGGGCATGGGAGATGGGGGCCCCCAGGCTGGAGCAGGGCGAAGTTGGAGCCGTCCTGTTCCCATGCTGGGACCAGCAGGGAAGAGAGGGGAGTCAGTATTTCCAGCCTTGGCTTTTACGCTTTATTACTGCTGCTTTCAGCAGCCTTGTTTGGCAGGAGGAGCAGGAGGGGGGCTGCAAACAATGGCTGCTCACATTTTCCAGCTGTCAGATATTTAATGACATTAACTCCCCAGCCCCCATTCCCCTTTTTGGTAAGATTTTGTCTTTTTCCTCCAGCACAGCCTGCTGAGGCACTGCCTGTAGCCAGCATGACCCAAGTCCTGGCCCTGATGGCTCCCCTTCCCCTCCTACGCAGTGTGGGATGGGGGTCCTTGGCCTTTCCCTCCCCTTGAGGAGCTTTAAGTGTACATTAGGAGGATGTGTGGGAGGTAAATTTCCCCTTGAAAACAAGGAGATAATTTGTTCTCTGTGTGGAAGGAACATCAGTTATATGTATGGACTACTGAAAGCATCAGAAACCATCCAGTCCTGGCATCTGGGGACACTGATCCTGGCCCAGTGTCTGAGCATGTTGAGTGAGTAATTGATGGGAGCAGAATTGATGTGAGCAAGTGAATTTACGGCAAGTCCACTGCAGTACTAGGACCTTCTTAGGGGCTGCAACTGCCTTGTTTGTTCAGTCATTCCTACAAATTAACGGGCAATTTCAGTTCAGCCTTTCTTGTGGTAAGGATAGTGGAGGAAGAGAACACAGAGAAGAAAAAGGAAAAATATTTTGGACTCTGCTTAGCTCTGAATTCTGGAGATGAGATACATTGCAAGATCAGTCACTGAGCTGAATGCTGCCTGGCAGTAGTTGAAAGTGTGTATTAGTGGCCCTTGGAGGTGGAAAGTGGGGCTGTTCTTCCTCCAGCAAAGCAGAGTGGATGAGAAACAGCATCTCTGGCTCATGCCTCAAGGGGCTGGTGGTGGCCTGGAGGAGACACCAATTCACCAGCAATGTGGAGGCGGAAGCATAGGAGGATTCCCAGGAGCTGGAGCTGGGGGTAGGAGTTGATAGCCTGTGCTTCGAGGGTCTCCCAATGGTCAAATGAAAGCTTTGAGCACTGAGGACACTTGGAGAATGGCGTTCCTGGAGACACCACATTTATTCCAGCCCGTTTCAATTGGGATTTTTCCTGTTTGCACCATTTTCTGCTTGACTGCCAGTGAAAGCAATATACGGGTTTGATATTATCAGCAGTAGAAAGACCTAATCAGACCTTTTCTTCCCTTGACAGCATCTGCCCTGCCAGCCTGGGAGATGATCCAGCACTTTTGGCCTGTTGTGCAGGGATGGCCCAAGGGCTGTGGTACAGCATCTTGCTTCTGTTCCCAATGCTTGTCCCACTACTTTGTCCCAGAAGGGCTGTGTGAAAAAATGGTCCTGGCTTGATGAGCCTCCTTGCCCTGAACTGACATCACCCCACATTGCTTGGTGGCTGTCAGATCTCAGACGTGGGCTGGAACTTGGCAAATATTTTAGGCATAGCTGTGGGGGCAGAATCTACTGTTCTGTCCTGTGGGAAGCGTCCTGGACCGGGACATAAACATAGAACAGGGTTCAGGTTTCCTTTCGCTGTAACTGCTCATGAGATGTGCATCCTCTGTCAGCTGTTATCTTGCCAGCTAAAAGCAGTTGATCCTTGTTAGGGTCATTTGTTATGATGCTTAAAGTAAGAGAAATATGGATTTCTGCCTGGCACTATGTAAGCTGTGGAGTCAGCCTTTACCCCAGAGGACAGACAATGCATAGGAACCCCTGGGAGCAGTGCCATCTGCTTTTCCCATGGTTGTACCTTTAGAGTTAGCAGATCTGCTGCTGTCTGGACTGGTTCTAAGTATTGATGCTTCCTTGCATCTGTACATGGACTCAAGAACATTCAGCATTATACTCCTATACTGCCTGTCCTTGGGTGACTGCAGTGATGCTCATCGCTGACACCTCCTGTACCCTGCACACCCACCTCCTCTCCCCTTCCAGAGCTGCCTCTCGGCTCCAGAGCAAGGCAGACACCTTCTTGCTCACTGTGCAGGGCTTTCTCTCATTTTATTTCACCAGCTTTCTAGTTTAAGTCTCCTTGTTACTGTCTTGCTCCAGAACTACTTCTTTGGCAGGGCCAAGAGGGTGAGTCATGGCCATGGGCTGTGATCCTGTCTCCTGCTTTGGATGCAGCACTGCTGCTGGGCTGGGCAACACAACCAGGGAGCTCCAGTGCCTCAGCAGGGACAGGTCCTGGGAGAAGGACAGGTCCCTAGGAGCAGGGGGAATAAATGAGTATGCTGAGAACAGCACCTATTCTGATGTGTGAGCCCAGAGTGCTTCCTCCTGCATTGCCTTCCAACCAGAGGGCTGTAAGCTCGCTGGGTAACCCCCACCAAACTGCTCCCAAAGGAAGGGCCACTCCTGGAAGCAAAACAATGTGGGAGATGCATCTGTGCAGAGGCTCTCTCTAACATGAGAAAGTACTGGAAAATTAAACCAGATTGTAAACACAGCTGTTCCTTAGAGATGGGATGGGTTTGGTAGAATTTATGCTGAATCAGGGCATCCTTTCCATAAAGCTCCTAGGTTTTGTTCGTTCTGCTGTTACCAAGTCTTGTACCAAGCCTGATAAG
Organism: Tragopan temminckii; assembly: GCA_028571105.1. Lineage (NCBI taxonomy): Eukaryota > Metazoa > Chordata > Aves > Galliformes > Phasianidae > Tragopan > Tragopan temminckii. The sequence continues at coordinate 9,735,794 of JAOWBP010004023.1, forward strand.
CAGAAACACCCCCTCACCTGTACAGAGTCTCCTTTCTATGCTCCTGCAATGCATCTTGCCCTGCCCAGGTGGGAGACAGCATTAGGTTCTAGGTAGTAACATCCCAGAATAGAATCATTGAATCATTAAGGTTGGGAAAGATTGCTAAGGTCATCTAGTCCAACAACCAACTCATCCACAGCATGCCCACTAGCCATGTCCCTCAGTGCCACATGTCCATGGTTCTTGAACATCTCCAGGGATGGTGACTCCACCACCTCCATGGGCAGCTCATGCCAACTCTTCCCCACTCTTTCTGAGAAGAAATGTTTCCAGATACCTAGCCTGGCACAACTTAAGGCCATCACCTCTCATCCTATTGCCATTACATGGGAGAAGAGGCCAACCTCTCCACAACTTCATTTCAGTTTTAGTTTGTAGAGAGCAATAATGTCTGCCCTGAGCCTCCTCTTCTTCAGACTGAACAATCCCAGTTCCTTCAGCCGTTCCCTGTAAGACTTGTGCTTCACAGTTCCATTACTCCTCTCTGGACACACTCCAGGGCCTCAGTGTCTTTCTAGTAGTGAGGGGTCCAGAACTGAACACGTTACTTGACATGCTGAGTGCAGAGGGGCAGTCACCTCCTTCAGGCTGCAGACTCAGAAATGCCGTAGTTTACAATCTTGAAGATTTGCAGGCTAGCATCAAGCGTGGTTTGTGCTGGACAGACAACAATGTGCCTTTTGAGCACATTTTGGGACAGAATACTGTTTTCATGGTGGGAGAAAGGAAAGGGAGGCTGGTGCTCTGGCCTTGTATCAGCAGCTGTCTGGTAAGGAGGTTCCCTAGGGATGGGGGTTACCCACAGTGACAGGTCCTGTGTGGGGCCATTGCTCAGCAGGGTGGGTAGCGAGCCCTCTCTCCTCACTGCTGTTTCAAAGAGAGCTTTTGAAGTAACGTGGGAGTCTGAAATTACCCTGCTGCGATGTGTCAGCTGTTGACACAGCAACATGACTGTATGTCATCACTTATTTCCTGCCTGAGAAGTCGTAAAGCCTTTTCGCATTATTTGGGCCCATGTGCTTTCCAAAAGCTGAGCTTTATTGTATGCCTCTTGTCCTCGCTGTCCTCTTCCCAACTGGTCTCTGGAACATTCCCTCTTTTGCATTCTTGAGCTCCGCAGCATGAGGACTCCCTGAAGCCTTCAGTTGATTTGGCCTGGGAGAAGCCCAGGTTGGACATTAGGAAAAATTTCTTCTCAAAAAGAGTGGTGGGGGATTGGCACAGGCTGCCCAAGGAAGTAGTGGAGTCACCGTCCCTGGAGGTGTTCAGAAACCATGGAGATGTGGCACTGATTGATGTGGTTAGTGGGCATGGTGGGGATGGGTTGGTGGTTGAACTAGATGATCTTAATGGTCTTTTCCAACCTTAAGGATTCTGTGATTCTACCTGCTCTCTCTAGGCCGCTGTCACAATATAAATAAGTAACAGCCTTTCCATGGGAGGGTTAATAAGGACTCCTACTTTCTTGTGCAGTTAGTGGACTTGGAAGTCTGACCACTTTCTCCATGCAGCCTGGGACCAGAAGTGCTTGCAAGCTCGGCTGACCTGTTGGCCACAGAAGAAAAGTGAGCAGTATGACAAACAAATGAGAGGTGGATGTTGCCTTGAAGCCCTGGTTTGAGGTATCCAGGCATGGTGGAGCAGCCTTAGCGTGTCTCTGGAGGGTAGTGTGAATATCAAGCTGCAGAAAGCTGCCCGTTGTCCTGTCCATGCCCAGGTAATGCGAGGTGTGAAGGCTCAGCTGGAGCCACTGGTCTTTTGTGATGCTTCACACAAAGCATCACTGTTGTTTTTCTGCCAGAAGGGTCAAAAGCTTCTGCTACTGTTTTTAGTTTGATGTAAAATCCAGCCTAGGCTTCCTGAAGGATTGGAGGTGGATGTTTTTCCTTCTGACCCATTGCAAGACGGCATTTTTGCTGCTTTGCTGTCCCATATATCATTGCTTTTTCACCATGCCAGCGTGAGGACAAGTCTCTCTGTGCAACTGGGAATCAGACATATGGACGGTCTCATGCTAAACCTCTTTGGAGAGCTGCTGAAGAAGGAGCTTGGCTCAGGTCTTATGTCAAGTAGGACGAGGGAAGGAAATGCCTCCAGCTTGTTTGTGGTCTGGCAGCTGGAGAGCCTTCTGCTGCTGTCACTGGAAACCATATATTTTTTTTTAATGCTTGCCTCGTTCCTGAGATGTTTCTGCAGTGTGCCAGCACTGGAGCTCAGCAGATCAGCTGGGTGCAATCTGCAGACCCCAAAGGCTCTGACACTGCTCAGCACAGGGCTGGGCAGATGGGCAGTGTGACCAGAGAGCCTCCAAAGGGGACCCGTGTGTTAGAGTGGCGTGACAGTGCTTGAATCCCCACTTCCCATCCACTCTTCATCATGAGGAGCATCCTGCACCCCACAAACATGGCATGAACCCCTGAGGGACACACTTGCACAGAGCAGTGCCAGGGAGAAGGGAGGGATGCTGCTGTCACTGCAAGCATCTGCAACTAGCAACCCACAGTGCTGAATGCAGAGCTGGTGATAGTTATGCCACTCTGCTCACGTATCCATTTGACTGACCAAATCACCATTTAGGTCTTGCGGACTTTGTTCTGTGGCCCAGATTTACTTTGGATGGAAAACCGAGTGTTTCCAGCATAGTTACACCTGGGATGATTTATGCTTTGAGTCAGCGTCAGCAATGACCAAAACACATTTGTCAACAGTTCTCCATATTCATACTTTCTAAGGCTTTTTTTCTTTTCATTTTTTTTATAGGAAGTATGCTCTGCTTCTTTAAGTAGTCTTTTTTAGTAGTCTAGCAGATGAATGGTTTTCCATTGGCTTCTTGAAATGAACAGCTGTTGTTCACCACATTGAACAAAAAGACCTTGTGACAAGAATGTCCAAAGTGATTCTTAAAAAAAAAAAATAATACAGAAGTAAAAAGTTAAAAGCAAGAAAAAGAAAACCAGAAATTAAATACAACATTATGGTTAGATGCGTGTACCAGAGAGTGAGCCCTGGGATGAGCTTCGTGGGTGCCATTAGCTCCAAGCTGCCCCGCTGCCTTCTGTTACTTCAGTTCCATCTTGTGCCCCCCTCAGTTGCAGCGCTGGTGGTCATCAGTAAGCAAATTATAGGAACTTGGTGAACTCAACGATGATTGGGTTCACTCCACATAATTAGCGTTATTTTCTTTCAAAATCCCTGCACTGCTGCATCTGCATCTTTAAGCTAGGGAGAGCCCAGACCTGGTATCAGACAGTGAAAGAGGCAGTTCCTATGACTTCATTCACGTCATGTGCTGTCACTGGAGCTGTTTGCAGTGCTTTCATTACTAAAAAAAATAATTTTTTGAGGGTTTCTGGTTTTGCAAAATTGGTTTTCAACAAACGGAAACATTTACAGAAAGCAGGGGTGAATCAACATCTGGCAATTCCCTCAGCCACCAGATTTTTTTCTTTTTTCTTTGTGGATAATTGCAAAAAAATTTAAGCAAAGTATCTGCGCAGATAGAACCCTCACTGTCTCGGCGTGATTGATTAGGGATGCTCACACTTTTCCTAATTCTCTTACTTAATCCTGGCACCATCCGTCTTTTCAGTCCTGGTTATTTCCACTGGAGATGGAGCAGTTCTCTGCTAAGGGCAGGAGTCCCCCCACCCATGTTGGATGGATGGACAGACAGACTAGGGGGGAGCAGGCAGCCACCCCTTCCTGGCCACAGCTCTGGGCAGCAGAACCGACAGTGAACCTGACCCTATTTGACTTCTGTGTAGATCTGCATCTCTATAAACAGCCTTTTATGGTATTTGCCTTTCAAAGAGAAATCCGGGTGGGGATGGGAACAGTGACAAAGAGCCACTTATAAGGATTGAGGGAGCTCTTGCAGAGACCAGTGCGTAATTTTAAGATCAACAGAAAAATCTTGCAATGTCTTAAGCCCTGAAATGTCATCTGAGGTATTTAAATGCTGTCATTCAGCCTCCCGGCTACCACGATCAGGAGGTTTGCACTGCTGTTGGTAAAACTGAACCATAGAGAAGCTTAGAGACTTCTTGAAGGATTCCCAGCGAGTCAGAAACCGAGCCAGGAATTAAAGGCAGAAACCCAGACTGCCCGGCCTCAGTGCTGTGTTCAAACACTGACTTCTTACAGGATGCTGACTGCAACTGTGTCCTCAGCTGGTCAGGCAGAGAGCTGCCCCACAGCCTCCTTCTCCTGTGTGAGGCAGGCAGAATGAGCTAGCAGCGATGGAATAAACACCTGCTTCATTGCTGCAGGGCATACACGCATCCTTCAGGATGCTGTGGCAACGAGAGCTGGGAAATGAAGAGGCCAGCACTGGATGGGGAGCCAGTGGGGGTTGTCTGTGTCAAAGGCTTTAATGATGACCACACAGATGACATCAGTGGCTCTTCCCTCGTCCATTGATGCAATTAAACCATTGTAGCATAGAGTTGGTCATGCAGGACTTTTTTCCTTGGTGAAATCATGACTTGGTGACACCACGGTTTTCTGGATTGTGGCTGGTATCCAGCCTGGCTCCATCTGTATCTGCCCCTGATGGAAGAATCAGTGCAGACAAAGTGTTTATCCGCTCAGCAGCAGATATCAGGGCATTCTATCTGTTGTTTGTTCCATCAGTGCAATGTGGGCTTTGATGGGGCTCGGCAGCCTCTCTGAGCTCCAAGCCCACTACGGAGACCTGCAGATGCTGTCTGATGGGCTGAGGTGGGTAGGCCCATGCTGCATGGCACTGCAGGGGCCGTGGGTGATGCCAGGAGTCTGCCCTGCTGTATGTGCAGCTTCAGGAAGAGCTTTCCTGCTGCTGGACTACAGATTTGCCTGAAAAACTGGGCTCAAGTAGAGGCACTGGGCAGGTCAGCTGAGGGCTGCTCCTAGTAGGGCAGGCAGCAGCTCACACAGTGAAACCTATACAGCAGCAGATCTTATAACTCCATTACTGTGCAATTGTAGGGCTTTTTGTACACTAATTAACCAGCAGTTTGATTTGAAGGCGATATGTCGTGTTCCATTACAAACAGGCAATTGTAACTCAACATCCTTGCCCTGTGGCACAACGAAGGCATGAAAGTGCTGCTCTGTGTGCAGGTCACTTGGCAAAGGCTCTCTCATCCCCCTCTTGGATTAAATGTCATGATGGAGAGATGGAGCCGAGAGGGCTGGTTTCTTTCCTTCCAGGAATAGAGATCAGAGCCAGCGACCCTGTGATCTGGTTGTGATTTGAGGGAGACGTTGGACTCCTTACCTACAAGCTGGAGAAAGTGATACCTCTTCAGGGGCCCTCCAGGTTCAGCTAGGATTAATAAGGGAGAGAGGGAGACGAAGTAGCTGTGACATTTTGTTTTTATTATTAATGATGTAGAGCAAAGCCAGGGCATCTCTGTGAATGATCACTCTGATTTGCCTATGGATTTGGCTGCATTTTTCCCCTCCTCTACCCTCTGCTAATCAGAGCAAAGTTTGGCTTTGCAGAGAAGGGCTCAGAAAGCACCATTTCTCAGTGTCTGAACAAAAACCTGGGCATTTCCTGGAGTAATTAGGTCCAGGCTCTCAGGAAATGAAGCCCGTCTAGTTGATAAGTGTTTAGCAGTGATTACCGAGCTACGGCTGGAGAAAGCGAGCAAAGTGTTTTCATTTCAGAAACAGCAAATCCAGCTGAGACTTGTGGTGTGTGTCGTGTATGGAGGCAGTTGTCCAAGTCGTATGTGGCCCTGCTGGCTGCAGCATGAGCCAGATTTACCCTGGAGCAGCTCCACAAGAGATGACAGCAGGGTTGCACCATGAGGCTGAGCTGTCTGTGCATCTGGGTGAGGATGGGGATGTCATTCTGGAGACTGGTGTTCTCCTCAAAGCCAGGAATTTCTCTCTCAAATTAGTATTAGTGCTCATCAGAGCTTGTGGAGCTGGAATAGGGTAAGAGTAACGTTTGGAGCAATGGGATTAGGTCATCTCCAAGTGAAATAGCTGCTTCTTCAGCAGTGTTGGGTAAGTTGATAGTGAAAGCACACAAATATGGCTTAATCAGTATGGTTTTGTTCCTAAGTCAGCCTCAGCTGCAACAACCCCACATCTTCTGAAAACTCTAATGTAGCCTAGCAGCAGGTCTTGCTCAGCCGTACGTCTGCTCTGCTGGAAATAATACACTGATGTCTTAAAATCTCCCAAATCCTTTCTTTATTGCAGTTTATATAAATGTCTTCCAGAAAGGATTACACAGCTCAGTGGAGGATAGGTCCAAGGGTGGCTTTAAGCACAGTGGTATAGAGGCAGCTCCCAGTTCAGGAAACCTATGAGCTGCTGTTTGCAGTGCTGATGCTCTTTGTGAAGATCCCCATATACTATTTGCTCCATCCTGGTGCTCTGGTCACTCCTGGGAGCTTTTAGTCTGATCCAGCCTGACAGCCCATACAGGCAGTGCACTTTGCAAGACCTTTCTCATCTTTTCCAAAATAACCGAGGTTATACTGCAGAACTGTGGATATATTTTTATTTCCCTCCTCGTACCTTTTCCCTTTCTCAGCAAGCTTTGCTTCCTGCTAAATGCAGTGGAATGCTGGCCCAGTGACTGCTGAGTCTGTCAGGTCAGCATAGAAGTTTCTTTGCAAAAATGACAATTTTTTTAAAGTCTTTACAAGATGTTCATTTAATTGGAGTGATGATGTGATGTTTTGCTTAATCAGGCCTGCAGTGCTGTGTTGTCCAGCACCATCATAATGGTTTCCAAGCATTCAACAATTGGGATTCGTAATCCATTGGTTAATAATCCAAACGTGGAGAAGATATTCCAGAAATGTTGTGTCAGGGGAAAAGATGGTCATCAAAAACATTTCCTTAAAGACTTACAAGGCTTTGGGATGTGGTGGAGATATGTATGTATGCTATGAGTCTGTTTTCTCTTTGGGATTTAGTTTGTTTCCTTTTTCCTGTGCTGTCTTGCAGTTGCTTGGGGCAGAGGGAGATAAGAAGCTCTTTCTGAGATAGCCCGGTGCTGTTTGCAGCCCACCCCCAGGGTTATGCATCCTGCTTTTTAAACAAATACTCTGGTACTTGTTTGTTTAATGGAATAATCTGACCTCAGTCACTGTTGGGAGTGGTTGGTGCCTTTTGTAGGAAATAGCCTTTCTATTGCACAAGGGAAAAGCAGGGAGAGGCAGACTTCAGGCTCAGCACAGGGTTTCAATAAGCTGTTTGACAAAACTCCTGGGCTGCAAGAACGGGCATCATTTTGTCCACCATATCAGCCTGACTTTCTGACTCTGGGATGGTCATGAGTAATCCTTGCATGCTCATGCAGAGGCATTTTCTAGGGGCACACAGGGCTGCTTGGAGGATCTTGAGTAACAGCAGACAAGCAGATACATTTTCACAAGAAGCTTTGGCCTCTGATGGACAGCAGCTCATCACATCCAAGGCTTTTAGAAGGTGCTGAGCCATTGCTAAAGCCTGGAAAGGGAGGAAATTTCTGCTTTAAGAATTCTTCTTTTTGACTCAGATTTTCCTGTTGTGTTTTTCTGAAGTGCTTTAGTTTTTATTTCTACAGAGATATCAGTGGGGAAGCAGCTTTGTCAGGAGTCTGCTGCAGTGCTTGACGTTATCAAGCAGTTGCAGTGTCCCAGGGTGCTGTCAGGGCAGCAGGATGCAAGAGGAAATCCACATCTGAACTGGAAGGCTGCTGCTCTGTGGGCCTCAAAGAAGGAAGATAGAGAAAAGAAGGAAGAACACAGAATCTGGAGACAGAGAGCCCCTGGGTGTTCTGCTCATTTTGGATCTGATCTCCAAGTTGCATTGCTGCATGCTTGCGTACATAGCAGGGAAGTGCAGTTGGTGCTGCGCAGGCAGAAGCAGCTGCTGTTCTGCTTTCTTCTTAGCACGTGGATGGCATCAGCCTGTCAGGCACAGGCACCACCTGTGTAGCATTTATTCATCACTTCAGTCCCAGGAACGTAACTCCCATCCTCTTGTTGGGAGGAGGTTGCATACTGCTGGTGTTGTAATGAGTTCCTTTCCTGATGGGACATGCTGCAGTGCGTTCTCGCCTTTGCCTTTACTGGAATAAACACTGCAAGTTTGTTTCCACGCGGATGTGGATCCACGTGTTGTGGATGACACTTGCGTTTGATCCTAGGTGCTGTGAGGCTGCCTGCAAAAGCACCGTCCTGATCCTCTTCCAGGTGCCTCCTGCCCCATCCCTGTGTCATCGCATCTGTTCAGTTCTCTCATCACAGATGAGCTGGCTTTTTTTCTGGTCCACATCAAATGCTTTTGGGTTGCTAAGGCTGGAAGACTTTGTGGAAAGGAGAAAGAATGTGATGTTGTTTTAAAGGTTATGCCCAACCTTGAAAACTCTGGTGTAGGGATTTTGATTTTTTTCTTCTTTTTGCCAGGAGAGTCCACACTGTGTATTCTAGGAATTTTTCCTCATTGAAAATGCTATTTCACATACAGCATAGCCATCACCAGAGTCCGTTAAATGCAACCAAGTGTTTATATAGGACAGAATTTGCCTGGGAGTGTTTTTCACAGTGGGTCAGGCCAAAGTTCAGTAAACACAAACACGTTTCCCACTGCTTGCTCCATGGACGAGTTCTGCAGTGCATCAGTGTGTTTGGGATTTATGTGGGAAGGGGCGTTCCTGCTGGGAAATGGCTTAGCAAGAAGTCACTTAACGTGAGTAATGACCTGCTGCACGTGAGGTGTTGGTTGTACCATGGATGCATTTAAGCATATAATGCAGCGGCACAAACGTGCTGAAATCTTTGTTGTTAGTGTCTGGGAAGAGTTTGAAAAAGTGTGCTGGGGAGG
>JAOWBP010004023.1:9767869-9783761 GCA_028571105.1 Tragopan temminckii
CTTACCTGGTTCACAGAAACCGAAATCTTCTTCTACCTGATTCGGTTAGCTCATCTGGAGGCAAGGAGCTGAAACAGCATGTTCCTGCACTCCCAGCAGCACTTCCCTCTTTGAGAACAGCTTATTAGCTTTTTCTTAATGCCACATTTGAGCACCCCCTGGCTGTCAGAGCAGAACCCAGAGCGGAACGATGCCTCCAGGCAGCAATACCCAGAGACAGAAGCTTCTCTGGTCCTTTGGCCAAGAACAACAGCAGAAGCTACCAGAAACAAAGGAAATCAGAGAGGTGGTCCCTATGTAATGGTTAACATGGAATTAACGCTCATAGAGAAATGGAGTTTTCCTCTTTGAGAGATCTTTATAGGGGTGGTGGGGTTTTTTTTGTTCTTTTTAATTATTATTATTTTTTTTTTTTTTACAGACCTTTTGTTGCCTTCCTGAGCCCTTCCACAACCTCAGAAAGGCCATGGGAGATACGGGCTCTGTGCAGAAGTCACTGATGGTGTTACTGTGAAGCTCCATCTGACTCAACACTCCAGACAGGCAAAGAGTGGAAGCTGAAGCACAAAATTCAGGCATACAGACATACCCACTTACAATGGAGAAGGGGAAGTCAGCTCAAGGTAAGTACACAGAGAGGGAATTTTCCCTCTGGAGTATCTGCAGGGAGGCAGACACCTTCCTGGTGCAACTTAATGGGCCCAATATAAGACAGCACAAAACCATCTCCACAGCCCCTGAGCTGGACCAAGCTAGGACTGCAGAAGCAGCCACCAATGAGTGCCTACGGGGATTAAAGGGTACGCACGCAGAGGTGACGCTGTCACAGTCCCAGCTGCTCAGCTGGATAAGCAGCAAAGGCTCCTGCTCATTTCCAAAGAGGCGCACAGGCAAGAAAAGAAACTGCTTGGGAATGGGGTGTCATTTTCAATTTGGCTTTTATTTTCATTGACTTCAACAACAAGGCGTTCCAAAACAGACACAAGACCTGGTAGAGGAAACACTGTCATTACTAGAAGCATCAGTAGATTCTCAGCTCAATTAACCGATAGGCTTTGATGTATCAAAACAACAACAACAACAAAAAACCAACAACAAAATCACAGCTCTACAGGGGAGGGTAAAAGCTGCAGCTGTTCAAACTCGCTTGAAGATTCCAGTTACACAGAAGTGCGCTCCATAGTGGTACATAGAAAGGTTTTCACAGCATATATTTTAATCACTAGTGATGCAGCAGCAAAGCTCCATCTCATTGCTGAACTGAAAAGCAGATACTGACGATTTTGTGCCCGAAGTCCGGGCACAGCATTAACCTTTATAGTAGTCAGAAGCTTGTTCCTAGAACGAAGGTACTTTTTGCATCAATATTTTACAATACTGAAGCAGCTCCGAAGGATTACACAATGGAGATGCAAAACCACAGAGGGCACAAACCTGGTTCCCTGCCAGGCACTTGCAGAGTACCCACACTAACACTGCCCTGCCTAACACTGCCCCGCTGAATTAATTCTTGCATGGAGTCAGGAGGAGGCTGACTCGCTTCTTTTGTAGCATACTAGAAAAAAAAAGACATAGTAGGTTTTCACACTGAGCATGTTAAATACTTTGAAATCTAGGACGCTGCTCTTTGAAGTGTTACAAAACAAAGTGATAAAACAGGCTCTCAGTACCTGCCCCTTCCCCTCAACTGCGAAGTAACACAGGAATCTCAGTATGAAAAATACAAATATATTTGTCGAGTGACAAGTCATTTGTTACAAAGTATACTGTAAGCATTCTGCATAAAAATAATAATTAAAAAAAAAACAGAACAAAAACAAAAAAACATTTTATTGTGGTTCTGTCACACCCGGTAGCCCAAGAAAAAATTAAAAAACGGCATGTTATGCTGTAGGAAACAAATTACACATACAAAAAAAATATATATACACACTTTACAAGGTAACCATCTTGCATTACCGTTCAGAACTATCCAAAAACAGGCTTGCACAGTTACCAAAAGGCAGTCTCTGAATGCAACCTGGCACAAGGGACAGATGGAGGACACTAACCATGTTACATCCACGTAGAGGCACACAGCAGGGCCCAGAAAAAAAGCCTCTGCATTGAAACCAGATTCACTGGTTGTAACAAGGTAAGAGGACAAGTTATTTAAAAGCTGCTTTTTCTATCTTTCTCCAGTAAAGAACCAACCAGCAAACAACCCTCAGACTTACTGTAAGCAGTAAAAGCCAACTTGAAAGCAGCCATGCTTAGTTGAGCCTCTTTAGATTTGTTTCCATACGTCAGCCTCACTACCTTGGCCAATATAAATGTGAAAACACGCACTCTGTTCAGTTGCTTGTCCACAGTATCACTGGCAGTCATAGAGGAAATGCCTTAGAGCACAGCTGCTGTTTAACCAATGAAGAAAAACAGAAAAATCATTTCAGTTCATGTAAACAGGACTTTTTGCAGTAGCAGTACCAAAGAACTGGTGCTTGTTCCAAGGCTATTGGAAAAGATACAAATATTTATTCGCTCTCCACTTCCAGTTGCTGATCATGCAGTCACCAGCAACAGAACAGACTCCAGTCTATTCCAGGCATCGCTAAGGACAGCTCTACCTTTAACTGGCAGGAAACCAATCTAACACAGTCTACATGAAGGACTGCCTGGGTTTAAGGTGGCCAAAGCCCTGCAATCAGCGTGCAGCTCCTGTTTTGTCCTCTGTTTAACTGGAGGACAGGCAGGCAAGTCCTGCTGCTAAACTAACCAGGCAGCACATGTTGCAAAGCCTAATTCTCTAGCTTAAATGTCAGTAGCAGTACAGAATGGTGAACAATGGATGGGGGACAAGTCTGAATTACTGATGGCTGTATTTGTACTTATGTCCTGAAATAAGCAAACCAGGAAATGCAAGGAAGTCTACATTCAAGATGAGAAAACAGCAGATTGTTGTTTTTTTTCCCTGTGGAACACAAAGGAATAGGAAGAAGTGGGTTGCAGGTGGTCGTAAGCGCTGGCCTGTCCAGCAAAGTGCACGTGCTGTCTCCGCTGGAGAATATTACACATGAACAGAGCACTGAGCTCTGTGGGAAGAGGCTGTTTAAGTGCAATGTTCAGCAGACCAATTCCCATTTGGTTTTTGGGATGAACTGTCAGTTTGGGGTTTAGCGACTTTGGTCTTTTCTTTTTTGAACTATTTTTTTTTTTTTTAATGGGGCTTTTTAAAACTTATTCTAACCGTTCCCGCTTTTCAAAGCGGGATTGCTGGATGAGAGAGAGACAGCTTGCAGGTCAGGACACTCACAAGGTGTACGAGCGTTGGAAAGTCAAGGAAAGAAGCCCTCTTCCCACCAAAAAAAAAAAAAAAAGAAAACCACAAAACAAGAACAACACCTTCTTACAAAGGCCGACACCTTTTGAGGAAACACCACCCGCCGTCCCCCTTCGCTCAGCTCCTTCTGTCGCAAGAGCTGGGGTGGAGGTCGCGGTCCAGGAGTGTGACCTAAACAGCATCAAGGGCATAAGTAGCGTGAGCGAGCAAGGAGGCTCCCGCCGCCCTCCATCCAGGGATGCAGTAGCAGAAGGAAGACAAACGAAGGGCTGAGCAGTTCACGTCCGAGGCGGGGTGGAGCGATGTTGGTGGGGCTCACTCCCCTTCCTCCTTGATGCGTTGCTGTTTGTTGCGCCGGGCATCCATGTCGAAGTTGAAGTCGTTCCACTCGTCGCGGGGCGGGAAGGAAATGGTCTGGCGGAGAGTGAAACGGACAGCATCGATGACCCGCTCCCCCCGGGTTTCGCTGGAGCCCACGCTGACGGTGGAGGCACCGCTGGGAGTACGCAGGAGGTGGGGAGGAGAGGAGAAGTCATGGAGCTGCCGGTGGTCCAGGATGCCCTTCCAGATGGCGTGGCGGAACTGCTCCGGGATCTTGAGGCTCACCAGATCCTGCAAGGCAAGGAGCAGGGCTTAACGGGGCAGTCCCTGGGCAATCCGGAGAGTCTGGACTCCGGTAGAAGCAGCCTCTGGGCCACTCTGCAAATGCTTATGGTTAACCCGTGGTGGCTGCGATGCGCTACAGAAGCCACTAATCCCGAAGGTGGTTGTTTGCTGGCTCACCACTTCTGAACAAGCACATGGAGCTGAGAGGCAGCAAGGACTGATGACCCAAGGTCCATTCTGAAGTGACACATTCACGAGTAAGATATGATGACCTAAAGCTACAAGTTTAACTGGACTGTAGGCCTCCAAAACACTGTGGAGAGTTCTGCTGGTTGTCTGTGGTGTGGGGGATGCTGGACTGCAGAAGTTCAACAGCTTTGAAAACTTCAGTGTTTATTTCAAAGCCTGCAAAAGGATTTTACAATTAAAGTTTGGGCTCTGGTATTCAAAGCTCTGGGTCTGACTCTATTGAAACTGCCTTAATTACTTTAACAAACCCAAAATTTAGGACAGAAGCCTAAACTTGAAGAAATATTTGGACTTTGAGGCCCTGTATCCTCTACAGGTACGTTACCTGAGGGCAGCATTACCTAGCTCTGGGAAATGTGATACTGGCTTTTGGAAAAAAATAAATTAACAACCAGCTTTGGTTAATTTGGGTCAGCTTTTCTAATTAGAGCATCAGCAGAAGGCAGGCAGCCCAGTCTAGAAAGCATTACAACCTTGCAAAATCTTGGGGCAGAAATGGGAGGGGCCAGATCTCTAGAGAGCAGCAGCGCAGGAGAGGAGGAAGCAACGCTGCAGGAAAAGCCATGCAAGAGAAAGGAAAGCTGGGCTGAGATGCCAGCAGCAAGGGAAGATCATTAAAGCAAGGCCAGAGAACAGGAGCAGGGAGAGAAAAACGCAGACCACTTTTGGACAGCCTGTCTGCAGGTGAGTGAGGTGTTTCAGGGTGGTGTAAATTGAAATCAAGCCCTTGCAGAATTAACACGCGTGTGGGCTAGGGCCGCTCTGGGGGCTAAAAAGGACAGCAGTGGAGAGGAAGAGGTACTCTCTTTGTGCTAGGCAAGGCAGTTACAACACTAGTGCTGGCATTGTGTCCAGCCTCTTTTTACCTGCCAGTAAATCTTCTCTGGTGTGCAACAGCCTTAAATCCAACAAATCACCAAAAATAAAATACTGAGTCTGAATTTCTGACTTGTTCCTACATCAGGGCCAAAAGTGCAAACAAAGGAAATGGTGAGGAGTTACTTACATCCATGGAGTAATGCTCAATCTGATAGATGGTGGTCAGCCCTTGGGTCGTGAAATAATCCACACAGGATGAGCAGCCCAACCTCGCTAAGAAGCTGCAGAGGAGGAAGGAAGGAAGGAGAGAGAAAAAGGATCACCCTGGCTGCAACAGCCCAAACCACAGAAAAACCAAACACACAGCCAACCTGCAGCAACAGGAGATGAAGCTTTTACCCTTTGCTTGACCTTCTCCAAGTCATTCCAGGCCAGCAAGCCACATAGCTGCCGTATCAAATGAATGAGGGAGTCCTTTAAGCTTGCTGCCTAGCAGACAACCCTCGTTGACAGCACCTTGCAGTAGTCAAAAGCTGATGCTGCAGCCCAGATCTTGGGGCAGGAAGGCTTGTAAGATTCCTTCTGCCAGCTCACTTCACCCAGAAGGCGGCTGAGCCCATGGCAGCACATCACATAGATCGAGGTTGTCACCAAAGCAGTTGTTTTGGGGCTCAGACACATCACACACCCAAAGTAATTCACATCAGCATATTCCTCTCTAAGCAAAAAGGATCATGGGGAGCATCTTTTAACCTGTTCAACTTAATGGAGGGCAAAGGGGCCACATAATAGGGAGGTTGGATGTATTTCTGACCCCAGTCACAGCTTACTGCAAGTACACAGGAGAAAAAAATACTAGCATCAACAAAAACATCTGCAAGACTCCCTATCTTAGTGCAGGGTGCCCTCAGCTCCACCAGTCCAGCAGATGCTGCATCCCTTGGCTTTCATGCAGTCCTTCAGTCCCTGTTTCTCTCAGTTGCTCAGAGGTGGGGAGTTTGAGGCTTGGGTGCCCAGAGGGTGCCAACCTCAGGACTGCCAAACCCACCAGATCCAGTGCTCCAGGAGAATGGAGTGAGGAACCCAGCAGGACCCTTCAGGTTCCCACCACGAGGCCTCTGCTCCCCAGAGGTGGGAAATGCGCAGCCTGCTTCTGCTCACCTGACAATGCTGCAGTCTGTGGGGTATGGAGGAGGGGGAGTGCAGTGGGATGTTGAAGGCATGGAGAGGGGAGGAGGCAGCGCCTGCGTGGGGCTGAGGCCATTCATGTCGCCGGTCATGGCCATGTGGGTGCCCATCATGGGAACTAGAGGAGAGAAGGAGGAAGCACATTGTTATCAAAGCATCCCTGCACCCTGCTTCACTCCCAGCACAGTACAATCACAGCCCAAGCAGCCTTGAACCATTGCAGAGCAGGCTCCTGAGAAATCTAAGGCCTCAACAACTGTACAAAGACCAGATGACATACAGTTCTTCTGCTGCTCTCCCCTTACTGAAGCTACTGCTGACAGCATTGCTTCTGCATCACCTTCCATTGCAAACAGGCTCAGTAACAAACCTCACTGAGCTGTGGGCATCTCGTCTTTCTCTGCTGCAGGAAAGGAGCGGGACTGAGCCAGCAGAGTAACCCAATACAGAAGCCAAACAGCTTTGTTTCCAGAGACACTGAGCACCCAAAGGGGGATCAGCAACAGGTGTGGGCAAGAGCCCAGCACTTTCAAAATACAAAAAAAAAAAGAAGCATCTTTTAGACCCCAGAACCATGTCTGTCATCCTGGATTTACAGGGCTGCTGAGCACTCTTCAGCAGCCAGGAGGAAGCAGGTTACAGAGCTGCGAGCTGCAGATATTTCCTCTGAAACTAAGAAGTGCCTTAACTGAAGTGAGGGAAAAAGCTTGCCAACATTTCCAAGTCCTCTGCTAGGAAAGAAAGATGAAACAAGCCTTGAAAGACAGACAGCAGTGCAGCCAGCAAGATCTGCATTGAGAAGGGGCTCTGTCATCCCTGTGAGACTCAGAGCAGGACACTGAAGGCCTGGAAAAGGCAGGTGATTTGCCCTGTGGCACAACAGCACCTCAGAGATAGAGTCTCCTTTCCCAGATTATCAGGGAACGTGCAGAGAGCAGGAGAAAGAACAGGAAGGGTCTCTTACTGTTTGTTCCCATGCCATCAGGGATGGTGGTTGGGGTCAGTGCGTTGCGCTGCTGGGGGTTTATGAGCTGGCTGACAGAGGGCAGCTTGTTCATGCTATTCATCTTGCTGAGAGGTGGCGAGTTGGAGCCATAAGATGACTGTGACTGAATGGAGGTCCTGCAAAACAAAGAGGTATTACAATAGGAGTCACAGCATTTGATCAAGAGCGCGCATCCAAGGGAATACATTTTTCTGATTGAGGCAGTGCTGAGCTACTGCTAGTGAAATTACCAACAGCATGGGAAAGCCGTAGCTAAATATCATTGGAGAAGAAGAACTAAGAAATTTGTCAGAGGTTCTGGGGATGTAAGGTACAAAATAGTGAAATACTGAAGAAAAGAGCAGCTTTGCTTTTGGTTCTGATTTTTTCTTTAAGGAAAACATTTCCACATAGCCTTTACTGTTGAAGAGAACATATGCAAAGCCAGCTAACAGTTGCCAGAACTTGGAAAAAAATATTTCCACGCTAAGCTCTCTGAGGTCAAATGCTTTTTCAAAAGAAAGCTATCTCATGCCATCCTATCTATTCCTAATACCTGATTTCAGACAATTTTCAGAGCAGGAAGCATTTATCACCTTTTTTCCCTCCAAAATTCATAGTCATTCACATAATCAAGCTATTACCACGTGTATATATAAAAAGCAGAGGCTCTTTGCTCAGGACAGACTCCCCACACCTCAGCAAACAAGATGCTGAGATGCAGCTTTTGTTGGTGTTAAAGAGAACTTGGCACCCAGACCCTGCAGGCTGCTTGTGGAGAGTATCAGATTCCTGCAACCATTCAACAACAACGCTGACCTCCCTCAAGCCCAGACAGCCCCAGACTCCATCCAGCATACCCATGAACAGGGCCAGAGGCTTGCTGGCAAGCTCCTCCCTCCCCAGCCCCAACAGGGCTGCAATCCCATCTCATAAGCAATCCCTGGGGCTGCTTAAGAACAGCAGCCCAGCTCCCAGCTTGGGTTACAGCTGTGGCAGCCCACGAGCGGGGTCTTAGCTGGAATATGCAGAACACGATCATTAAAGCGGGCCCACCAGCACACTTGGCAGAGGGCTGCCGTGCCATAAGAGCAGGTTCTCTCTCTGCACACCAAGGGCATTCACAAGACTGGGCAAAGACACTCAGGAAGCAGGCACACTTCCCAAACATGACATACCCTCACAATCCCGCTGGAGATCGGTGCTCACTCAGCCACAGTGCATGTGAAAGGGCACATTCCCTCTTATTTCCCATCGGGAAACTTGTCTGTCTGGGTATAACTGGCTACACACCAATTCCTGGGAACTGGCTTTCCTTCTATGCAAAGGGAATAGTTATTGCTTACAATAAGTGCAAAGGAAAGAAAAGCCTTATTCCTGGTAATTTATTAAAACCTTCAGCACTCAAGGTCAAGTCTCATACAATTACACTGTCTCCAACTTCCTGCACTTTCAAAGCTTGTGATGTTGGGTGGAGAAACATCTATGCTAACAGGCTAGAATATCTAAGGCCATGAAAAAATGTTAGCTAATTACACAATTACAGGAGGTACTGAAGGGTGTGAACTGTCCTTCGGCAGTGAAGATGCAGGACAAGATCCAGCAAACTTCGTAGACTCAAGGAAGTAGAAAGCACAAGAAGCTTCACAAATTAATATTAATGACAGCATCAACTCCCAAGGGGAAGTGAAACCAAGCCATGAAGTTCAGGCCCAACTTTTGAGAGTGAAGAGAACAATTCAGATCAGAGGTTTCAGCTCACCAATTATGAAGTCGAGGCTAGTCATAGCATTCAAGTTAGATGGACACCATCCTTAACTCAAAAGGCCTCTGGATTTAAGACTAGAATTAATATTTCTATTTTACAAGTTTATGAACCCAGCCTGAGCTTCAGCTGAAGTTAATGCACCCAAGTATTCTCTTAGGGCAAAGCCTGCATGATACGCAAGTGAGGAAGTCATAGTGCACAACAGCCTCCATAGGGAAACTCTGTATCAAATCAGACACTTCCCAAAAGAGATTGCTTTTGACTATTTAAGTTCAGGGCCGGTTTTATTTAGAGAGTTCACAATTCTATACCCTTTTTCAGTCTGCTGGTACAAAACAAGATTCTCCAAGGAGGTCAGTAACAGGCCTAACTGTGCTCTCTATGCTACCAGCAGTAATCTCATTAAAATCAGTTTGGCTCCTACAGAACACCGAAAAAAAGCAAACAGAAGCCAACTCAAAGCACCCTATGCTACATGAAGCAAATGCATGCTTCCACTTCCAGCTTACGGACTCCATTCTTAACTCATTTGTACTTACGAGAATCAAGATAAGCTCCATGAAGACAATCAAACCCAAGCAATTAAAACCAAAGAGAAACAAAAGCGTAGTATTTTTTTTTTCGTACCCATAATCATTTTCAATTAGATTATTCAGTCACATAAGCAGACGTGAAAGTCCTAAGGAAAACCATCTAGCCAAAGAAGAGTCCCAAGATAAACCAAGATGCAAAATTTTATTCAAAATTCATGTCACACATCAATATAGCAACAGCCTTAGAAACACAAGAAAATGGTTCTGGTATTAAACACACAGTCTACATGGTGTTCTTGGATTCATTTAAAATATATTGCTTTTTTTCTTTTTTTAAAAAATAGATATTATAAGAATGTCATGCACAGTGATTTTCATTAAAATCACACATACTACATCTCAAGAAAGATTAGAAGTAGGAGCATTAACATTTCTTTGATATCAATGCCAATGAAATGCATTTTAATATCAAGGTATAAGGACTTCAATTAAGAGACTATTATACTTCTTGGAACAGTCTGATACAAAAGGCACTGAGTCACATTCTGCAACTGATTTTTCCCTCTTTAAGTGGCAAGGTAATTATTTATCCAGTAAGGTTTATAGTTATGCAAGCTTATATGAGGGCAATCAACTCTCATGCTTCAAGGCATATACTGATCATCTCAAGAGGTCAGGAAGGAACTTACTCTCCCACATATTAAGCACAGTTCAGTTCACAGGTTACCTTATATAATTCTGTGCTTTCCCAGCTCAGCAGGTATCGGCCCTTAACCAGAGGTAGGAAACTGCTTGGATAGACCAATTATCTGATTCAGTAGGAATCCTCATTAACTTTAGATAAGCACACCATAATGTAAGCAGCATTAATGTAAATGACGAAGTTTAACAAAGTGCAGGAGTAGGACAGCTCAGAGTTGGAGAGTAAGAACTCACCCCAGCGCCTACAATTTGTTGTCCCTGAAGACCTAGAGCTACTCACAATACAGAGACCCTAGTGGAGTCAAGGTTGCCTTGTTCTCAGTCTGCTTTTCTTTATGTTGGCCACAGCAAAGACAGAAGGATTACACCCTGAATTCATATATGGTTTGTATGCCCAACAGCAACTTTTTTCAAGTAGGGATGCCCACTGGGTTGCATAACCTTGGGATGTCAACATGTCTAATAATGACACGTAACACAGATGCTCAGTTGCTCTCACCCATTCATAAGGCTCATGAAACAGGACACTAAGAAGCAGAGATACCACTGCTCTTCACATCTCAAAAAGGTGCAGTTTTAAGCAACCAAGAAAGCATCTTTTTGACCACAAAAGTGGTTTGCATGCTTAGTAACCAACTGAGAGCATGGGAAGGAGAAGCTCTGGCTGTCACAAGGTAGAGAGCAGCTACAGCACAGAGACAAGGGTGGAACTAATAATTCCCATTAGATATCAGGTTTGGGAATTTCCCACTGTAAGTAGTGGATGCAATATGCTCTTCAGGGAATACAGCTGTAAGTGGATATACATTAACTAGCTGACAAAGACTGACATGACCTGACTGACAAGGCCCAGTATTAACTAGTTATTCCTTGAAAGGCTTAGTTTTCTGAAGTAGAAGGTGAAAAGTCTAAAAGACAGTTGTCTGAGAAAAGGGTTTTGTTCTTTTGTCTAGCTGCAGAGGAGAGACAGAAAAGCAATTTCGACTACTTTCAGCTCTAGGTTATTTGACGGAAAAAGCTGCGCTAAGATAATCACCTTCTAGCTGGAGAGCAAACAGAGTCACCATTAAGACCACCTTCACAGTCATCCACTTCTAAGCAAGGTATACAAACGTAAGAGCCTTTCCAGAGGACAGAGGGATCCAACTAATTCACTTGCTTGTTTTGTGCAAGTCCCAGGTGCTGTATTTGTATTGCCCACAGTGGTGCAGGAGTCTTCCCACAGGCCAGACTAAACAATGAACTGGAGCATCAGCTGGGACCTCCTGATGGCAGGCTGTGGCTACCTGATACCTTCTGATAGTTTGCCTCCTCAAACTCACTAGCAGGCAGGCCTTGAAGCAAAGCTCTTGATATGCATTAGGTACCCTTAGCCCAGTATTTACCCCATCCCAGCATTTCCACATTGCCATCCGTAAGCAGACAGAACCAATGTAATGAACCTGTCTTGAAAGGACAGACCAACGTTGCCAAGCATATTTCCACATTTGGGCTGCATTTGCAGTTCAGATTCTTCCCCTGTGTGATAGCTGAGAATAAGTGTTGCCTTTCTTGTCCCAAATAAAAAGGCACAGAGTGAAAATTATCTTTTCTGTGATCCTGAAGTACTTCCTGCGGTTTCCAAACAAACTGAAGAGGTACTTGATTTGACTGATTTTATATAAAGAACAATGGTAGAAGTGCAACTGTATGAGTAGTAAACTGCTGGTGTTCAGTTTTCGTTCATATTTAATCACTTTTTTTGGGGCTCTTCTGCATCAGCTCTCCCCCACACTCTTACGGTAGAAGTCATCTCATTAAGACAACAAAGGAGATATCCAGAGTTGGAATACAGCTCTCAAAAGAGATTTTGGAGCGAGTCATCACCTGCTTAGATCACAGCTCTGCTGCCTGGAAGCAGATGATGAGATCTTCAGAGATAAGAGATCTCCCACTGCATCAGGCCTTCTCTTTCTTTGTGGGTGGCCAGGAGCCCTGCTCCGCATTTGAAAGGCATCTTTTCTTCAGGCTGTGCCTAACCAGAAGTGTATCAGTGGTGGGTATGCACCTGCCTCAAGTAAATCCAGTGCAGAGCTACAGGTACACAGGTTCCCATTAGTGTTGATCCAGCCCCCAGCTCGCAGTTCACATGGACAGCTGATCTCTGGCATATGCATCCAAGCTCTGCTCCGTGACCACCACTGATGCAGACAAACATCAGCGTGCAGGAAGCTTCTTTCCCACTGCGCCCCTCAGAAAGCTTTTCACATTTCTACTTTCCAGAGCCATGAACACTGGAGGGTTCCCTAGATGAGATGCTACTGTCTGAGAACGTGGGCAGAAGGACACTTTTCTATCAGCATTAGGGACCACTCTTTGTGAATATAAGCCACAGCAGGCAACTCCACAGCCCCTCTCTCATCTCCAGTATCTGCTCCCAGAGCCACAGTCAGCAATACCAGTTTAATTCCATGACATGTTTTACTTGCCAGTTCATCATTCTTCCTTTGTGCCGATCTGGGTTTGGCACTTAGACATTAAACTTCTAAGAATACAAACCTTGTCAAGCCCACTTCAAACACCTTCCAGAGGTAGATTTGACACCAGCAGTATAAAGGTTTATGAGTCCTTGTTGAGAAAAGGTCTTCTGTGCAGGAATTGCTCATTCAGTCCACTGAATGGACACTTATGGACATTCATCAGTCCACTTATGGACACACTGAGCAAAAGCAATGGCTACTGATTGCAGGACTATTGGACAAAGTAGGCACGGCTTAAGGCCATCAGGCTGAGCTATCTCTAACAGATGCTGGCACTCTTCTTTGAGCTGCAGACTGTAGTGAAGGGTACAATGTAGTAAGCTTAATGAAGGAACATCTAATAGCTGCTGAAAGTCTGCATGGAAAGTGGTGAGCTCTGACCTTTGGGCAAGCTTTCCACAGGTCGTGCAATGAGCAGATTGCCCTTTACACCCTCAGTAACAAAGGGACAGGGACACTGGGTACACGTGGATGTCATTTACACAGCAAGACTCCAACTTCACCTTCACTTGTCCACTTGGACTGAGCTCATGAGAGCAAGGAAGGAGCTTTTTAAGTTCAGTACATCTGGACTAAGCCCAGAAGTTTCAGTGCAAAGTCTGACAGCGTTGTCATGTCTTCCCTGTAATTTTTTTCTATTTCAGATCAGACTTTTTATGAAATAGAGGGAAACAATTCATAACACCAAACTAGAGGGCATTTCTATAGGGGAAAAATGACTTAATTAGTGCCGATAAAGTTACTACCTCCCTCTGTCCAGCAGTACAGATACTTCAGCTAATTGCACTATTACTGCATAAACGGCATTAAAACAGGCCTAACAGATTAACACAGACTTCAAAACATCTCACCCTCCTCCTATCCCCGCCCAGCCCATGAATACTTTCTTAAATTTATACAAGACAAGGCATTTTAAAATTGAGACCTGCTCAGAGAAACCCTACTGTGTTTCACAAATACAGAAGTTAACAGGAAAGAAATTACAAAAACAAGAAGAAAAAGTTACACCAAGACAGACAACATCATGGTTCCAGACCTCCCAGCGCCACCGGCTACAGCTAAGAGTATCTGTAGAAGCGTCTGTTGTTTTGGCAAAGTTTGAGTCCCTTCAGGAGATTACTCTCGCTATGTACTCTGTTGCTATCAGGCTGCATATTTGCCCCAGTGCTCCTAGTCCCGTGAGCTGGGCAAAGCCAGCCCGCCAGTTCCATTTATGGATATACTGATGGTTTTGGGGGGCTGGAATGTTTTAGGATGGTATCGGTCTGTTTGGGAGAGTCTCTCCTTGAGTCCACGAGTTCAGTCCTGAAGCAGGCCGAAAGGAGACTGCAGAGAAGGAACCAGAGAAAAGAAGAGATGAATGTACAGGGCCCTTCATCAGACAGCAAGAGAGAAACAGCCATTTTCCACCTTCATGATCACAGTACGGACTCGACAGAGAGGATAAACTGCTGTCTTAGCACCTGCAGTGAGGGTATGCAACAGGCAAATTTAGGAAGTTGGAAAGCCCCAGGTGCGAGTGCTCGGCAAGAAAAAACAACTATTTGATATGGCAATCGGATTTCTGCATCCCAGTCACATGGGTGCAAACGGTACCCGATACTGTTCCGAGCAGATTTCAAATGAGCTGAAGAAATATGAGAAGAAAAAAGCACTCAGCCAAATGTGTGAGAGAAGCAGCTTCCACAGAGTTCATTTCAAACTTCAGTTACTTAAAAAACAGAAGTTTGTGCTAGGGAGAGGATGGTGCCTACTGAGAACGGGCTGCACTGATTCTACCTCAGGCACTCCCCCTTTGGAAGACAGAGGGCCCTCTGCACTGAAGCTGAGAGATCCCTGAGACTGCCACCTTATGCAAACGCACCAACCCTCAGTGCCAGCAAAGTGAGCACAGCATGTCTTCACGTACCTAATCCCACACTTTTTCTTGCTTACTTTCACCTTGGTAACGCTCTAGTTGAAAACAGTATCCAAATGCCTGGAGCTCACAATACATGCAAGCACAACACTACAAAACCAAACCATGCAGAAATCTACAGTACCTTCCACAACAAAAATGAGAACATCTAGGTGGGGGTATGGTAGAATAGAATACCTTTCCCACCAGCCTCCTCCCTGCCATGGTGAGCAACAGTTCTTGTCTCAGCTGGAGCACACCGGACACTGGATAGCTTCACTCCGTCACACCTCACTTACAAGGTTAATCCCTTCTCATTTGGGTAATGAGCTGGGATGCTCACTAGAATGAAAGGCTACCACTGGGTTGGTGGCTGCAGCCCTGTTAATACGAAAGAAGCATTTGCTGGAGTATAGAAGTCACCTCCTCAGTAGGCATTGGAAGACTTTGCAAACTCCTTTCTAACATGCTCTGACCAATTCAAATAGACTGTTCTGAAAACAGCAGGGTGAAAGCCACAACAGGAAGTCTCACTGAATACGGGAAAGTGTTTTCCAGTATTCCTTGAGAACACTGGTGGTAAATGCATTTTGCAGGAGAAGACTGAAAAAAAACTTTCCTTCCCCGTAAGTGTGGGCTCTGGTATCTTTGGAAGCAAAAATGTTCTGGTCAACCTTTGACAGAAAGATTTTAAACATCAGCAGCAAACCATGAAAAGGAAGCCCTCTATATAAATGTGTATGCTGCTTGTCACAGGATTTGGCAGTGGAAGAGGAAGAACAGAAACTTCAGAAAACAAAACAAAAAAAGGCCTTCCCACCTATGATCATGAAGGTATTTGGCATAATAGTAAATAAGATTAATAAGAGAAAACCATGCACAAAGGAGCAAACAGAGAGAGGAGATGAGACAGAGAAAGATACGGTCTGGCACAGCATGGAACAGCGCAGTATTTTTGATATCTTGTGGGACAGGAAGCTGATTGACACCAGATTTGTCCTTTTTTTTTTTTATTACAGACCTGTAAGACAGCACTGCTGGCCTGTGAAATGCAATGCTGGTCTGTATTATACAGTGTTTCCAAAAGTCAGTTTTTTTTTTTTTTTTAATTACTTTTTACCACAATCTCATCCTTGCTCTTCCTAACCTTCAGAAAAAATGAAAATGTACAACATGTTGTTAGCTGAACCCACTCACATGCAAGACTGCTCTTACCCAAGCCAGCTCCTACAAAGTGCCTTCTTCTCCTTATTCTTACATCACAATCTGGAACTCCGTGGGGTTTTCTTTTTTTTTTTTTTTTGGGG
>JAOWBP010004023.1:9785443-9801340 GCA_028571105.1 Tragopan temminckii
GGGGTGGACGTCTCCATGTTCACCGTCATTCCCACAAAGCTGGGAAAACAGCACAGCCCATCCTATGTTCCTCAGCTTGGTCACACACATGTAGTGAGTAGAAAAGGACCTGCAAGCAGTCAGGACCTGCATTTAAGAAAGGAGGACTGCTTTGTCCCATTGCAAAATCTGGATCTCAAACTCACTCTCTCAAGTTCTGGTATTAAAGTTTTTCATCCTGGTATAGACTTCTACCAGTTCAGAGTAGGAGATCAAGAAGCAGTTTCATACTGTTGGTTAAGCACCACGTCCCTATAAACACCTGTGCAGAAGTTTTCTGTGTCTCTCTCCTCTCTCTCCCTTCCCCACAGTCCTCATTACCGAGGTCACCGCAAGCACATCCATACTCACTGCTTCTGGAGCAAGTGCTGGTGCTGCTGCTGCTGCTGCTGCCGGTAAGTTTCAATTGTGTGCTGGGGAAGGTACTGCATAAGTTCCAGGGACTCCTTGATCTTCAGTAGCATTTCATATGTTTCTCGTCCCCTCACCTAGATCACAGGAGGAGGGTGAAAAGAAAAGGCTTAAGGAACTCACTTAAGTGAGCTGTAGATATAGTCAAGTAAACAGCCATAGCAGGATGCAAATACCGCCTATACTTAACATGTAAGCAGTAAAACTGCTAAGCCTTGTGTTAGATGTACATCGGATAAAGGTTGAAGAGCTGATAATCTGACATTACAGGCCAGTGAACATCTTGGGATTGTCATCTACCCTGACATAAATCTATACCAACCAAAAGCCATGTTCTGGTCCAAATCAAATCTAGTGATGAACTTTGACTTATGCTTAAGAAAAAAAGGATTACTGAGTCTGGACGTTAAGTTTAGATCTCCCTTCTCCCCTAAGAAGGCTGCCATTTGTGATTTACCCAGCTAAATGTGGCTTACAGTGAAAGCAGTTCAGTGGCCAATTACCTTCTTGCCTTTTCTGATCCTACACTTAATACTTAGAATTTTACCTCTATCATCCCACTGTAGTGGTAGTACACAAAAACCACAAGCTTTAGCAAGAAAGCAGGATTCAGCACATAATCCCTATAGAAAATTCAAGTGCTACAGATTCAAAAGTGTCAGAGGAAGAAACCCATTTAGGTCTCCACAATGGCAATCCTACCCTACGCTTAGCCCAAGCCAGTCTCAATCAACAGTCAATGAGATTTAATTTTTTACAAATTTTGTTCGGAACATGCATTTAAAATAGATGCATCTCTAGGGAAAGTATTCCATATTCCATCCCTAGCCACTGAACACAGTTCTCTGTGATGTCTAGGTGAGCAGTTGACTTGCCTCAATGCACTAAGGAGGATACTAAACACAGAGTAAAAGCCAAGATAGAAAGAACTCACCGGCAAGTACAAGAGCTCATCATCTGGAGAACGTCTTTTCTTTATAGATGTCATCTGTATGCCATGAGTTCCTTGTCGAAAAGCTAGAACAAAAAAGCATCCCATTAAACTAAAGTAAAACACAAACAGTGAAGGAAATAAAAAAGAAGAGATAGAGAGACATCAAGCATAAATCGGGTATTAGCATGCAGTGCTTTGAAAGGATCTCTGCCTGAACCACTCCAAAACTGTGTGCACAGCTACTGGCTTCGTAAAGCAGACAACTTGCCAAGAGCCATTGGTGGATCAGTAATCCACCAACGTGAGTGGATTAAGTGAGTGTACAGAACCCACTGTGGAAATGAAAATCTCCAATTTGTCTCTCATTAAAATTTGCCTCTTTGCTATACAACCCAGTGTTATCACTGAGCACACATGGGAAACCAAGATTGAGTTTCCGTCTTTTGCACTTCTGATGAGTGTGTTGTACTCCACAGAGCACAGAAAGAGGCTACTTGCCTTTGGACCTCAGACACACAGCACGGTTTCTGTAAAGTCTTTATCTAGATTCCTGTTTG
Organism: Tragopan temminckii; assembly: GCA_028571105.1. Lineage (NCBI taxonomy): Eukaryota > Metazoa > Chordata > Aves > Galliformes > Phasianidae > Tragopan > Tragopan temminckii. The sequence continues at coordinate 9,787,385 of JAOWBP010004023.1, forward strand.
TGGAAGACAATTGCTAGAAGGACCAGGGAACAACAGCACAGTCCCAAACAAAGTGGTTACAGCGTGGAAGTGGTTACAGTCCCATCCGGGTACCCTGAAGGTGTCAAGATAGAGTCACCCCCCTCCAGTCCAAACAAACAGTGCTTGTAACACCACTACAGATTGTTAAACATTTTGTGAACACCAGCTCATTTTGCAGATTGATTCACCCAGCGAAAATAGACATCAAATGCTCTCCTGCTTCCAAGTTTATGCACAGGACCGCTCCATCCCCACAGCACAAGCGCCAGGGTTGCACCTGCTGACAGCGTGATCTGCAATCTGCCCAGCTCCGCCAGCTACTTACGGCGTTTCGTACCATCACCATTCTTTGTGCTGTCAGAGACTTGCTGCTTGCGGATGCTGTCCTCATCTGCTTTGCGATCTCTGCCTGGGCAAGCACAAATGCGAGCTTCAAAACATCGGCGGCCCAAGACTTGCCCACTGGGAAGAAAAGTGAAAGAGGACATCAGTCAGCGGATCAGATAGTCACCATCAGCATATCCCTCACACTTGCAAGCAGAAGGCCAAAATCAGAAGCTAGCATCTACTCCTGCTTTACTCCCTCTAGGCCAGTATTAATGAGTTCCACCTCCTGGTAGCTCATCTCAGACATGTTTAGTAAATAATACACAGATTCAACACAAGTTACAGAAGTGAACAGATTCAGATTATCTATCTGCACTGATCCAAGTATCGACTTGATCTTCCTAAATGGAACCTACGCAGAAGAGATGACATCTCAAGTCAGATTTGATGGAATCACAGAATCATTTAGGTTGGAAAAGATTTTCAAGATCATCAAATTCCACTTTCAATATGACTTAAATCAAATGTGATCAGCTAGAATAGCTGCCAGATGCTTTGTTTTTGCTAAGTCTAACCACTGGCCTCCACCTTCTCCCTGGCAGTTTCAGAGAAATTTGCTGTATTAGAGAGAGGGCATGAAAGCACTCTGCTCAGTGACACAGAGCAAAGCATCCAGCTATTCATAGATAGACATACTGGTAAGACTTCTTCCATGTACTGAAACTTTTTATCTGCATCAAAAACACCCTTATCTGCTTCACATAAGAGCACGGTAAGTGCAGAGCCTGAATGGTTTGCACTAGACTATGCACAGACCAACCCAAACCTCCCAAGTGCCAGCCAATATCCAGTTATTGGGCAACTCCTACCTCTCAAGATTTAAAAATGTTCCATGGCCCCTAAAATCAAACACGTCCCTAAGGACCTTGCAACGTTGTCCAAAGCAAAAGAAGAGCCAGAAGGCCATCTCACAAGCTACACTTGTGATGCACCACTTACTCTCTGGTTTCCAGTGTGACAATGATGAGAATTGGGCGACGGTTCATCCCTCCTACACAGCTACTGTTACACATGAAGTTGTACAAGACTGTTGTGAACTCAGTACCAACCTGGATGAGGTGGAGAGGATGAGCAGAAGAGATGGTGAGTGGTAAGCTCTGCTTTTTCTAGCTGTCCCTCTGAAAATCCCTCCCACTCCCACAGCTGTACAATAACTATCATCAAGTCTTCCCCACCATAAGGCTTCCTTAAATTAAAAAAATAAAGAACTCATACTCCCAAGGGATGAAGAGAGTGTCTAAAACCCCGTTTCTGATGAAGAGGGATTAACAGTGATGAAGACAGGGCATGTACAAGGTCTTGGCTCCTCTGCCTACAGTTTGAACTCCAACCCTTTTGCATGTCAGGATGTCCCAGCCCTGAGCTCACAATATACCTGGGGTGGCTCATATGGGACCAGCACACTCTGTCTCCCAGTGATGGGGTCTTCCACGTACTGTGCATGGCTGTTTCCTTCCACTCTGATCAGGTGGCTAGGAGGTGCGATCTGCCCTGCAAGGGCAAGGAGACAAAAGCATTATTGACTGACACAAGCTGATGTGCAGGGCAGCAAGACTTTCCAACCAATAGGAACCCACACACTTTGTCCCAGAGGTCTATCACAGCACAAACGTGCCTCCCCAGACCTTAAAACATCTCTTTCCAATCTCTCATCTGCCAGACAAAAAAAACCCAACCAACCAAAAAAAATCCACATAACAAAAACAACGTTTCCTTAAGTAACAGATGCAGGGAACATGACGTTTCTAGGCACCTTTCCAATATAAAAAAAAGTTTCCCCTCCTTCCTGCAAATTTTCTTTAGTGTTTCTACAACATAGTTAAGTTCTGAAGAAAGAAGCGTGTTTCAGGTTCATCTAAAGAACTCAAAGAATCACATAATGGCTTGCATTGGAAGGGACCCTTAATAACATCTAGTTTCAACCCCTCTCCTATGGGCAGGGATACCTCCCTCTAGATCAGGTTGCTCAAAGCCCCATCCAGCCCGGCCTCAAATACTTCCAGGGAAGAGGCATTCACAACCTCACTGGGCAGCCTGTTCCAGCGTCTCACCACCCTCACAGTAAAGAACTTCTTGCTGATATCTAGCCTACAATCTACTTTCTCCCAGTTTAAAACCATTACCCCTTGTCCTGTCGCTGCATGCCCTTATGAAATGTCCCTCCCAACTCATTTTGCCTCCCAATTCATTTTGTGTTTGAACTGTTAATTTCTTACTCAAAATACAGTGTATTTTGAGAAAAATAATTTCAAAATACAAATTCAGTATTTAAATCACATTCCTCCTTAAAGGTATGTCACTGAACCAAGTATAAACTCTCAAAATAATATTCAAATTCCGTCATAAGGAATTTTAGCACAAGAGCCTATTTCAAAGAACTGTCCCATTTCATGCTGACTTTCATATCCCAAGTCCCTGCTTGTTTTTAGGCTTGTCTAGCTGACCACACTGTACTCAGCCAAGGGATCCAGGCTCCTGAAACATCCTGTTAACTGACACCACCTTTTTTTCTTACAGTATGAGGTGAATAATGCACGTAGAATAAAACAGATGCTCATCTGAACTTACGTGAACTTAAGCAGCCACAGAAAAATGGAGTCTAGCTCATGAGTTTGCAGAAAGCCCCGTGACATTTTTATAACAGCTACTACTTCACAGTAATCGTGTTTTAATCTTGATTCTTCTCATACGAGTGAACTGATAATGTTAAGCATACAAGAAGGCTGTCTGCAGTTGATGCTGGCACTTAGTGTTATCCTGCCAGAGATAAACAGCCCCTCTGTCTTTGAGACGTGGATTAAGGACTGGAGATGATATTGCATCCTGTTACTAGATCCCTGCCCCAGCGACATGGAAGCTCATTCCTGAGCACAAAAACAGCTGCTTCTCATCGAGGGAGCATAAGCAGAGTGGGGAAAGGCTGCCAGAAGGGCACTGCCTGCCACAGGGACAGACATCCATCCAACCTGGACAGGCACGAGGTTTATTTTTGTACTTTCTTCTCAAGGACACACTTGTACAGGAATAACTAAAGCACAGGACTAAGCTTCCTGCTAAGCACAGGGAGCAAAAAGCAATATGAGCCACTGCAAGGAGGTCTGCTTCCAAAGGCTTACAGTAAAATTGCTGTGAAACCCCTGCACTACCACTCATCAGCCAAGCAGCTTTGGAAAGGGACTATGAGCAAAAACACTGCCCTCTTACCCTCATTGAACTCCCGGCTCAGCTCGTGGTTCGGGCAGCGTTTGACCACTTCGGTGACGTGCTCTGCTTTCTTGTAGACTGGCATAGCCCGGATGACAGCTCCCTGGGGTGGTGGGGTCATCACTTTGATCTGAATGGGGCATGTCTTGGCAATCTGGCAGTACAGCTTCTTCAGTTCGGTGGAATACTGAATGAGGGAAAAAAGGTAAAAATAGCAAGAGTCAGGATGGTCAGTTAGAGAGGTGAAGGCATACCAGAAGGATGGAGATGGATTTATACACATGTCGAATGCACCAGCTACTGCACATGCACTGCATTTGTTCAGAGAATCATAGAGTCATAGGAACATAGAATGACTTGAGTTGGAAGGGACCTCAAGGACATCAAGCTCCAGTCACCCTGTCACACTTCCAAACAAGTGACAAAACAAACACTAAACCTTTACTTGTTTTAGAGAAGTGGAACATAAGACTAACACCTAGTTGTCCCAGAGACAAAAATGTTCAAAAAGAACTGTGCTATTATATGATCAAATACAATCCTTATTTCTCTTACACATCCCTTAAAAGAGGGGGGCGGGGGGGACAGAAAGGCAGTGTGTTTATATTACCCACAAAATGGAAAGCATTAATTTTACAATACTCTGTAATCCTGGAAGCACTGGAAACAACACATGCAAAAGTGATTCATCCTGTTTTGTTAAAAGCCCTCCTGGTTTTGAAAATGGAGTAAAAACCATGAAGCCTAGAACTGAACAGTATTTAAAAGCAAGACCCTGACCAACCTGAGAGTTGCGCCAAATCTGACTTGTCAGTTATCTTTAGAAAGTATCTCATACCTATGCTGAATAACCTACATCAGTCTCCTCACTTTTAAACTTAAGTACCGCATTCACCAAGGCAGAGAGGAAGTGGTGAAATAAGATGCACACAGACCTCAAAGCTCTGAGGAGTGAAAACATTCCAAAAGACCTGGTCCACGTTGGGACCTGGAGCACAACTCAGGAGCTGGTTCCAAAACAGAGGCAGTCACCATCCTGGGGGTATGTAATGAACAACCCGAGCTAAGACACTCCTACTCACTGTGCTAGTTCACAGCATATTAGATTCCCTTTTAGGACACTCTTGCACTAACACGCTGGCACAGCACATCCCCAAACTGTGTTCGCATCTGGAAACCTTTACTCAGCAAAATCTGTGACTTCAGCATGGGCTGAAGTCACTGGTTTCTGTTTAGAAGCTCTAACTGAATTAAGTATGCGCATTTAACAGGAACAGTCAAAAGGAAACTCTTACATGGTTCACTACACTGCCACCCTAACCCATTTTTCTAGATATCTCCTATGCAGGAGACTCTCCACCCTTCTCTGCTGTTCCAAAGCAAGGCAGTTTGCACTAATACTCAGCTTCAGAGCCATTCAGTTTTCTCTTGGTTCAGACATCTGTAGTGCCACGCTCTTCAATAACTCTAACCACGTAACCCACAGGAATTGCTGGCATTTCCCCACTTCCATCTCTTTGCTTCTAGCAGGGAAAGAGAAGTGAAAGCTCCAAGATGCCCATTTTCTTGAAAAATGTCTCTAGCAGTCATGGCCGATACAGCCCAAGTCCCAACTGTTCAAACATGGCACCAACAGGTTCATACAGGTCGGGAGCACAAGTTGGCCATCCACCCTGCTAGGATGGGAAGAGCTGGCACATGAACGGGTGGGTGGTGGGTGACGTGGCAACAGGAGAATTAGCTAGTGATATCCAGAGATTATCTGCATTTCAAAGCGTGTGCGCTGCTAACAGGAAAACCAAAGCTGGGGAAACAATGAGGAGGAGAGGGGGGATTAAAATTAAGACAAAGTGATCTCTTTCCTCCTCACTCAACACCACCCTGCCATACGACAGGGAGATGCTACAGGTATTTAAGTCAAGGAAGAAGATTCTCCAAAATGCAAAGGCCAAATTGTGCAATGCATTTTATGTGCCTGCAGGCTAGAGATTAAACCCACAAAGGATTTACTCAGCCTGCGGAAATGGGGAACATGCCAAACAATTACAAAAAAAGTTGTGAAACAGATCTAGATGGTGATTTATATCAGACATCTTTTAAAACCTGAAATTCCTTATTGTTTTTTAATTAAAAAGCAATTCCTTACTAAAGGTAAGAGTGAGCTCACTGTGTTGTCTTTTCACCTCAGAAGTAGGAAAAGATTCTTATTTCTTATTTGAAAGAGGACGAAAATTTAGAAAGCATACACAGAAAGCCTGGAAAAGCCACCTCATTGCTTGGATGTCCTCATGTCAAAGAAGAAGGAAGAAACTGTGCACCCAAATGCAGAGGGCCATAACAAAAGCATAAATACAGCAGCACACATCAGGAGCGAACGTGTCTGGCATCTACAATTCAGAGAACTGAACAAATGAAGGAGATGCACTCCCCCGGTGGTGCTGATTATGATTTTACATCTAATATTTTCACTGGGGTTGCAGAGAAGCAGAAAATCACTGCTTCTAGAAGGACAGGAGAGGTGGGTGCCCAATGCCAGCACAAATAGAGGCTCCGCATCAGATAGCATGGGCCCCTCTACCAGCAAAGGAGGTGATCTCTCCCATTTGCCCTTCAGCAGCTCAACTGCCTGAGCCCTTCAGCTACAGTCAGAAGGGAAGAACAGGACCTGCAGCTTACATCTACAGAAACAACAGCCAAGAGCTAATGAGTTACAATGGAAAGACCTCTCCAATAAAGATGTGTCTTCCCAAAACTTAGGTTTTGTTAGTCTTCAGACCCAGGAGCTCCAGGCCCTGGACAACACCAACATGAACTTTGCATATCAGAGTAATAGGATGACCAGAAGCCCATCAAAGGTTGTGATGCTCATCTCCACTCTGGGAGGCAAGCAGCAGCAATTCATGCAGAAAGACAATCAAGACACGATGGCCGCGGCACCTTTCTGTCACTATCTGCAAGAGTTCGAGCCTCCCGGCTGTTGCAAAGAGCTCAGGGCCACGGCACACCACAGCTTGGCAGGGATTTCACATCCACCCCAGCACAGTGGCCCACGAGCCTGTAGTTGTCAAGAGGCCAGTCATTTAACACTGGTGTAAATCTGTCCGTGGGTTATCTGCTGTCAGACAGTGAAGGGCTTGAGCTTCCCATCCTGCCAACTTCGCTGTGACCATAGGTAAACTGATGCCCAGTCATCTCTTGGCATAAATAGATGTGAACAACTAGGTCACAGCAACTTCATACTGGATCAGCAATAATCACTATATCCACAGAGTAAGACAGGATATTGTATATAGATTTCAAAGCAGATATGTACGAGAAAACCCTCGAGGCAGGAGCTGTCTCTGTGCATTCAGGGAATGCCTGCACGCATTCTCCTCAGTGGTCCCCAAATCACCCCACCTTGCAGAAGCTGTCTCTGTGCATTCAGGGAACGCCGGCATGCATTCTCACCCCACCTTGCAGGAGGTGACAGGCACCCTGCCCACCATTCTGCTACAGGAGATGACTGGTGCTCACTGCATGAGGGATGAGATCAGGAGATCAGTCACTCCCATCACGGTGACCCAAGACAGATTCAGTACCCTTATGCCACTATCTGGGAAGGAAGGACAAGACTGTTGTTGGAAAAACCGTGATGTCACAAATCAAAACAGAGCCAACATTTAGCACTAGTCCAGACTGAAAATTGCCAATAAACGAATTTCTCCCCTAAGTACCTCTTAACTGCCTCCATTTCAAGTATTTAACAAGTCTAAAGCATCACTATTAACCAATACACTTCTGTTACTTGCCTGAGTATGGAAATTAACCTAATTAGGAAGAAAAAAAGTACTAAAAATGAACCTGATCTCTATCAACAAGCCTGTCATTTAATGACAGTCATTTCCTAGCGTGAGGAATAAAAACTGTGCCAACAGCCTGAGGAGCGGGAACATGGCTTTTACCAGACATACAGCAAAAAGTTATTTGAAACAAAAGAAGGAAGCCTGGCAACACGTTATCTACTTAGGAGAGAGGGGAAAGGCTTGGCTCAGATTTTTCTTTGGGGTTCAATTGCTGCATGTCATGCCCAAATAAGCAGACTTCAAGAGACTGCTAAAGACAACAGTGAATTTAGCTTTTTGCTTAATAATATGTTTTAAACGGAAAGAAGAAAACATTCCAGCGCCCGCAGCCCTGCCCTCCCCACCTGCCTGTGCAGACATACTGTATTACCCACTCTTGGCACCCTGGCTGGTAATTCAGTATCACAATGCGCACGCCAGCCACCATCAGGCAACACCTGCCTGATTTTTCAGCAAGCCCCTTCTCCAGAAGGTGTGTCAACAAAGGGCTTAAGGGAGAAAACAAAACACTTTTTCACTTCTCAAATGGAAAATTTTCACTAGGAAGGACAGAAGTCTCCTGGAAGTGCTTTGTGCAACATAAGCTGCAGTGGCTTTTCAGCAAGCGCTCAATCCCCCCACAGAACTCTGATGCAGTAAATTCCCCCAAACACTACTTTGGAAATCTACCTCTAATATCTGCCTTACCCTCTGATCTAGCCAAAGGATTACAGCCCTTAAATCTTTAAAAGGAGTGGGGTTCAGCCAGCTCTGCAAATGCTGATGAATGTCAACTTGAAGGTGATCCCAGAAGTCAGCTTAGAGTGTGACAGCTCTCAGCCCCTTCTGCTCAGATCAACAGGTTTTTCAAACCTTCTGCAAACTTCTTTCAAGAAGTCACGTTTCAGCTCAACTCAGTTAAACACTGGATTCATTTCATTTGACGTTTTCAAAGCCATCGTTCAGCTGCAGTTCTCCCCTAACAAACTAACTCTGAGAAAGGAAAAAAAGAGGATGGGTTAGAAGAATGGAAAAGCAACGTTTACTTGTGCTGAAGTATGCACAGATGAGAATAAGGAGTCACGAAACAAGCAGAAAACCTGCGTAAAACAGGACAAGGTTTACTCATTTAGAACAAAAACTGGGGAGAAAGGAATTTACCTATGTGGAATAAAGAGTAATATTCATGCATACACCTTAAATAGTTTGGCTTTGCTGAACAGCGATCGAACTTCTAATTCACAATTGCTAGGGGTGAGAGCAGGTATCTGTGGGTGCAAAGCCGCTCATGGAGGAACTGATCTGCGTCTACAACACGCACAGCTGACTCGTTGCCTCTCTGGGCTGAGGTCTTCCACTTCATTTCAGCACAGAGCATACAGTTTGCCGCGAGCAGACGTGCAAACACGATAGATGAGTTCCACAGCCGTCGGCGCCATGCCAGATCCACCACATTTAAGTTCACACTGGGCCAGCAAGAAGCACCTGTGAGCAATCCCCAGCGGAGGGATGCCCCACCATGCAACAACTGGGAGGACTGGAGCAGGAGGGGATGCTGACAGCGCCAGGAGCGCTCTGAAGACTTATACCACATTCCTCTGCCCCAGGCAAAGGAAATCACAAGTCACCCTCTTTTTCTCCCCCCCCTCAGGGAGGGGCAGCGCCTCATCCACAGGAATCCGCCTGTGCAGAGACTTCAGCTTCGTCTTCCCCTTGAGCTCCCCTGCCCCTTCCCTGGCCCTGCTGCCGCACGGCCCGCGCACACGAATGGTGCTCACGAGCTATTAAAATCTTTCCTCCAAGCGCTTTTCCTCAGGAGCTGCAGCCAAAGGCCGCCTGTTGCCACCTGTCAGTCGCAGGGATTAATTACCTGCGCCGGGCTGGGAGCGGCACATTCCTCCCCAGCCTCGCCCTGCAAGATGTTGACATCAGGCAGGTGGGCCCCGCGTCCCCCGGCTGGCAGCACGGAGGGGACAAGGGGGGGGAAACATGACCCACACGCTCAGCCACGACAGACAAAAAGCCCAGAAAAATGGAAAAAGAAGTGGCAAGGAGCATGTCGGTGCAGCTCTGCACTGCCTCAGGGCATACCGCGTGCCCAACGCCAGGCTGGACGCTGACGGCAGCTTGGAAACTGTGGTGAAATAAAGATATATGTGTCTGTGTTGACCTGCTTAGGTAAATGGGAATGGGGAGGGGTGGCAAGGGAGGAGGATGGAAAAACGTAGCCTCCAGCCTAGGATTCAGCAGGCTGGGGCCTGGCTGCCCTCCTGGCACGCAGCCCTGTGGGCAGCAGGGAAGCAGAGCTGGACAAGTGGCAAAGCCTGCCAGGAGGCTGCAGCAGACTTAAGGAAGGTGAAAAAGAGGCCTAGAAGACTTGAATACCTCTTTCAGAGAGAAACCAGCTCCTCGTCCCCCCCTCCAATTGTTTTTCCCCCCTATACTACACTTGTATCCAGTCCCATTAGTACCATGCAAATGCCCTTCCCCAGCAACACACTACTCCTCCAGGAGAGTGCTGAAGGAGCTGAGAAACTGACAGACATGGGGACACACACCTGGAACCACACTGAAATCCCCCCCATAACACTGGGTTTGGAGCATCAGCTGAATTCTCTCACCTTTAGGAGAACCAGACCATTCATTCATGTGAACACTTCAACATCTCCCCAGAGATTTTTATGTAAAATGATGTTGATCAGGAAGTATTCTCTACATTAGGAAGAATTCTACCTAATAACAGCAGCAAAACCAGAACAACAAGTAACACTGATATCTTCCCCTACTACTCTTCCAACTGTGAAACAGCTGTAAATTTACAAACTTCACATTTAAGGGCTTTTGCATGTCATTTTTGAATTTACAGACCTGATTCATCAATAAGACCTTTCAAGGCTTGAAAACTTCTTTTTTTTTTTTAAACACTGAATTTCTCTACCCATTTCTAAACCGAAACTTCAGCTGTACCACGTAAGTTTCAGATGCTAATAATGTCTAGTATTTGCATTTCTGATAGGCTACTTGGCAAAGGAAGTTTTGCAAATGAGGTGAAATTATGAAATGACTAAATTAGTAGCGTGCATGCTGAAAAAAAAAACAATGTAAGTCAATGCTGGACATCTTTCCCTACATCCAGTAAGTACCCAATGACTGTGGGATTGCACATTACAAAACGCATAGGTATTTTCACACTGAATGAAGTAGCTTCCACAGGGAAAACTTATTTAATATTGCCTAAAATCTGAGGTACGTTTCCAGACAGCTGCTTGCAAACGTAAGTTTACGCAAACGAAACACCCTGAAACTATCCCAACTGTGGTACAGTTCCCTCTGATGGAATAGGACAAAGCAACCATGCTTTGCAAACTTGCCTGGCTTTGAACACCGTATCAACTCCCATAGGATCAGAATGTGTCTCAGAGCGTGACTTTGCACATCTCTGCGATGTTATTTTCACAGGCTCTATCAATTAACTGACATTAACACTGCCAATTTACAAGCCATCAGTAAAACATCAAGTCTATTGTATTTCCTCTTCCTTGAAGAAGGTTTCTTTAGGATCATTTTGCAAATAAGGCCTCTAACGTGGTCTCAAGATGCATTGCTTTGCTTTTTCCTTCTCTTTTGCCCTCCCCACTTCAAGATGTGGGCTCTTCTTATACTGTTTAACTCTCAGCCTCTTAAGCTGACATCTGCATATCTCCTGCACTAAGAAACAGTTACTGTGGAAACCCCACTCATGCTAAACCTAAATTTACCTGAAGATTAACAAATGCTATCCTCTGGCAGAACTGTGCATAAAGAAAATAACAACCAACCACCAAACCCTGGTTCCATTAACATGAATAAGCTGTAAGAGCCCCATACAATATTACAGCCCTCTACAGAGAAGACTTATGCTCTGGGTCCTCAGGAAAAGGACCTCAGCACGGGATACAGCCACAGGTTTAAACAGCTCCAGACAAGCTGAAGATCAAGGGGATGAAGCTGGGTATAAAGAAATTTCAGATTTAACTTCAAGATGCTTCTTAGTTCCCTCATCTGCAAATAAGGGGATTTCATGGGTATCTCAGAGGAAGGTAAACAAGTCATTAGTACAGCATCTGTTAGAGCAAAATAAAAACCAAGCTGGATGAGAGAATGAATGCAAAAAGTACCAAAGTTGTTCCGGCAGCACAGTCTTTTCCATCAGCAACATCTCAAGCAGTGATTTTTGCTGAGTCAGACCCAGAGGTATCAGGCACTATGCCAGACTCTCTACCAAACATTCAACACCCTAGAAAGCAGGACACTTTGCTAGAACGATGACAGATTTCCACCCAAATTCCAGCTCATACCAAAGGGCTGACCTGCTTGCAAAATGCTAGAGGGTCAGCATGTTGCATGTACACATGTCAAACATCGACCCATTATTCCAGCTGGGTCACTGACACCCTCAGGAACAATTTGCAGAACTGCAAGCCTGTCATCTTTGCACACTTTCCTTCTGATGAGCAGCTACAGGAGAGAAAATTCAGATGAGTCAAAGCTAAAGGCAAGTTTAGTGTCTTCTAACCTCTCATACTTAATACCGCTCTCCAGATGCATTTTTTTTCCTGTACCCTTTTGCTTGATTTAGGCTCTAGTGTTCTGCTTTGAGGACAAATAACACCTGAAGAAGTTCACGTAAGTATTACTTCTGTTTTCCTTGCCTCTCTAAGCGCCACTTACAACATAACTGGACTTATCTTACCTATAAAGTCCTGTTTGTATGTCTATGATGGATTCTTCCTTTCTCCTTCTCCACATGGGGGATTGGGTATTCATCTTACAACACCCCCCACGAAACGTGGGTTTCATTACCTATAGAAGAGCCCACAAGAACCCTTCAGAAAGGCACATTATTATCTTTCTAAGCACGAGCAAGATACTCTCTGCCTCTAAAACAGTGCGCAGCTGGATCAAGTCAGTGACCATACAGTTTCTTGACTGGGATGGACATACCTACCTCAGAGTTGTGCCATGACCACCTGCAGAACTGCTCCCTCACTGGCCCTTGAGTGGAGAACTGGCCACTGCAACCCAAAAGCAGGGCTTGTAGCCAACCAAGATGCTGAGGGTCTCAGCTGTGAACTTCGATGCTCTGATGAAAAAAGGAGCTACCACAGAAGTCTATGAGCTCTTTTGTATTTGTGCTCTTAAGACAGACTGAACAGCTCAGATGTAAAAAGGTGATCCCCCTCCTTCCCTTTTTACTATCCCTTCTTCCTCCATTTATTCCACCTGGGGAAAAGTACAGATGCCTCTCCACTTCATCCTTCTAATAAACCAAGGTACTAATCACACCTATGGGAGGCGATCGAGGAAAGACAGAAAGTATTAAAAACTGACAGGATCTCAAAGCAGCAATGCCAGTGAAATGCATCATTAAGGTGAGTAATTTTCCTGTTTACTTCACAGGCTCCCCCTAGTCCCCCCCCTTTTTTCCTCCCCGCCTAAGATGTGGGCAGGACTCATCAAGGCAAAGCTTGGAAGCAAGAAGCAGCGTCCCCAGTTTCTACATAAATGCTGCAGGCCAAAGAGCAAAGGCAAGTTCCAACTGAGCCCTTGACAATAATCAAGCTCTGTGGCGCCTCTGGTCTTGTCTTGTGCATACCTTGCAAGTAGCATCATGTCTTCCTGCTGAGATTTCACTGGCAGTGCACACAAGCACCTTGTTCCTTGGCTTCTATTTCAGAAAAAGAAAGTCCTGAACACACACACACGCCCCAGCTTTTCTGCTTTGAGAAAGACCATTTGCCTCTAAATCCTCAGCATCCTTTCAGAACAGATTTCTGAATTTACAGGTCTTTTCTGTTCTCTTGCAGGAAGATTAGCGTGAGTCCATTGCCAAAAGGGCATTGAGTTTTTTCTACTTACGTCCAGGAAACTTTTCTGAGTCAGATCTTATTACTTTTGAAACAACGTACAGGTACCAACAAGTCTCTTCCATGATAACAGCCAGGGCCTGTTCCATTTCCTGATCACATTACGCTCAATTTCCAGAATTACATCTATGCAAATATTGTTCTCCTGCTTGCAGAGCATTTCATTGATAATTAAAGCAAAGAGCCAGCAAAGCTTTTCTGGCCAGGATAGACAAGATGGTGAGCAATGCAACAAACCGGCATGCAGATTACAAGCAGGCCTCAGTTTTCTTCCTCTGTACGAAGACTGTTTAAGATGCTCTGCTTCTCCTAAAGGACAGGAAATCCAAACAACCAAATAATTTCTACAAGCATCCTTCTGTTTTCAGGATTCGCCAACCTTATGAGGCCATATTCTAGGTCTGAGTCACAGCAAAAAAACATAAGGATTAACAAAAACAAAAAAAAATAGAAAACCAACATCTAACATAGCAAGTTAGACTTATGTGGTAACTGTCTCAGATTTAAGTTAGATAAATAAAGTACAACAGCAGCTTCACCACACTCAGGATGAATAGTGACTAAGTCACAGCTTTACATCTTATTCACACAGTTAAGTTTCGGGGATGAACAGC
>JAOWBP010004023.1:9842394-9872739 GCA_028571105.1 Tragopan temminckii
ACCTGGAATTACATTTATAGGTTAAAAAAAAAAGGGGGGGGGATCCTATCAACTAGATAGAGACTCGTACTGTAAAGTTCCCAGCGTGACAGCATAAACTTAAGCTTGCTCTGGAGGCAAGCAGCGCCTGCGGTCTGTTGTTCTAAGATCAAGATCCTTTTTAATTAAGCATTTCTGCAGAGCTTTTAAAGATGTAAAGTAAGCATTAGCACGTCACTGCTCCATACCTACGCAAGGCGCACGTGCAGCACCATGGAAACGTTTGGAGGCAGGCCTAGTTGCTCAGGAAAGATACCTTCTGAAGCGACTGCTTCTTTTATTCCATGGTATCTGCACGTAGACAGATGACAGGATCTGCAGTTGCAACACTCCTCCACCTCAACTTCAACCTCCTGCCTGCAAGGGGACCTGGGGATTTAAAACCAGCCCTGCTGAGGAGCCACTGCAGCCCCTTACACTATGGCATGCTGCAGAGCACACCGCCTCACATGGCTCATTCCCAGCAGAGCAGGCTTGTGCTTTTTAACTTAAAATGAGTTTATTCCCTCCCAAACTGAAAGCAAAGCAATGTAGAGGGCAGAAATATTTAAAGGAATTGTGAAAATGCTACCAAAATGGTCTGTATCAGAGCAGGAATCACTCAGCTTGTTTTCTCCAATACCATAAAGAACTGAGGGAAGTGGCATTAAAAAAAATATGCTTAGTGTCACCATGCTCATTAACTGGTTGCATTCCTACAAAAAGAAATGCAGCCAGAACCAGGGCAAAGCAGTGCAGGTAAAGGAGCCATTAAAAAATTACTGTAAAGAAATTGAAATATTTCAGAGTACTACAACACAAAGATTAAGAGAAGTCACCAGGCCTCGTTTTGCCCAAATTGAATGCACAGGTGCATTCTCTAGATGCATCCATTATCTGAATGAATTGGTCAGTTCTGGATTTAGATCCACCACCTTCAGTGTGACAATTACACCATCTGGAGGGACCCCATGCTGCACAAGATTAAATATTCAGCAGTGTCACAAAACCAAGTCTAAATTAGGAGAGTCTGAGAGCTCAACTGCAAACAAGATGTGCTAGAGGGAAACTTCCAACAGCATAATGCATTTGCTCATTATGGAAATGCCTCTGCATAATCTCAGCTTTCTTCGCACAGCTATGGAACAAATAAATACTCACACAGAAGAGAAACTTGGCAGACCTCAAACTCTCTCAAGCACAAACCAGATTGTAATAAAAGCTTTAATCATGAATCTGTGCTGTACAGAAGTCCTTCTTTCCCTTCCACGGTCAACCTGGGAACACTTAGGCATGGAAACAGACAGCCACACAACACACTTTGCTTCATCCACTTATCAAATCAGCCTTATCAACCAGGCGCAAAATCATTTCCCAACAAAATTCAGGACTGCAGCACCTGCCAGAACCCTGGGAAGTACGCATGACATGCTGCCAGCCTCTGCACAGAGTGCTGCACAGACAAACTTCCTGCACCACACAGCCATACCGTGCCTGCTCCCTGCCTGCTGCTGAAGCACAGAGACATCCTCCTCGTTTCAGTCTCACCATCCTGTAATCACCTTCCATTCTCTTCCTCAACCATTACCTTGAAGCAAGCAGAGCTCACTTCTCCTGACCCAGCAAAACACTTTTAAGTAAGCAATTAAACTAACAGAGATCAGAGCCTGCCCGTTAATATTAAAGCACTAGATAGGATGCAACAAACACTACAAATTCTTCCGGACAAAGGGTCAATTTTGTTTGTCTGTCTATTGCATTCTCGCTCATAACAAACAGATCCTGATCTATCCTAAACAGTTGATAGGCTCTTAGGTAGCCAGGAGTTTAGTGTATGGCCACCAAATATAAATTACTGAACTATTTTACACAATGGTAAAAGTTAAGAGTATGCCATAGAGAGCCACCAGCTACCCAAGGGCCTCAGCCCCATTGCTCTCCAGCTGCCCTGCAAAGCTGATTAGGGTGGCTCCTCCAGAAGCCTACAGCAGGTTGAAGATAACTAGAAAAAGGTCATCAAATACCAACACAGATCTGCAGTGTGAGGACTGAGGCTCAAAGCACTGACATACCTGTGTCCTACACAGGCTGCCTCTCCCACAGCCCATTTTTTCCTCCATCTAGGCCTGGGCAGCAAGGTTACAGAACTTCAAGCACACTTTGCACTTCCAGAACTTCTCAACTCACCAGGCCTGGGACACCCGGCGCCTGAGCTGCAAACTCAAACCCAAAACACCTCCCTGACTGAAGTGCACACATCACCAGTCCTGCAGTGGGAGCACAGCGGTGCCTAATCAAGGCAAAGCAGACACCCGTGACAGCAGGTGAGGAAGGACATAAAAATAAAAGCGAGGAATTCTCTCCCCCTTTTGCAGGGAGGGACAGATAGATACAGGTTAAGAAAACTCTGACCAAAGCAACTGTCTGCAAAAAAAACATTCCACTGAACTGGTTAGGCAAGGGACTGAGGAGGACGGCTTGCTCAGGGGCACGAAAGGAAGGTATGTACCTGGGGGAGGGGGGCCAAGCTGCTCCATCACTCAGGACAGCACGCCTGCTCCCATCAGTGAGGGCCCTCAGGGTCCCTAGAGCCCGCCACATGCTGCTGGGACAGGGGCAGGATAACATGAGATCTCCAGGCTCTGCAAGCCCCACAGATCACTTTTTCAGGAAGCCTCCTGCTAAAGTTGTTAGCCCAGAGTAGCTTTGTTTGGGTCTAGCTAGCATCCCTTAGCACTGCTGACTTAAAAGGACTTCTGAGGGGTGAAGGAAAGTCACAAGGGCTCCAGGGCAGTGGAGGGATTATTGCCCTGCCACACACTCATTCCTCCAGGAGCCCTCAGACCCCTTCCCCCACAGCTCCAGGGAGCTCCATCAGTCAGAAGAAATCTATTTTTCAGACATCACCTGGCTTCTAGCACCACAGGAGACACCTTAGAGGCACCACCCCTCTGCAACTCAGGGAACTGGCCATCACCCCACCACAGGCCCCACAGTCACCAGCTCCATCCTAGGCCATGAAGGAGGTCAGGGAGCAGCATCTTCTTGGGTGAAACCCAACAGTGACTCATAGGATGCACATATCACTTACCTTCATGGGTGCCTTCAGCTCCATGCCACACCAGGGCCATGGCAGATTCTAAATGCTCTCTGTGCCTATAGGGACTACCAGCCTTTCTACTCTGCTACATGGGAAGGTAGATTTCTGCTGGGGCTTCCCAGCCTGCTTGTGGTTAAGGCTATGGGAGAGAAAAGAGGCACAGCCAGCAGCCTCACAGACAGGCATCCTGAAACCAGCTGCACAGGACATTGTGAAAGAGTTGGTCACAAGGCACGAGACAAGGGGAAGGCTGCTGACTGTTTAATTTCACACCAGACCCACAAATTCTCTTCCTGTCCCCTCCAGCTCATCTCACCCCAAGGTAATGCCAATTGCCAGTTTCTCCCACTCCTTTCTTCCACAGAATGCAGGAAGAATATTTCTTCCTTATAAAGGAAGAGTATGAGAACTACAGTGTCACAGATCAGCAACAGACATGGTCATAGCTCAGACATAAGGGGTTCCTTTGTAACCATCTTCTCCTTCAGCTCTCTCCCAAGAGAGAGTTGCTCTTAAAAAGAAATGGATGCAACTGGTGGCTGTTCAGCAGAGAAGGACCCATGCTCATTTAGCAGCCCACCACTGAGAGAGTTTCTTGGGGCATTGCTCTGAACGTTGATGCCCGTTCTCCCCTACCAGTTCTGTTGCTTGCAGGCAACTGTACCAAAACCAAAATAAAATCACAGCTCTTGCCAGCTAAACTCTTAGGATCAAGGATGAACATCTTTTAAGGCTGGAAGTTTCATTTCTCAGCAGTAAGTTGCAT
Source organism: Tragopan temminckii (assembly GCA_028571105.1). NCBI lineage: Eukaryota > Metazoa > Chordata > Aves > Galliformes > Phasianidae > Tragopan > Tragopan temminckii. The sequence continues at coordinate 9,846,279 of JAOWBP010004023.1, forward strand.
GAAAGCACAAAGCTTATTTCAAACCTCAATTGGGATCGCCTTAACGTTCACAGAAGGACAATTGCTTTGAATAAACTAGTCTCATTCACCATGAACCTTTTTAAATCTCACATGGTGGTACATCGCAGAGACACGCTGGCCTCGCTCTTTTCCAGAGACAAATCTAATAATGAAAAGCACTCTGCCTTGATCTCACTGTTCATCTCTCAGGGCCCCTCTGTTTCTGCTGCATTCCTTTGTGTTTATCTGCCCTCTTCAACTCTTTGCTGCAATCAGCTGCGTGCAGCACCTCGTGTCTAGGAGTGACATGGCTGAGGTTACAGAGAGACAGGTGCAAGGGGAGCTCTTGCCCCGAAGCTATCCAAAGGAAAAGAGAAGCTGGAGGGGAAGAGGGTTGTAAGGTATTTCAGATTAAAGCCGACAAACAGCAAACACCTTGCCTGAGGCTACAAATTCTCTGCCAGTGCAAGCTGCAAGCCCCAGAAACAGCAAAGCAAACACAGACTTCTCTGCAAGGGGGAGTTGTCACCTGTCAGGGATGTTTGCAAATTTATAGGGAGGTGGTGGTGGTGCTAAGGGGAGTAAAAAGAGCTTTCCTCCTTTTAAAAGACAGGCTGTTTGCACAGGTTTGCAATGCATATTTCGCTTTGTGAAGGCTTTTGTGCAGCATTCAACTGAGCAAAGGTTCTGTCTTCCAGTGAAGGCAAACTGGAACATTTATTAATGAACATGGGGACACCCAGACTCAAGCAGTGTCTGAGCTATTGCTTTACAGTAAAGGCAGGGATGGGATGGAATTTCCCCACTCCCCCTTTGGCTGATCACTGGGGTGAAAAACACTTAAAGATGTTACCATGCATCTTGGCCTCCTCAGAGATGCCTCCTGGAAGGCTAGCATCACAAGCAAGAAATAATTTTACAGCTAAAGCTGCCTGCCCTGCTTTCCCAGCCCCAGAACTGACTCCAGCAGTGGTCAGAGAGGACAAGAAGGGATTTTCCACTGTTGTTTCACTGCACCACAGACAGGAGAGGGAGACTCTGAACAACAGCTCCAAGATAGCCTGGCAGCTGCTGCTGCACACTGCTGACAGCTCAGAGGAGCCAGAGATATAAAGGCTTTGCTAGCACTCAACACAGCAAGTGAAGGTGTAGACATGGAAGGTGCAAAGCTACTTTAAAGTACCAGGGATTGTTATACACAAGGGCATACCTAGTTCAAATAGAGCACTACCAGCCCAATTTGAAAAGCAGATATCCCCTCTTAAACACAGAAAGCCTCTTAAACAAGCTGAAGAGATGCCATTTTACTGGAGCTTTAGTAGGGCAACAGGGAAATTTGAGAAGTATCCTTTCAGACTCACATTGCAGGCTTGCACACTCAGTGCTGCCCCTCTGAGCCCACCCCAAATCAAGAGATAACCAGACAGAAATCAGCTGTCTCTCTGTGGAGTGGCTGGAGTAGCTGCTTCACATTAGCTACACAGACACCCAACCTCAAAATGGCCTTTTCACTCCTTGCAGTTCCACAAGGAAAGTGGAACACACTACCCCGTTCTGTTTCAGCAGTTGCATCAGGCAGGCAGAAACAGGTCAAACCTTCTGGTACCCAGGAGTACAGTCAGCGTGACCTGGGAGTTCTTCCTCTGCAGATGCAAACATCTGGGTTTAGGTCTGACCAACACCGGTGCTGCAAACATACCATGGCTGAACACAAAAGACATTTGTTGATACTATTCTCAGGACAAAAGTGCAGAGGAACAAGAACATTTAGAAAGCAATTGACTCCAAAGCACACAGGATTTTTGCCCTGAAGTATATAAGACCCAGGAAAGTGTAGACAAATAGCTCAAACTCCTGACACACCACCTGCTCCAGCCTGCAAGAGCAGCACCGGGCTTCTTCACCAGAGCCATTGGTAAGAAGGAACTGGCCACTTTGTGTCAAAGGCACCCACCAGCGTTTGATACACATTCCAGTCTCAAAGACACCCACAGCTAAGAATCTGGAAAAACATGGAAAGAAAAAAAAACCACCATGATCTGAAAGCAAATTTTCATTCATATCTGGTCTTCAAGCCAGTTAAGAACATTCTCAAGCTCTAGCACTCAGAACTATTTTAACCTTTGGGCCACAAAACCAAGTCCTAAGCAAGGAGAGAGCAGGGAAAGCTATGCATTTGGACAAGCACAAAAGATTGTGCTCTTCCACATGTTTGCCTGCCTCATCCCTTCGCTGCCCTTGCTTTAGCAGGAGAGGAGAAGCAGGTGAAGAGCCAACCTGTTCCCTCTTGCAGCCCCAAAGGCAAAAAAGGACTTCTCAGCATCTCAGCTAGCCACAAGCACTGGCACCACAGCTTGTCACCACCACAGTCACCTGGTAGAGCCACACTCCCAAATAGCTTCCGTGGACAGAAGACAACAGAAAGCGAGAACTTCCTCAAACACAGAGGGCAGCAACAGCGCCACAAGGAAGGGGAAAAGAATCTCAGAGCAATGCAGCAGGAATGGCTTTTGCAAAGAATCATCTTCCTCTAGGGGTTAAAGAAATCCTCGCTACTCACCCACATTGGGTCACTCAACTCCGTATCCTGCAGACGGACACAATCCATGCTGATCTCTATCTTGTTTGTAGGGCCATTTTCAGAAGGGTCATCAATGAAGTTCAAATCAATTGGCTGAACCGAGCATATTGGCCTACAAGGAACAAAGCAGCGTAGTTAAAATGGGCCAAATCCCATTCCCCTCAATTCCTTATGTGCCAGGGTGTTCCCCAGGACTTGGGTACCACCATTAAACCAGTCTCAGGATCAATTAAGCACTTCCCAGTGAGCACCCACTTCACCAGCCTCCACGCTAGCAACAGTCCCTGAGCATGGCTGGACCTGGAGGCACGGAAGACTGAAATCCCAACACCACCCCAGACAACAAACTGCAGGGGTGTCCTGCACCTAAACACCTTCTTCCATAGATCCCACTGAAGGGCAACTTACTGTTCCAGGAAGTCCCAGATATGCTGGATCACCTCTGGGCTGAGGAACTCCCTGGGCTGGGAGCTCTGGGACATGGCTGAGCGGTAGTAACTCTCCTTCCAGGAGAAGTGGCTCGGAGTTTCTACAAACCTTACAAAAGAAAAGCAGAAAAAAAAGAAAGAAAAAAGAAAACACACAAAGATATGTTGAATGCAAGAGTCCAACTTGATGAAAACCCATAAATAGAAGCTATTGTGTGAAAAAGGAGACACACTGAATGCCTGTAACATTCACAGCTGTACAACGCACATTCCACACTGCTGCAGATGCTGTATTTAGACAGCAGAGAATTCAACCACTCTTCTAAATAAGTTAAGTACATCTCAGTGTCTACTGGAATGATGCATCATAAGAAATCCCAGAGAAAGAAGAAACCTCTCCATTTTACTCCTGGAACTTCTCACATAGAGCAGGGAATGCTGTGCAGCAGGTATAGGGTACCTAAATGGTGCATAACTCCCCTCTCTGCACTGCACAACCTAAAGTGATTAGGTGACTCCATCCACATCTGCAGCTCAAGTCTTGAACTAAAATATATTTAAAAACAAACAATATTTTTCCTTTTAATCAAGGAGTTCAGTTATATCACATCAGGATATGCCTGCTTCTCAACCACCTTTCACAGCCACAATAATTTCTGAACCACCCCAGCTGCTCGATGCCGGATCCGCTAATTACCTCAGCCATTTTTATCCCCTTAAGCTCCCACAAGCCTCACAGAAATAGGTGGGCCCAAGAGGAGTGGTGACGAAGCTGGAGCACTCGCGCCTTCCACAGCTGCACATTCTCATCCCACTGCCCCATTGCTAAATTCAAACGCAGCAGTTCTTACGCCCGGGTCAAAATACTCAACGGCTGCAGGGATGCACGGGGGAATTTCTCAAATATATTTGCACTTGAGATCTCAGTTCAACTTTTAATTCAACCGTCAGTCAGGTGACTGCTTTTCCTCCCATGAGGATGAGGGCACCCCACATTTTCACAGAAGAGTCCTTTGGGCACAACACGAGGAAACAGCAGCAGCCGCTGCCTGAAGAGCAGCTGTGACAGCAGACAGGACTATAACTGGATTCCACAGAGAATCGGACTAACATTTGTTTTGGTGCATTTTGGTGCTGTTTAAGACAACAGTCAAAACAAGACGTGTGGAAAAGCCCAATTTATTCAGCAGCAAAAATTAATAAAAAGTGCCTGAGAGGGAAGATCACACTACAGCTGTTCTTTTCCTCTACTTATTCTTGAAGCATTGACTGCTGCTAGAGGGGGAATCCAGCTCTTTACATTGGCATGGCCTCTCATGCTTTCAGAATGACTCGGGGCTGCAAAAAGCAGGGATTTCCTCACTTCTACTGCTCACAAACTGCACACTGTTCAAAAAGGGCAGATAGTTTTCCCAAGCTAAGAGAAATCAAGCGGCTTCAGCCTCCAGAGCCACAGCTAAACGCATGTCGTCATGGAATTGTATGAGCTGAAAGGGCCCCTTCAAGGCCACCTGGTTCAAGTCCCCGCAGTGAACAAGGACGCTCACAGCTCCATCAGGTGCTCAGATCCCTGTCCAGCCTGACCCTGGCTGTCTCCAGGGATGGGGCACCACCACCTCTCTGGGCAACCTGTGCCAGTGCCTCACTGCTCTCAGTGTAGAAAGCTTCAGCATCACTTCAGTTACTCATCCATTTTTTCCTGTGATTAAAATTAAAAAAAACCCTTTAAAACACCCAAGCACTAAAGCTAATAGTGCTCTCACCAACATGACAGCATGCCCACATTAAACATAAATAATCACAAGTCCTCTGAGAACAGCAGTTATCCCACAAAGTACTAGAAATTACTCCTTTTAGGCTTTCAGTCTTGTAAGGCGCTTTCGGGAGTGCCATATTGAAACCCAGACCAGCAGACCTGCGCCAAAGCTGCTATATAAGTTGAGCATCACTGACACAAGCTTTGGAGCAGAACATCAATACAGTGAGCCCCTAAGGTGCAGGCCCCCAGCTGCTCTGCCACTGATTGCATTTGGACTTAACACTTTTTAGGAATTAAGTCCCAAAGTAATGACAATAGACAGCTATATCACATCACTGCTACTTCCACAGGAATTGAATTAGCCAAAAAGTTGTCATAAAAGAGACTACCTCTCTTTCAAAAACCCTCAGAACAATAATGTTGCTGCATGCCACAATGCTCCTGTCTACAGCTGGGCAGTCCCAGGTCACAAGAGCTACAGCAGATTTACCTGACAGCCAAAAAGGCATATTTCCCTATACCAAATAAGAAATTCCCTGGTTAATGCTTTCATGGAAGTGAGAGCTGAGACCCCTTCAACACTCCCCATATGCAAGCCAAGCAGTTTCCTTCCCTTATCATCATGTATTAAAATATAAACCCAGTGCCACTTTCCTTAATAAGCAGCCTTTAACACAGCAGAGTAGCCTCTGTCTACTGAAGAGCCCACCAAATGAAGCTAATTTGCTCTTCCACTAGAAAATAACTGCAGCCTGGGTAAGATCCATCTACACATGAATTTCACTTCTCCAGTTAATTGTTCTCTTCCACAGCAGCAAATCCTCCTCTCCCTGAGTGCCTGAAGCTAATCACAAGAGAGCAGGAGTTTGCATTGTTCAAATTGCTCCTTTTATTAAGGGATGCTCAAACAACACCCCTTTCACCCGCAGCCACTCATCCCAAAGTGCATCACAGGAGATAGCGCTGCTGATCACAGCCTCTTGTACCAAACCACTGACTAGAAAGACACAAAGCATGGTGGTAAGCCTTGTCTAGCCCACCTTCTGCTTTAAGCCTACAAACTAGACTCTTAGTTCACTTCACTAACTGCTGAAGGAGCCTGCAGGCAGCTTGCCACAAGCTGTAAGTGCACCAAGGTAGAACTGCAGAAGGATTTATAGCCCCATCAAGCTGTGAGCTGAATAGGACATTACACCCCTGAGTCCCCTCCTTTAAAAGCCATAAAGGGATCTTTAATTAACAGAAATAGTGGTTTAAATCTTCTCCGAGATGCATAATCTTACCCAGAGCACAGGGATTGCTGGCACTGCTCTTCAACCACTGACTCCCAGGATGAGTTTTAACCAGCAATGCACTCCTGCTCCCATCAAGATCTACCCCAGTCCCATTCTGCTTATTTTACAGGAGTGGGTGAAGCCACAAGGCATATAACAGGTGAAAACACTTTCCAAGATTACTTTTCAAGATCTTTGAAGTCTCCTGCTTCAAAACTGTTTTGCTCTCTGCTGATCATCTTGACTACAGTGCTTTGATAAGCCAGCAGAGTGGGGCTGCATCCCAGCTGATGCATTTTGCCATCATGCAGATGAGCAAGAGCTCTGCAAACCACCAACGAAAGCAGCAACTTTCAGCTGTGCCTACACAGTGACCAACATCAGCCACCCTAGGAATGTTAAGCTTCACAATAAAGAAGTTAATAAAATTAAAAAAAAAAAAAAACAAAAAACACCCTGTCCACCTCCCCAGAAAAAGAAAACAAAAAAAAAAAAAACCAGCAAATAAAACCAGATGGCAAAGCGTTTGCCTTTCACAAGCTTTAGCCTACCTGCTCTACAGCTGTCCTTCCCTAGAGCTAAGGCTCCAACCCTGCTGGGGATAGCCCTGATTGCTCAGAGCAACACCTCAAGAACCAGTGGCAAAGCCCAAGGAAAACAAGGCATTTCAGCTCATTCCAACCACATGCTTTCTACTCTTCACCATATTTTTCCCCTTCCCACCTGTGTGTGAAAAAGACTAGAAAAAAAAAAAGCAGCACCACAAAACGAAACAAAAAAGTTACCTTCTGCACCAGAAAGCAATAACAGAAAACCATTAAACTCAACCATTGCAGCACAATAATGCTTCCCAATCTAAAAAGCCATCTTCCACCACACACAACCTTTCACAGAAAGGAGTAAAACCAAAACAGCAAGGCTCAACTCACCAGCGGGACAAGCCAGGAGCTCCTGTACAAAGCAGGACCTGGGCTTTATACAGAGCATGCTCAGACCCTTCTCTGCAGCCTCGACCTTAAAGGCAGATGCTTCCCACTTTCACAGGGTGGGTACTTGATGCAGTTTGGCATTACTGTGGCACGTGCTCAAGACTCCTTAGAAAATAAGAATGGTTGCCACAGCCAGGAGATAGTGTGGTTTTCCTTGGTTTCTCCTCCAAAACACACTTGTAGCTTCCTCACTCTCAGCTGCCCCAAGGTTAATATGAGGAAATCAGAAATGAATAAAGTATCTTGTCCTGGATTGGCTTTCGAGAGATCTGAGCCCTTCCACTTTTCCTTAGCTTCCCTGGAGCTCAGCACCCCTGGCACTGCATTTATGAGGGTTTGCATTTCCCCCCATACAAGTGTGTGAACTCTCAGAAGCTGTCAGCGTGGTTTATAGGCGCGGAGCTTCATGACTTCACATCAGTTCTATGCATTATAAGTCCTCGGTGTGAAATATGGGAAGGAATCATTCATAATATGGAAGAGCAGAATGATTTGGAGCTTTTTTCTGTTTGCTGCCCAAGTTCAAGAATGTCACTCTCTGCTTCTTCCCTCCAAACTGCTCTCATTGGTGTACAGTTTTTTATCACTGTAGTCAGTCTCTAGATGTGCAGATGGGGCCAGAGAGGTCCCTCCTTGTAAGGTACTGTGTTTTTTCACCATATATATTCTTCTAAAGGAGCCAGTGGCAGACAATTTAGGAAACCCTGATGCAAAGAGAACATCTGCTTGTATGAAGAAAGCAATTCCACATCACACAAATGAACCAGATGTATAATTAATAATATCTAAATAATGTTATCTACCATGTCTCACTTTATTCATATCTCTCAAAGTGCTCTACAAAGGAAGACAGAGTCATTATTCCCATTTTACCTGTGGGAAAACTAAGTCACCAGGAGGTCACAGGATTACTCATGGTTACTCAGCAAGCCAGAAATACTGCCTTGGTCACCTAACTCCCTGGGCTGGTGCTGCACAAAAGGGAACTGGTGGTTTTGGGAGGCTGACCTTTCATGAGGGCAGATAGTGACAGGACAAGGGGGAATGGTTTTATACAAAAAGAAGGGAAATTCAGATTAGAGATTAGGAGGAAATCTTTCACTTACAGGATGGTGAGGCCCAGGCACAGCTACCTGGAGAACTGTGGGTACCCCAATCCTGGAAGGCTTCAAGACCAGATTGGGCAGACTGGGCAGCCTGAGCTGGTGGGGGGGCAGCCAGCCCATGGCAAGGTGCTGGAACTGGGTAGGATTTAAGGTCCCTTCCAACCCAAGCCATGCTACAATTCAGTGATACTGGGTGTCTTGGCACTGACATTCAGAAAAGGCCTTGAATTCTTTGGGTAGAGCAGGCACTGCACTCCCTAGAGCAACAAACCCTCAGCCTCACTTATCTTAAGGCACCAAAAAGCTGATGCCCAGGTATGAAAATCACAGCTTCCAAAAATGCTGTGACTTGCTATGAGTCACACTTAGAACTCAGGGTGGAAGCAGGACTCGAACTCAGATGTCTAGGCTAACACCTAACCTTTCTTCCTGGGTGCTTTCAGCAGTTAACTGCACAACAGCCTCTCGCTCATGCATGCCTTCCTGTATCAGCCCTCTGTTGTCACAGTACACAGGCTTGGTAGGGAAGCGAGCCACAGAGCAGAGAAGTCAGCAGTCTCCAATCTGACTCATGCAATCCCAATCCATGGATCCAGTCCACCTGTGCTGGGTGCTGGGTGCTGCCTTCTCTGGTTACACATTGAAGGGCATCAAAAGAAACGGCAAACAAATGGTTTTAAGTTGATGAGCACTCCATTTAACTGCCCAAATCTTGCCATTAGTTGCATTTCAGTCCTTGAGTGGGGAAGGGGTTCCTCCTCTGACCCCATCATTGACACTTGAGGAACTTGGCAGCACTTGTCCTGCTGGAATTCCCCCCGCTCTGCATTCTGACACTACCATGATTTGCAGACCTCGCTACCTAATGAAGCGCACAGCTGTGCAAGGGGAGAAGGAAGTGGGCTCTGGCAGCACGGGACAGGCGTGTGTCTGGCAGGAGGCATCAGCTGGAATTCCCCGCAGTGGGACCACGCTCACCCCGGGCTGTGTGACCAAGTGCACCCTGGAAGAGCCAAGCGAAGACCCTGCTCCAAATGCAGACTGCAGCAGCAGCAGCATAGGATCATTGTAGAAGCATGGAGTTGGAAGGGAGATTTAAAGTCATATAGTTCAACTCCCTGCAGTGAATAGGGATGCTGGCAACTTGATGGGATGCTCAGAGCCCCATCCAGCCTGACCCTGTGTGTCTTCAGGGTCAAGGCATTCACCACCTCCCTTGGCAACTTGTTCCATGATTGTGGGAAGGGTAGCTGGGAGAAAAGAGAATGACAGAGATGTGCAATAGAAATCTGAGGAAGCTGACTGCCCAAAGGATGAGCCCCAGCCTTGGAAGCCAGCAGCCAAGCATATGTGGGAACCATGAGAGGGGAGCTGGAAGAGACAGACAGCAAAAGGAGCCTGTGATACTGCTGAGGCCCTACAGCATCCTTCAACAACTGGAGCTTTTTCCTGCTCCATAAGGAAATGACGCCTGTATTGTATTTGCCCTGCTTCAGCTGTAAGATGTATGATGTTTCATACAATTCTGTCTCAGAGGAATGCTGACTGCATTGCCTTAAAAATCTCAGCATTCTGATAGCGTGTTGTATGTGCATTCTGGTCTGCCTGTGACTTAAATGTCTCTTTTGGGTACATTTGTGTGTGTGAGTGGAGGTGAAAGGTGAAGAAAGGATGGCTCAGCTTCCCAAATGCTCTTTGCTCAAGCCTTCAGGACAAAACTGGCCCACAGCAAAGAAAGTGAAACTGTCTGCACAGAACGGTCCTCCTCATTCACCATGCTGAAAAACACATGGGGGATTTTCTCCCATTCATCATCTTCTTTCAGTTAGAGTCAGCTTGCGTTTGATAATACCTGCAGCGAATGCAGCATTTTCAGCCCTGCAGCATCCCCTCGGAGCACATTACATCACCACACCCCACACCAGCACTCTGCTCCAATGAAGGCAGCAGAGCTTTATGGGGAGAAAAGCCGTGCATCTGCACTTCCCTGCCAAGGGGCTCCTGGCCTGGGCACTGCACAGCCCGCTGCAAACCACTGCTGGAAGCCAGACAGGTTCAGAACCTGCAGCCCAGGAACTGCATCTCATCATTCTCAGCCTGAAAATAGGGGCCGCTTCTATGTGTCAGAGGCATTTCCTTGTCCTTGGGGCTTCAGGAAGCAAACGGCCCTGGCAGGACTAGAGATATCATTATCATCCCCTAATTGTTGGACGAAAGTCACCCCTGATTTTTTTTCCTTCCATCCGTTAGCATTCTGTGAACTTTCCCAGACCTCTCTCATCGCCCACTGAACTCTGGACACCCCCTTCTCCACCCTCAGCTTCTCACCCATCCTTGGAAACCACCTTCTCACCCAGCCACAGACATCCCCTGCCCTCCTGCATGTCCCAAACACCCACTCCCTTTCTCAGCAAAGGCAGAGAGGGACAGAGCTCTGACCAAGGTGTCAGCCCTGCCACGCGTGTCTTGTACCCTGCAAGATGCCTGTACATACTACAGAGCCCTTGTAGCCTCCAGAAAACCACTCAGGAGCCTGAGCAACCCCTTTTGGGAAGCCTGGGGCTGGAGCACAAGGCTGGGGTTCAGCACAGCCCAGCCATCTTTAGCTCAGCTGCTGACTGACCTGGCCATCTTTCTCTTTCCAGTTCTCAGCTACAGCAATGCCATCAGCTTTGTAAAGCACACAGGGACCTGCTGGCAACCAGCACATTTCCAGAGCGACACTGTCTCAAGATTTTCCAAATTTAAAAGTCAAAAGAAAACTTAAATCTTCATCCATTTTTGAAAAGCACTAAAAAAACAATCAGAAAGCTGTTGTAACTGTATTATTTACTAACTCACCTTTCCAGCCAACCCCTGCCCAAGCTTATTTGGGGTGCCCAGAGAGAGGGAGTGGTGGGAGCTGTCAGGCAGAGAGCAGAGCCTTGCTGCTGCAAGGAAGGCTTCTTGCAAGCAGCAGGAATGCAAAATCCAGGTATTTTTAAGGCAAATGAGAATTGCAAGGTAGACTTGACAGGCAATTGTTCAGAAGTCATAAAACATATTCAAGTCCATTCCAAAAAAAAAAAACAAAAAAACAAAAAAAAAAAAAAAGAAAGAAAGAAAGAAATCCCTTTGGTCTAAACAAAAAAGGACTTACCTTGATCTATTTTAGATAATGCTGCATGGCAAAAAAGGAAACCCTAGTTTCATTGGGCAGCTCTGTTCCAGAAAGGCAGGAGAGCAAAGGCAGGCGTTAAATGCACAAAGCAGTCTAAATCACAGCCCAAAGCAGCTCACTATGTCCCTTCAAGTTATTTAATTCCCTGCAGCACCAGGGAGTAGCAACAGAAAATAAAGCAAAACAACCTCAGAAGAATGTTCATTTTTAAGTGACTACAGAGCACAGCTGCGACAGGCCTTCATCACTGCACTGAAGCAATTTGGGGTACATATAAAGGAAAATCAAGCTGGAAACCTGACCTTCTTAAGGATTTCTGAATTAAACTCCCCTTTTCAGCTTTGCTTATCAGTGTCTTTCCACAAGCTCAGCATTTACCCATAACAACTTCAGCAGTTCACTGCTGTCTGTTGTTAACGAGGAGCTTGTTCTCAGTATTTCCCACAGGAAACAAGGAGACTTGGGTTTTCCCTCTTCTAACTATTGTTTGCTGAAACGTTGCAGTGCTGAGCACAGCCAGTATCTCTCAGGTTTCACCAGCCTACCTCCACCATGCCAGCACAGAGACCACAACACAGAATGAGAAATTACTGTATTTATTACAGGTGGTAAAATAACTCAGCCGAGCACATCAGAGCTTCAGGAAAGCAGCGGGGTTTCATGCATGGGCTCTCATGAGATGCTGTGTGGCTCTGGGAGGGGCCAGAACTAGGAAAGGGCTGGGCAACACAGCACACTGAGCAGCCAGTTCCAAGATCACAGAATCCTTATGGATAGAAATGACCTGTAAAATAATCTAATTCAACCATCCACCCATCACACCGTGCCCACTGACCACGTCCCTCAGTGCCACATCAACACAGTTCTTGAATACCTCCAGGCATGGTAACTTCCCAAGCTCCCTGGGCAGCCTGTGCCAATGCATCACCATTCTTTCTGGGATGAAACTTTTCCTAATATCCAACCTGAACCTCCCCGGCACAACTTGAGGCCATTTCCCCTCGTCCTATCACTGTTACCTGGGAGCAGAGTCCAACCCTCACCTCACTACAACCTCCTTTCAGGTTGCAGAGAGCAATAACATCTCCCCTGAGCCTCCTCTTGTCCAGACTGAACAATCTCCATACCCTCAGCCTCTCCTCATTGTGTTCCAGACCCCTCACAGCTCCACTGCCCCTCTCTGGACATGTTCAAGGGCCTCAATTTCTTGTAGTGAGGGATTAAAGGGTGAACGCAGTACTGAAGGTGCAGCCTCACACTAAATGCAGTCAGCATTACACAACCAGATGCTATTGCCCCCAGGCATACAGGACAGACAGGCAGCTGGTGAGGGGACATCCCAGCCATGGGATACCTCAGGTGGGTCTCAATGTGGACCCCTCCAAGAGGAAACAAAGTGAGAGAAATCCTGCAAGGCCTTGCTGATCCTCAGCCCTGGGATACTATGTGTGGCAAGGCCTGTCGTCACGTAAATGTAATCGGAGAGGGGAGGAACAGCTTCCCCAGACAGCAAACACGAAGTTCTTTTTTAGGACAGGAGGGTCTCAGACTGTCTGCTGGGAGAGGCCGGTGACATTTTGAGCTGAGCCAGGTAAGACTCTCGATCCATGTGGCACCTATTCTTCCCGAGTCTTTGGTTACATAAATTCTTTGCTCAATGAATTGCTTGGGGGATGCACGAAGTCCATCTCTCAAGCTCTAAGGAAGACTGAATTTTACAAAAAATATAAATTAAATCATCATGATAACGCAAAAAGTCCCCAAAACTCTTTAGAAGCAGGAAACTGTAAAGAGCAACATCCTGTGTTTCAGTAAATAATTAAAATGCAAAAGAGAAACACTGGCAAAACAGATGTTAGGGGCAGCCCTGAAATCTGAATTTAGCTGAAGGTCCCCCACAGCCAACCTGCTAAGTCCAGTGTGCTTTGAATGATTAAAAAAAACACCCAATTTCCTACCCTGCCACCAGTGACACTCCTACAGGACAATGAGGTCTTCTGTTAAATACAGAGCTGGCTGCGTTTTTCAGCATTGAGCAACTCTGTGGCAGGCCTGCTATTGCTAAGCCCAAGGGCAGAGAATCCTTCTCTCAAAAATAAGAGCACTTGCAAAAACCTTTCACTATGTCACAAAATAGCTGCTAGACAAGGCAGATGAAGGACAAAGGATTAAGAGCAGATTACAGTCCTAGAAGACAAGGACAAGAGAAGTGCTTACCAGAAACACCGCAAGCGTGCAGGGGAACAATTCCTGCCCTGCTCACAGAATCTTTGCTTGTGCAACTGCACTTGGTGTTAAGAAATTACAGGATAGGTTCCCTATAATTTCATCAATACACTGCCACTCCTAACGTGATCTATGGTTTTTGCTTGCGATTATCTCAGAGCACGGAGCTCCTGGAGTGCTGTAAATACACCAGAGTTCCCAGTTTTATCACAATTAGGAATCACGTTGCCAGCCTGCGTATTTTAAGAAGAAAATTCTCAAATGAACAAACTTGGGGAAAAAAAATGTAAAGGCATTTTTCATTTAAGTTTTCAATTCCATGTCTAGCCACCTAAGCCCATGCCTTTACCCCACCAGCTACCGCGGCCGATTCAGGGCTGCACACACAGCTGCTGCTTGCAGGGCCCAGCAGCTCAGCAGCACAGTGCAAGCTTCTTTCTATGCATTTTTTTCAGCACGCACCGACTCAGAGGCAGACCAGTGTTGTCCAGCAGGCACTGAATCTCCCTAGGGCAAGGTTCTGTAAGCAGACTTCTTTTGGTGTTGCCAAAAGCCTGCTGAACCACTCCCCAGCAGCAGGGTTTCCCCCTGCTCACCCTTTATAGCTCCATGTGCTAAGTGAATTCCCCTCCCTGCATCAGTATTTATCACATCAGGCCACCTGTGGCATTCAAACACCTGATAGGAAATGACTCAGCAGCAAAACCCCACCAGGAGATGGTCTGTTATACCATAGTAAGACACTAAAATGATATAGGTAAGTACTAAGAACAGGTACAGATGTTTTCATGAAACTATGTAAGCAGGCAAGACAATATCAGCAGATCTAGTCAAACAAATCTCAGAAATCTATAAGAGCTAAACATTTTTCTTCTAATTATTTCCATTTTAGCTACAGGTTGCAGCTTCTCAAAAATTAAACAGAAGTCAAAATTTCTATGACAGAATAACCATTGGCTTCCACCACAATGCCTGACTCCCAAGAAGGTTTTCAGAGAAACACAAAACTAACTTAGAGCTCAGTTCCTTGGGAAGGCACCGAATAGATACCCCGGTTTCTTTAATTTCTTCCTTGACCAGAACCTCCCTTCCTCACCCTTGCCTTATGGAACCTATGAACGTTTTCCCAAAGGGACTCAATACCATTTGGTCACTTGGACTTTTGCTCTATCTCAGGCCAGAAATCCCTGTTTGTTGAAAGAAGCCATGGCAAATCAGCTTGTAGCAGGGTGGTACCACACAAATCAGCAGGGGATTATATTTATAACGTTTACCACAAACACCCTAAACGTACCTAAACAGATGAGCTACTGAGAATTTGATTCTTTAATCTTGTCGGGGGGTTTTTTTTTTTTTTTTTTTTGGAAGTTGAGCAAGATCCGATGAATTAGGTATTCTCTCTTCAGAGGAAAAAGGACCACATGAAAGACTTTGCATATTCTCCTTCCAGTCCTTTGGGAGTTGGAAAACGGTCGATTCAGTTCCACCTTAATCCTTTAAGCAGCACTAAAAGGGCCTCCAAGCAGTTAAGCATCTTTTTTTGACACTGAAGAGCCAATATTGTGCTTTGAAGAGGAAAAGAAAAAAGTTATGTCTTTGGCAGTGACTGGGATGGGTCCCAGCATCCTCAGCACTATGAGGTTTCTGTTATAGAGAAGAGGTCTGGTGGGGAACAGAGGAGGGCAGTGAGGGAAGAGCAGAGCTTATGGGAAAGAAAGAAGAATCATATGCTGCTCTTGGGCAGTGTTTTGTAAAGATCTTCTAATCCCATCTTCTGATGAGACAGTGCTATAAAAGCAGGAGAACAAGCAAAGAACACACCTCAAAGATAAAAGAAACACCTTCCTTCTCACCTCCACACATCCTTACCAAGGTGGCAGCTGAGATGTCCAGTGCTGGCAGTGTATCCCCTGCAGAGCTGTGCCACGAAGCCCTGCCACTCATAGGGCCACACTGCGTGCTGACCCTTCCTGCACATCCTGCACCACGAGCTGCTCAGGACTGCTTCTGGTCCCTCTCTACATCTTTGGAAAGTACCTGCTGCACCCCCATCTGGTTCTGCAGGAAGATCTGTACCGAGCCACGTGCCTTTCTTCACTTGGCTTCAGGTCTTTCTGCTAGAAGGGCAGATTTGGGCTCCCCTCTCAAAGGCAGATTAGACTTGTCAGCTCCATCACAGCAAGAGTTAGGTTATTTTATTTAGCACAGTGTAGCACAAAGAAAGAAAAAAACCCATGCAGTTGCCCAAATGCAAGCATTATGCAGAGCTTTGCACATGGGATGACATCTTCCTGCAAGGTACTGCCTTGTAACAGTTTAAACGCTACTCTGCTCCAACACCCCCAGCTAAACCAAACCAGAGTAGCTTGCATGGTTCACCTGAATATGGTCCCTTCCAATCCAAAAGGAAGAAAGCTGCTTAATTACTAATCATTAATGAGAGAGAACTCTGCCTATTAGCAAGAATAAGAGGTACAGAGAGTTTTTTGCCTTCAGTGCATTGCAAGCATTAGCATTGGTGAGGTTCCTAACTGATAATTGCCATCTGGTTGCCAGCTCCATGTGGTAGCTGTGGGAAATGAAGGGGAGAGGTGAAGCCACACGTGCAATGCTCCCAATGGAAGATCCTGCTCATCAAAATCCAGATGGCTACAGAACCCAGCAGAAGATGCTGTCATGTCCTGTGCCCTTTCCTTCTTCCTGGCTCCAAGTCATTTCTGATAGTTTCCCCCATTCTCCATTACCAACAGGTTTTCTGCATAACTGGCCAGTTGTTGTTTGTTTGTTTTCCCCATTTGCTTGATGGCTTGTTTTTATTTGTTTTTAGCAACTCCTCAAAGAAAACCCAAGGCCATGTCTTCCCTTGTGCTGAGAACACAAAAACATAAATGAAAGAGGAAGGAAGAGCAAGATGCAAAATGCCTTCAAAGAGAGAAAGAGTGGTGGTGCATTGGCACAGGCTGCCGAGCTGGGGTGGTGGAGTCACTGTCCCTGGGGGTGTTCAAGAACTGTGGAGATGTGGCACTGAGGGACATGGTCAGTGGGCATGGAGGTGATGGGTCAACAGATGGACTTGCTGATCTTAGAGGTCTTTTCCAACCTTAGCGATTCTATGAAAACCTCAGTGACCCAAAATGCTGGGGCACCAGTTAGCAGGGCACAGGGTGAGCAGAGCAGGACCCAGCATAGAGCACAAGCAGGTGCAGACCCAAAAGTAGGCAGCTCCTGGGTGAAGCACAGCCTAATGACCATTATTTCCAACAACACAAGTAACTTATCTGTAAACAGCACTCCCCCAACCAGGCTTTAGCCTGGGAAAAAAAAGAAAAAAAAAAGCAGCTTTGGAGAGTGAAGCTAATTACATAGCTCTGAACAGCTGGACTTTGATCATAATTACAGTGCCGTCCTCCTTCTGCATTAGTGGCTTCCAGCTGCAGCTAGGTGGGCATTTAGGGAAGGTGGAGATCCTTCCCCATGCCAAAGGAGGAGGGAGTTGTCCTGTGTCCCAGCTGATCTGGCTGTCAGCATGACCCCCCTCCCCCTCCATTTTAACAGCATTTCTAACGCTTTCCACAACTGTTTTGCAGCATGCCTCAGCTCAATGTTATCAGTTTGCTCTTTAGATTATTATTTACATATAATTTTAAGGAAAGATATTAATGCAGCCCAAGTTGCAGAGAAGCACGTTGGTGTTGGCTAAATAACGCGCTTTGACCACATCAAAGCAAAAATGTTTCAAAGCGTGTAAAATAAATGCAATTATGAAACCGTTCAGTTTTGTTAAATCAGTCAGAAGAATGTCACCCAGCACATCCCAAAAGGCATCCCATGGGCAGAGCCTCAAGCTGAGCACCATCATATCTTCCCACTGTGAGAAGTATTTCGGGGACCAGCTCCCAGCTGATTCTGACCACGCAGAGGACAGCCACTAATAACTGGACAAATGCCACTCTCCGTTCATATAAACAGACATGTGGAACAGCTGAGACACGTTATTACTCTAAGCTACATCTTGATCAGGTTTTACAACTGAGGGGTGTCACAAACTTTATCTGTCCCAAGCTGTCCTGAGGCTTCTCACAGCACAATGGCCACTTACAGAGCCTCACTGTGCTGCTAAGGCATGCAGCTGGGAGCAGTGATTTGTCAAAGGACACAGATCTAATGGTGAAGAAGGCCCACTTCAGTGGGTGTACAAAGTACAACTAAGGGAATTTTATTCCCTGATTCCTGCTCCAGCTGGGATTTTTGCCTGAGTCACAGTGCCAATTCTACAGCTCTGTTCTTTGACACAGTTTTTGATGCCCCGTCCCTGGAAGTGTTCAGGGCCAGACTGGATGGGGCCCTGGGCAGTCTGGTCTAGTACTGAATGTGGAGGTTGGTGGCCCTGCATGTGGCAGGGGGGTTGGAGATTCATGATCCTTGAGGTCCCTTCCAACCCTGGCCATTCTGTGATTCTGTGATGGGACAAACTGGCAGAGATCACAGGCTCTATAAGGTAGCTCCACAGCTCAGGTACCATTGCTGGTGCATCTCTGGACTTCCCAATATATTAAAAAATATTTTTTTCAATTTTCTATTTGGGAATTTGCTTAGCTGTAGCTTCCAAACACTGAAAGTTGGACTTGAAAGGAGTAGGATTTGGTGATCCTCATGGGTCCTTTCCAACTTGGGACATTCTGTGATTCTACAATCCTTCAAGATGCTAAGACCCCACTTCTCCAACCTCCAGTGCACTTGCCCAGACGGGTGCTGCTCCCTCAGTGGGTTTTTGGGACAGCAGAGCATGACTGTATGTAGCTGGCAGCCCCGTGTTGGTGCTGTGGAAGAGAAACCAACCCCCCCTGCTTCATTCCACATTCCTGCACTGTGGCAGCATGGCCAAGTACCGCTCGCTATTTCCCTGCTCCCCTCCTCTCCTTTCCCAGCACAGGGAGCACCGAAACCACAGTGACACGGAGCACATTAAAGGGGAAATCAGCAATGCTGCAACAAATCCTGGCAGTGGAAGGGAAAGAAAAAGAGATCACAGTGGCCAAGCCGTCAGCTATGCAACACATGCACCGTGAAGAGGAGCAACACATGCACCATGAAGAGGATGAGTTAAGAGTTAACCCTTCTGCAGACAGAATGCCACGGTGAGACAGCAGCCAGGGCTCTTTCCAAGCACGGCCAGAAAGGAGCCTTAAAGCAGCCCAGCAAGCGACCGCGCTCTGAGGATTTCACCTCTCCGAACTTTACGACTGGAAAAATACCATCTACATGTCATTTACATGCTTAAATATAGTATCTCCTATTGGGAGAAACAAACAGACCGACAATGTGACACCGCGATACCTCGTGCGGACACGCTCTTTTATCTGCTGGAAAGTTCTGAAACTCAGCTTAACAACAAAGCTAAAATAAGAGTGGTTGTCAGGCTCTGTGCTGGCTGTTAAACAGAATGAAAATATATTCTTTGAAATGCGCTTTCCCTTAGAAGGAGTTTCCTTTCTGGATCTTTTAAGTGATTTATTTATCTTTTCAATTCCCAAATCTCAGAGCTTAGGTTGGAGTCAATGATCTTTAAGGTCTTTTCCAACCTGAGTGATTCTGTGATCATATTCTTTCCATGAGTTTTTTCACTTAAAGACACAAACAAACATACATCTTGCTATAGAAAGTAACAGCAACCTGTGCACTTCCCCAAGCACTGAGTAACCTTCACCTCCAAAACGCTATCAGCTTTCACGTTATTTATCTTATATTTTTCCTCTAACGCCAAAGAGGAAGAGGCCGATATCTTAAGCGGATGCCTATAATTAAACAGTAACCTGTTAGAAAGCCAAAAATAATAGTAAGCTCCACTGAGCATGAAGAGAGCGGCACATTTTTTCCGCGTGCAGCCCAGCTGCCCCCGGCCGATAGCAGCAAGTTAACAATTACACGAGTCACAGAGATCAGAGCCGCGATAGGAGAGGGCTACGTCACGCCCGGGACTCACCGCGGGATGCAGGGATCGGGGTAGTACTGCAAGGTGCTGAACGGCGCCGCTTCAAAATTCATTTCCTTCCAGCCCCTCTTAGGGCACGGGCAAAAAAATAAATAAATAGATAGAAAGCCAGCCGGCCAAAAGCAATAAGGTCAAGTGGTACGCCAGATACAACTTTAGAGATTTATTTTACACTTGCAGATGGGTGGGATCTCCCAGGGGCTTGGCCAATGGGATTCATCAAGTGACCTGAGTATCACCACCCGTCCCTCCTCACCAGCTGGGCATCTTCTGTGCCAATATTTCCCCTCCTCTCAACATCCTTAATAAACTCCGGTGTACGTCGGCCGCACTTGTTGTTGGGAGCTCATCTGGGGCATCTCTGAACTTCTGATCTCGTCGGCCATTGGTTGCCTTCCCGCCTGACTTCACAGTTTAATTTTGGCAGCTCTTGCGATTTTGCAAACTGTCACAGCCGCTGGTCATCCTCAGCTCCAGCTGGCCGGAGCTTCCCCTGCCCGCACTGCATTTTGTCGCGCTCTAAAAGCTGCCCTGGGGCCAATACCTGCATGACACAGCCTGGGGAAATTTTCTTTTTCAACCTCTCTCTCGATGCAGTTCAAACTGTCTGTTGTGGTTGTAGTTTCAAAAGCAGAATGACAAAATATGCGGAAATTCCTCATTTAAATTTAGCTCTGAACTTCTGTGCCTCTGTCCCCCCTTCATTTCTACCCCCCCCCCCAAAGCACCAGAGGTAGTTGTTAATGTTTCACTCCATATCTTTTTATGTTTTTTTTTTTTTTTCCCAAAGACAATTATTTGTTTTAGCATTCTGAAAATATATATTTTTCATGTGAAAAACTACAATACTTTCAAATAGCCTGAGAAGTAAGAAGAAAGATGTCTTTTTCAAACCGCTAAAGCCTGAAGAAACAAGAGCAAAATTAAGTCCACCATTACCTAAGGTGAGAGGAAGATGAGATTTTCCTGAAGTAAACTGAAAACCAAGAAGGCACCTCTAATCCCCTCCACTTGCCTTTTCTTATTTTTTTTTCCCTCTCAGACCATCATTTCAGAAGGCAACCTGCTTTATTCCCCTGTTTTTCCCCCTCCATAACTCATCCAAATAGTACAGGCTGTAAACCTATCCTGGTTTTGTGGTTTTGGAGAATGAATGAAATATGAATCAGGAGCTAAATTAAAATGGATTCCAGCAGGAAAAAATAGCATCCATGTATCTATGACCCAATGGGATTGCATCTTCCAGCAGACATGTATGTTTGTGTACACAGAGGGTGCTGCTCCATTGCTCACCTACTGAGCATCTCTCGTGCTGATGTCAGCACGAATGCCAAAGTCCTGAGCAAAAAGCTGAAGCCCTCTGGGAAGGCAGCGACTGACTCTTATTTTTCTCTCTGCTCTTTCCTCGTAGGAAATTTTGGTTCAAAGAATGTCATGTGGAAACATTTTCTTTGCTGCCTGTGCCAGGGGAGCTATTTCGGACTTGACATTCTCCACCCACACTCAGCCTGATAGTTCCTAACATCTGTGAATTGTGAATCCTGTAAACTCGTAGTGCTGATCCCTGCCCAAGCCCAAGCAACTTTCGCTGATCCCTGCTCAAACCCAAGCAACTAAGTGGCGTTGGCCAGGGAAGAGAGGCTGGACACAAACAGTGTGTTTATTAACTGAAGCTAAGACTTTCCTTGCTGCTAGACACTGCTTCTGCCTGGAGTAAAACATCAACCCTGCACCATCCAGAAGTGTAAGAACAACCAAAGCAGGCTGTGGTGGTGGGGAGATGCAAGCTTTGAACAATTGCCCTATATTGAAGGCAAAGAACAAGGAGATCTCCCCATGCACTCCATTTCAGCAGGAGTGTGGGGCCATGCTCTCCTGGCTTCAGGACTTGGCTTCAATCCTTATGAGTGCAGACAATCAGCCTGGCTGGAGAAGCATCAGGCTGGGCTCAGCCTCTTGCTCCAGTCCATGGGAGTACACTGCTGAGAGCTCCTGTCTGCCCCAAGAGACAGATTAGCAGCCTTCTGGATCTCCTCAACTATGCCCTTGTGGAACAGGCATGGCTTTATGCAAGGTGTTATGAGTGTGTCCATTCTGGAAGCGTTTGTATTTCCTGCTAGATTTCAGCCCAGAAGAGAGAAGTCTCATGAAAAAGAAATGCTGTGTGAAAACGGAACTGCTCACATGCTGTTCCATTGGAACTAGAGAAGCCTTTGCCAGCGTGACATGAGTGCCAAAACCAAAATGCTGGAAGCAGGGGAAGGCTGGACAACTCCCACCCCATGATCCAAACCTGCCCCTCTGCTCTCAGCATTTCTCCTCACCTGGCACTGCCCAATTAACACCATGAGGTCAGTCAAGACGTCCCAAGGGCTGCTCCCAGGATTGGAGCTGCTGGGCTGCCTCCACTGCCAGAGATGAACTTCAGCTCTGCTCTTACACCTCATTAACACAGCACAGCAGCAGTGGTGCAAAAAGTCTTTCTTTGCAACATCTAAAGAAATTTTGCCAGGATCATCCAACATCCATGTGCCCTTCCACATGCTCCTCAGTTCCTCGGTCACATTAAGCCCAAGTTTGTTATAGCCCAAACCACCGAGCCTGTGATTCCTGCTTTGAGAGTCAAACACGTCTAGCAGCACCCCAGTCAAGATGAGGCAGCCAGTCTCCAGCTTGTAATTCACACCAAAAGAGTATCTGCTCCTGAAAAAAACTAATTAATTTTAAAAAGCAGTACCACATAATTGTAATGAGCTCATAGCAGGGCTCTCTTTTCACTCGCACGGCATCGATGGGAGGGGATGTCTAGCAAGGACATTTCCATAAAAACTTCAAAAAGGGCCACCAACTGCCCAGAGTCCTTACCAGTCCTCATGTCCAGGGTTGGGCAAATGCAAATGGTTCACAGTTTGGCTCATGCTGGCAGCACCTGCAGAACATGGCTGCCTTTTCCCAGAGAGCTGGACATTTTCAGCTTCCCCCCGAGATCTAGATATTCTTTGAAATGGTTGAAAAGGTCCACTGCTTGCTTTTCCCATCAAAAAGTAGAGCCACAGGAAGCCATGGGTGACAGCCAGGCTACAACTACCTGCAACAGTCTCGCCCCATCTTCCCTCCTGCCCCTCGCTTGCAGCCAGTGCTGAGCCAAGGGATCCCAATGTAGATATCTGCATTTGCAGCTAGACTGTGTTAACCTCCCTTCAGCTGCAGGGCGCTCCTTGGATAGCACAGCCTGCAGTAGAAACACAAGCCCCACGGTAGGTGTGTGCTTATTGCCAGTGCTCCATGTATAGCTGGGAGGCTCTCCCATTATTTGGCCAACCCCATTCACGCACACTGCCTTGATGAAAATCTGCTGTGAAATGGAGCTCTTGTGGTAGCAGCCCTCAAAGGTGGGCAACTCAAGAGGAAAAGGGGCTTATGACATCCCCAGCATTCCTTGCCCACTCTGGGATGCCCGCAGGCTGCTCTGAGAGCAATGCTAACCTAGCAGCAGCAGATGCATGCCCTGCAGGAGAACGATGGAAGCCAGGCTGTCGGGGATCTGTCTGGCCAGTGGATTTCCAGCCCAGCCCACAGTGCTTGCGGTGAACTGGCGGCATGGGGATATGCAGAGGAAGCATGTGTGTAGGTGGGCAAGAATGCGGGGCATCACTCTGTCGCTGCTGCTTCCACGTCTGGGAAAGCCCACAGCTGTTTCCTGCCTGTTTTTCTATTTTCTCATTACCACTCCATGCACCCTCTCCATACGGTTCTTATATGTGTATGTTTTAGCAGAAGGGACTGCTACAGATTTACTTGCCACCACCACCCAAATTCAGTGCCAAGATGCACGCCAACCTTTGTCCTGAACAAGGGTGAAAAAGAGAGCAGCAATTCCCTGACATCCCTATGGCTCCAGAGCCATGGATCTGGGGCCATCTTAGCAGCTCAGAAAGATGAGGAAAGGCAGGTTCAGCTTTGCTCTCAGCCACCTTCCCAACTATTGGCTACAGGACTTGCCTGGAATCAGCCCCACCCTCTACACTATGGGAATGAAACATTTCTTTCGTAGTTTGGGATTTCCAGGGGAGTGGTTGTGGGTTGTATTATTTTTTTTTTATGAATTTCTTTCAAAAGTGAGAACTCCGTGGGATATTTGGGGTTCTTTTTGTTCAAAAAACAAAAATTATTTCCCCCTCCAGGCAATAAGAAATTTTTATTTTGGCTATCTGAGGGAAAAAGATCACACTATGTCAACATCCTTCCTGAATGCATTTTCCAATTTCAATTAAATTTTTACTAATATTTAAAGGTTTCAAAGATGTTAAGGCTTTAGGAATTCCAGCAACAGAACTAAGCTCAGAGGAGAGACACCTTACCAACAACTCCACTAAAAGGGGAAGGGTAGCAGGTGTGCGACCTCACAGGCTGCAAAGCACCTACCCAAACACCACGGTGGTGGGAGAAGCCTCTAGGTAACAGCAATCTCTGGTCCCATTGCTCCACAAATGTCAGATTTCCAGCCTTGTGCTCATGCAAACCTTTGCTCCTGCTCTGCTTGCACTGAGAGAAGGAGACTTTATAGAATAACAAACTGAAGGGGGGGAAGAAAAAGCCTTTTACTTAATACTTTCCCCTAGCACCTTTTGTTTGCAGTGCAGGCAAACACTGGTACTCCGCAATATGCTCATGTTGACTGCTAAGTGTTACCCAGAGCTAGGAAGAAATGAAGGAGGGCAGCCTTCAAACCCTCCTGAAAGCAACAAAAACCACTTTCAAAGCTGTTTGCCTTTGGTGACACGTCTGTCGCATCTGCATGGTCAGAGCACCATCCACTTGCAGGAAGCAGTATAGGCTGGTGTTGCTCTCAGAAGGAATAGCAAACAGTGCAATGAAGTACAAACTGCTTTTGGACCATTTGTCCCCAGGACTCTGTCTCAGGAGTTGATAAGAAGGCAGGCTTGGAGCTGACCATGGATTTTGGGTAATGACTTTAGCTGGAAGGGAAATGAATACTGGGGGAGATTCTCTTGGCTGTTCCTAAACACCAGGGCCCTTCTCTCTATTGAGAGAGAGCAGAAGGAAGCAGCTCAGAGAGCAGTACCAGGACATCACCAAACTGCAACTGCTGTTCCCTGGCCTGCCATAGAACAGTCAAACCCAGTCCTTATGGTATGGGGAAGAATGTGAGACTGAGATAAACCAGAAACATGGACAAAAAAGCAGGCTCCCATACTGCAGTCAGCTCCCCAAAAGTACTCCAGTCCCTGCCCTGTCCTCAAGAGCTAGCAGGACACTGTACGATTCCAATGGGAATCTTCCATTGCTCTTAAGGCAAAGAGGGAGCGACAGACCTGCTGGGCAGAGGGAATTTCCCTCCCGGAGGTCCCTGCAGCTGTGCCACCATCTCAGGGCGTTCCTGAGACACAGCGGGGCCCCAGGCTCGGCTAAAGCTGGGTTGGAGGCTGAGCGGGGCCGGGACAGGTGGCAACACTCCGCCATGGGGTCTGGTCTGGGTTGCATATCAAAGCAGAGGCAGGAGCTGTGTAGGTGGAAGGCTTGGCCTCCCTGTACAGCTGCCACATGACATGTCTGGCATTCTGGCCAGAACCGTGCTGCAAATACACACGGCGGCAGCGAGCCCTGTGGGGTCAAGCTCAGGTTGGGACCAACAACCCTGGGAGCCGCATCCTGCAGGGTGTGTGGCAGGGCAGGGCTAGCAGCTCCCTGCTGCTTCTCTTCACTCCCCTAGCACAGGCTCACCCTCAGCCTCTCACCCAAGATCCATCCCAAAGTTTTCTTCAGCTTTGCTCCCACCTGCAGGCTTTCCCATCAGATGCCACAGAGGTCAGTGCATAGGTATTAAGGCTGTTCCTATCTGTTTCTGAAGGTTCGTGGCAGATAGCAGCACCACACCATAAGTGAGTCAAAGGAGAAGTTTGTTCTACGTAAAGCAAAAAGCTTCCAGCAAGTCGCCAACATGGAGAGACTCCCTCTGAGCGAAAGTCACTCACAAGGATGGCATTTGCCTCAATGGAAGAAAGAAGAATGCTGCAGACTGAAGACTGCTGCATCACTCCTCGTTCACTCCCTCCAACTTTTCCTTGTGAGTCACAGCTGAGCTAAATCTCAGCAATGTCTCGCTATTGCTGCTATTGTCCCCCGGTGTTTCCCCATCTCTGCATAATCTGCACGCAGGCAGAAACCTCTCTGTCTTTTTGCCAAATCCTCCATGCAATAGCATAGAGCTCAACAGATTTTTCTCAATTCCAAACAGGATACAGCGTAAACTCACTGCTTGCCTGGCAGGACTCCACTTCCCAGCACTAAGGCTATGTGCCTCTATTGCAATCCGAGGTGTGAGCACAGCTCCTGCAGGCATACCCAAACGGATGGGATTAAAGCCAGTCTGAGAACCAGTAGCAATTAAAGCAAAAATCCCCCAAAGCGTTAACCACCAGCAATGGAAGCTCACAAAGCTGCACTCCGCACGGGCCCAGCTCACCTGGATCGCCACCTTTGCTCCTCCAGGAGCATCAGGCAGGCTGGATCACTTTCACTCACCCAGCCCACGCGCACCCACCACAGAGGCGATCTGACATTTCAGAAACCCGGTCCCTCCTCCCCAAGCACCCACCTACCTACTGGGGTGCGCACAGCTCGGCTTCCCGCAGTGCCTGGGAGGGCTCCTCACACGGCCGGCCGTGACCTCTGACCCCTGACCTCTGACCTCTCCGGTGGTGCCACGCGCTCGGGGCAGCGCGCGCTCGTCGCCCTGGGGCCGGGCCGACGGCGGTGCGTTATAGCGCCACCTACCGGTGTCGCCCCGCCCGGCCGCGCTCCGTGGCCGCGTCTCTGCGTCGTGTCACCGCTGAGCGCTGCCGCCTTTGTCGCATAGGGCAGCAGGCCGGAAACGCTCGCTTTGGGAGCGGAGATAAGGCTGTGGGTTCTTTTTTTTTTCTTT
>JAOWBP010004023.1:9881632-9892020 GCA_028571105.1 Tragopan temminckii
CTGTCCCTGAGCACCTCCAGGGCTGGGGCACCCACAGCTCTCTGGGCAGCAGTGCCAGGGCCTCACCACCTCTGATTAACGAATTTCTGCCTAACATCCAACCTAAATCTCCCCTCTGGCTTTGCAAAAGAGCTAGCCAATTTCCCACTACTGCTGGCCAAAGTTCAGAAAAAATCCTGATTTCCTACAAGTTCTGTGCTACTTGGTGGCGAGGCAAGAAGAAAGTACTACAAGTGCTCTGTACTCGTTAAAGGGAAGATTGTAAATGTGCTTCAGCTTTTAATAGATAGGAGAATTGGTACATGAAAACATTCGTGAAGTTGTGTGTAGAAGTACCTGTGGGGGAGACTATTTTATTAGGTGGCAGGGAGTCCATTCCTTCACTGGGGAATCTCTCTGCTGTGGATTTCTAGTGTACTGCAGCCCCACCAAGGCACACTGGGGAAAGAAAAAGATCTGAGGAAAAATAAACCACCACCAACAAAAAGCCTCACACTCATCACCAAAGCCATAGGAAATCTGGCTTCACTGTCCTGGCCAATCACAGAAGCACTTGCCTGCAGTTAAAGCTGAAGAAATTGTGGTCTATCTCAGCAGGGGAGGAGCAGAGCCTGGGAATGCATTCATTTGACGAGTCTTTCTTTCCCACTGGCATGAGTAGGAAACGGTGCTGGTGGCTTTTCTGCAGAAGGAAGCAACACTGAGCTCACAGCCTGCAAATGAAGAGCTGCCCAGAGCAGGTGGGTTAGCAGAACTTCCCCAGCACACAGGTGTTGGATTCAGCTGCAGTGCAGCACTGACTGCAAACACTTCTGAAGCACTGCAATGAAACTAACCAGCAATGTTTTTGTAGGGAATGGAAACTGAACTCTAGGGAACAGATACACACTTGTACCCCAGCCCCAAAGATACCCCCATACTGCCACTGAAAAGTCATCAGTGGGCTGCAGGGTTAGTTGCTCTGGAGATGTAACGTTGGATGAGGTACAGCATGGGTGTGTTAGTTTGGATGCCAAGTATCTTTTCAACTTAGTATGGTTGGTTGCATTAAGGGAAGAGGAGGCAGAGAAGGAGGAGGCTGAATTCCTCAGCTGAAGCAGAAATACAGCTTTTCAAGCCACAAAATGAAGGAGTATGCAATGAGCACAGCCCCAGTTGGGGGGAGAGGGGGAGGACAGAATTGCTCCTCATTGAAGGTGCCTATTTAAAAGGGGTGAGAGATGCACAGCAGACTGTGGGTTGGCCCATGAATCAGAAAAAGGCTGCCCTGTTGCCCTAGTAAACCAGCAGTGGAGAAGCTGTCCTGCCTCCTGTGCCCCAGGAGCAGCGATGGATCCAAAGCTTTTTCAAGGCAGTACCCAGAGCTCAAATCTATGCAGCGATGACAAGCTGGAAGAGAAGGATTTCACTTCTTACATTGCATATATGAGCATTTCAAGGGCTTTTGATTTCGTCTAATCAAAAGCCATTTTCACCACAACACTCAAAGCCTTTGTGTGAAATCAAGAGAGTTTCTATTCCAAATTTTCTCTGGGTAAACTACTTCTTCTTACGTGCCAAGCTGAGTAAAAAGAGAGTAACAAGTTTTAACATTTTTCTCTGCTATTAGTCAGAGAGGAGAGCTAAACCACTGAGGCTCAAGTTTTCCGCAAATATTCAGTATAATTAAAAAGAAAAAATGCATAGGAAATTTTACCAGGGTTGCTGGTAACAAGGACAGAGGATAGAAAAGCAAAGATAACTCGAGGCAAATCAGGGCCCTCTGCTCCCCTGCAATAAGTTATGTCTCTGCAGTGAATGAGTGCATTTTGCAGAAGTTCACCCTGAGGTACTGGTGCCCAGAATTCGGAGACTTCCCACACCACAGGAACAAAAACAAGGATCTCTCACACTGCTGTGAACATTTCTGCAAGGCTGTGCCTCACCCAGTTCTTAACAGGAAACTTCCCATTAACAAAAAAGAGAAGGATGATGAATGAATGCTTAAACACTCTCCAAACACATTCATTTCTAATTGTTTTATGATACAAACCATGCTAAGTCAAACAAATGTTTCAGGGAACTTATGCCATGCATTGAAAATGGACTAGAATGGTTCTGTGTCATAGACTGTCACCACACTGTAGCAGTAGATCACACCAGCTTCCCTACAGGTGATCATGAAATGATGCTCTTATCATACAGCACTCGCAGTGCGAAAACCCAAGAACAGATCTGCATCCTATAGCTCCACATTTCACATAGCTTTTCCTGGGTACTGATAGAAATGGGAGGGAATAGTAAATCAGCCTTCTGTTCCACAGAGATGAATGCAAAGTCACATCTGATATGCTGCGACTAGCCCCCAAGAGCAACCCCACACAAAGAAGCTTGCAGGAATTTCCCACTGACCACCTGCTCATGTAACTTCAGGGGGAAAACCCAGTGTCTCTGGGATGAAGGGTGCTCAGTTAAAAACAGCCCTGAACAATTACAGCTGCAGGTTATTTTTAATTGAATTCAGATGATGAATGTGAAATAGATGATTTCAAGTGAGATAAGCAGGGAGATTCTTGCTCTTGTCAAGAAGGTTCAGAGCACACCCTCTCCCCAGCTGGCCCAGAGAGTAACCTTTTAATCACTGAAAGAGAAATGATCTGTCCAAACTATCAAGGTTTCAGTCAAAATGAGCCAAGGGTGAGTCAGCAGGAGGTGATGGTTCCCATCTCTGGACAGAGTCAGAGGGTCCAAGAAGCCTTTTCTTCAAGAAGTGACTGCAGGGCTGCTGCACAGCCCTCCTTCCCACACAACACAGCTGTCCTCAGCTCTGGAGGAGAGTGAGGAGGGATGCTCGCACATTTACAGCCATGCTGGCTGCAGTCTCCCAGCACAACCTCAGAAGGGTTGCTGAAACTGTGCAATAGATCCTTACCAGAAAAACAGGGTCAAGGTTTCCGCTGTCCCATTCTTTGCCTTGTCCATCTATGTTTAGTTATTTTACGTGCAAGAGATGCAGTGAATCACCAAGGCAGCCAGAGTTTTTGATAACCCTGGAATCATAACGGTTTGAAAAACACCACTAAGTTCATCTAGTCTAGTCAATAATGTATGGGTATCAATACCTGAACTTTGACTTTGGCCCTCCAATGCTGCTTTTCACTTATTACTGCATTCCAATGGGTAATTGGACAACGAAACAGATGCTATGTGGGCACAATGGATGCCCCCTGGCACTGACAAAGAATATGAATTGGCTTGACAAGTTTAGGATATTTTCCACAGAAGCTGACAAAAACATTCATTACATGAGAGCCATTTTATGCCAAGCTAAATGCCAGCAGAGCATGAATGTGTGCACAGACTACTAAGGTGGACATCTTCCCATATCCTGACATCTTCTATTTAGATTCTGACCTCATTTTATCTATATACACAGTAAAACTGCAAGAACAAGTACATAAATAAAAATCTATTCTATTGTTACAAGGAGATACAAGTAAATTAACTCCAGCAGAGCTTAATCAA
This sequence comes from Tragopan temminckii, assembly GCA_028571105.1. NCBI lineage: Eukaryota > Metazoa > Chordata > Aves > Galliformes > Phasianidae > Tragopan > Tragopan temminckii. The sequence continues at coordinate 9,885,137 of JAOWBP010004023.1, forward strand.
CACTCATTTCTAACGTAATGAAGAACACTCATGCAGCTCCTCCAACCCTAGGGCAGACCTCTGTGGGACATTATTTCCTTTAGGAAAAAATGAACTGTAAATCTCATCTGTGCAAAAGAAGGGGATTAGCAAAGCTGGGAAACAAAACAAAAAACAACACACTCGTGCTTAAAAGCATACACAGTGTTTTACAGGATAACTGCGGAACAAATAAAAAAACAAACTAGAGATAGACAAATACAGACAGCCTGTGCTACATTCTCACGACCACCTCAAGAGCATTTTAAGGTAAAGGAAAATGGAGAAGATGGATTTCTACTAAGCCACTTCCTGGTATTTCAGAGATGTGTAAATGAGTGTAGAAGCACTCCTGAGCAGGCACAGGTCTTGCACAGACTGTACTCATTCAGACTCAATATCTGTTTGCTTGGAGCAAGACATAGCTCAGCACAAGATGGATCCAAACTATTTCCTAAAGGCACTCCACAGCTACCACATAACAAAAGAATTTCAGTTATGACCTAGATAGGCAGGATCTGGGCTGGCAAGTCCCCTGCAAGCACCTTGACAAATCTACACAAAGCCTGTCCTGCTGATCTCGCTGCATTAGATGTGAGTTAGAGGGACAAGTTTAATAATATCATACTAGGAAAAGGAAAGGAAATCCAGCAGCTACCCACCACAAATTAAATGGTGGGTAAATTTCGGGAAATTACTGCCCAAAGAACTAGATGAAGAGACCCTGAAATAGTGCATCCCATAGAGCATCCCCCACTAGCCCAGCTTGTCTGCTGGGCAGCTGGAAGCCCTGCCCAAAGGGAGCATCTCAGTGCTCTGCCCTGGCTTTGCTCTGGGCTCCAGGCAGCTTGCATTGTTAGCTTCCCAGAAGTAGCAGGCACCACACTTCTACCTGGAATGTAAGCTGATGAGTTAACTGGCTATTGAAATTAGTAATCCCCAGTTGAGTCAACAGCCAGACAGTTGCTTATATCACCTTACATGGAAAAAATATTGACACTTTTATACTGTAAACAGATTTAGAAGTAGGCAAATATAGACAGAGATAGTGTATTCAGATAACCTGCCAACCCCTGTCATTTGCAAGCAAAAATATAAACAGAAGGCCCTCTGTGTTACAAAGATGTGCAACAGGGTATCAGCTGCATGAAGAACCCTAGAAACATCTTCTGAGATGAGTTTAAGGCCAGAGGAATATTGCTGTGTTATCTGATTTCCAGCCCAGAAGAGCTGCTGACGTTACTAGCTTGAGCAGTTGGAAAGTGATACCCTTGCTCCCCTTAGTAGAGGCAACCGGAGTCTACAGACTCAGCTGCAGTTTCTGGATAACCCAATCAGCTGGAACAGCCTAGATTTTGAACTACCTTAAACCAAAATCCCTACTGTCCATATTGATGTCATCCTGTTGTTGACTGGAAAAATGGACACAGATGTCCCCAGTCTAAAGGCCACTTTTATATTTCAGGGATGTAGTACATATCCTTTCTCTTCACCTCTTAGATTCTTTTTAATACAAAAGAGATAAATATCAGAAGACACTATACCGGCAAATATATTGGATTATTCTGCCTCAAACTTTTTCTTTCTTCTAAGCCTTCTTTCATTGCTCTTGTAGCTCTTCTTCCATATATAACATAGACATCCTTCAGCTACTTCTCCAGTGGGACTTCTCCTTTAGCACAGCTCTTTATACAGGTGGGTCAACATGCTCCCCATGCCATGGAACACATCTCAGAAGGTCAGCTCCTTCCAAAAAGGTCAAACATCCTTTTACAAAGTCAGGCTAATTATTTTTCTTCCTTCAAGCAGCTGGCACAAGGGCTGGGTGAGTGTCTGGTTACCCTTTCAGCATTGAGTTGTGGCTAATACAACTAGAAATGTTAGAGATAACTTACTCTGCAAAGATCAGTTGTCTACAGAGCTATAATTACCACGATTGCCTTAAGGTTAAAAATCAACCAACCACTCCACCTCTCTCCTCGCAGGCCCCCACTCTAATTTTTCTAAGTCAACTCAGAGGAAGACCATTCAATTGCTTTCCTCATGAAAACCACAAAGACTCTCCAGAAATGACAAGTGGCTGCTTAGGCTAACCACATGCATCTCCACAGCCCCTACTTCCTAATGCACTCTTGGCAAAGCCAAAGGGATGCGTTGGTTTGTGGCCCTGTGGGGAGTAATGCTCCAAGGGAGGCCTGAAGCCCCACACCAGTCCAAGATTAGCATGCATGGAGTAAATACTGGCTGATGTTCAAACAATTAACCTCAAGGGAGGGCAGAGGTGCAGACATGCAAGAGAAAGATTTTAAGATATCAGCCATACTTTTCACATCATCCATGAAAGTTCAGTTCTGAGGACAGGCATGTGCCAGATTTGGGTTTGTGAGGTGGAAGAAGATACCATTCAGGCTGAGCCTATCAAGAAGTGGGCAAAGGTTCAATACGAGCTGCAATTTCTTCTACCTGAACCAGTTTGCCCAGCCCTGGAGATGCTACTCAAGATATTAGGTTTGCTGAGGTTCCCACCTGACATCTTTCAAGGAGGGCAGAAGGGCTCAGGGAACTTCAGCTCCACCTTGGCTTATAAACTTGCCAAACATGTTTCTTGGCAAGGTAGCAGAGTCATTTCCCCAAAGGCATGGCGGTTTTCTTCGTCTTTTACCAGGCTCTTGCTCTGTGGTGCTAGCAGTTGTCACTGGGAGACAATCCTAAACCAAGAAGGCAATGCAAAAAAAAAAAAAAAAAAAAAAAAAAAAAAAAAAAGAAAAAAAAAAAAAAGCAACAAAAATGTTAAGACTATAACTTTGCACAAAAGGGACACTTTGTTGAGCAGACAAAAGCCAAGATGGATGAAAAAAATGACTCACTTCTTTTCAGAAGTTTTTGTCTTGTTCCAAAGCAGAAACAAATGGTAGAATAAGTCATTTCCATTGTGTTTAACTGCTCTCTGTGGTTTTTACCAGTAGCCACAATTGTCTGTGTTGACTTAAGTATTATTTATAAGGTACAAGGAACGAGTTGTGGAAAAGCCAGTCAGGGATTTGACAAAATGTAAGAGAAGACCTTGGAAGCTCTCTTGCACATCACCATGCCTGGCACTTATCACTACCAGCCTTTCCTGTCCCTCGTAGGCGAGTTTCGTTGTTTCTTCCTTTTTCATATGCAGGCTAGGAGAACCTCTACAGAAAAATGGCACACTCTTTCAGCAACAACAACAACAACAACAACAAAGAAAATGCAGGAACCTTATTCTGATTGATTCCCTAGAAGGAGTGCAGCCATCCAAGCTTGATTGAGACTAAATTTCCCCAAAACACTGAGACACAGAGATGCCTGAGAAGGCCATGCACATGGCAGCCTTGGATTACCAGTATTGATGAGGACAGCACAGATACATCTGTGCTGATAGTGCACAAATCAGCTTGGCTCCAGAAACCATGAGGCCACATTTCCAGGCACTGTGGTGCACACCCACTCACTTTGTTTCTGGACAGGAGTAACATGCTGAAATGGCACTTTTCTTGCCTATAGTTATCTTGCCTGGCTCACATTTCCAGTTGACAGATCCCTATTTTATGCCCTACAATGGCAACGCCGCCTGGTTCCTCCCATGGCAAAACCACCTCATTCCACTCCTCTCCTTCTTTCTCTTGCCCTTCTTAGCTCAAACGTAACTGAAGATAAATTTCCAAGCCAACCAAAAATTTTAAACCTACTTTCAGAACTTTTTAAAAATACTGAATACCTGAGGAAGGAAATGTTTTATTTCAATCAAATATATTACAGAAGTTTCATCATTTCCAGGTCAATGTATTGTGTTTGCAAAAAAAAAAAAAAAAAAGCACTCTTAGTTTAATGAGTGTCTTGACAGTTTCTCCCTCTTAGGATGAATCTAAACATATCTTAGAGTTACCCAAGTGATAGAAATGTTCTTTCCTCTCCAATTCTACTTTGCTAGCCATGTGAATGTATTGGCTACGTATCAGGACCTGGAGCTGACAATTTACAGGAAATCTGGGCATGGCAACATTTTTCTTATAGGGTATTTTCCAGTAGAAATGGCAGTGAGGCAAACTGGGTTGATAATGGAGTAATTTGGCCAATGCCTTATAAAGACAAATGTCCTGAACCTGACCATTATAACATCACAGGCTTTAAGAAATCGTGGCAATGTTTTCTGGCTTGATTATTACAAGATGTCTCACCTGCTTCCCTTGCCTTACCTCTGGACATATCAATTTTTGTCTACAATCAGCACACCATGATTCACATGCCTCCCACCTCAATCTAACCGCTCCTTCTTGGGAAGTCATTGTCATTCACTCTGAAGTTATATTTCTCTCAAGTTAACTTACAGGAACTATAACATTGTCTGAGTTGTTTGGGCATAAACTGGTTTATTAGAGAGGCAATCTTACTGCAGAATGCATCAGGACAGCGAAAAAAAGCTTTCCAGCAGCAGGGCCATGCAGTCCTTGTGCCTTCTGCTCACTTAAGTTTGTCTTACACAAACCACAGCAACTCCACCAGCACACAAGCTGAATCAAAACGGAACACAAATCGTGGCAAAAAATTTGAACTACCCAGCCTTATTTGCTGATTCTGGACATCTTAAATCAAGGCTAAGGGCAATGCAAACTTGAATTAACCCAGAGCAATCCTTACACCATAAAAGAAAAATAGGTAATTTAATCTGATGTCAGGTAAATCAAAGAAGAGAAAAAGAGGTCCAGTTCCAAAACCAAGAAAATCTGACAAGCTACACACAGCAGCTTCATTTTCTTTGCATCTTGCTGTGCTCACACTGACCCTCTCCTAAGTTTTCTTGGCAAGACTTCTTACAGGTCAATTTTAAGTAGGTCCTTCACTAACCTCTAAAGTAAGATATCCTGCCCCAAGCTATCAGCCTCTTATTTGTACTAGTTCCTCACGAGAGTGCAGTGAACTGCCATCATACTCCCTGGCTCCCTGAAGACAACCCTTGATAATGTAAATCTCGGATTCTTTGTACGTGCATATGAAAACTTCATAGGCACAGCCATTCTTAAGTCATGATTAATAATCAAAATAATAAAATGTAAAAAAGAAAAGTTAATTACACCCATGCTGGTAACTAAAGCGAATAGATCTCTTGCACACAAAACAAATCCCTGTACATTGACTTCCTCTGAGTCACGCCCCAATACACCCAAGCCTCGCCTCACAAAGGTATTTCTCATGTCATCGTAGCCTAAAGCAAACACCTACACTCTCTTAGAGCGTGCAGAAGAGAAAACCCAACCTTGCACCATGGAGATCAAAGGTGCAAATGCCACCATCTTCCCCAGGATGTCCTGCAATTAGCTGGCGATAACACGGAGATGATGCCTTGGCCTGAGGTCATTTTTCTCAAGGGAAAGGGTGTGTGATGGCTTCTGCTGCAGTAATAGGCTCCAGACAGTGTGCCAGCTGCAAGGGAGGAGCCAGAACCCCTGGCCTCATTCAGCCTGACCCCTCTGAAGGCACAGATCAGATGGAATGAAATGGGACTCTTGCACAACCAGCCTAATTTCACAGTGGGGCTTGTAGAGATGCTTGGACAATGAGAGAAATGGCAATGATACAAGAACAAACAAACAAACAAGCAAACAAAAAAAGGAGGAAGGCTGGAACACTGGAAATGCTTTCAAGAAACCAGTCTTTTGCTCATCTCTGGTCCATTTTGTTGAGTTTGTGTCTGTGAGCACATACCCATCTTGTAACTCCAGCTGTGGTGCCACAAAACACTCCGGGCAAACACCTTTTTTTCAACACCCATGGGCAGGGTGTTTCATAGATGAACTCTTTTTGTGCAATGGCCATCCACAAAGCAACCTTGCACAAGCTCTAGCCCCTGAAGAACAGTGTTTTCCACCAGACCCAGAAAATTTAATAAGGATTCAGTCTCTTGGGTTAAGAAGGGCAGGTCATGTTACGGTCATGTATTGCCCTTGGCTTGTTCCAAACCAGTCTCATGTGAAAGCCTCAGTAAATCTTGGCCTCCACAAAGTGACCTCAGGTGCCTCTGGGCTGCAGCTGCTTCTCCTCACTGCAGTGTCATGCAGCCTCAGCTCCTTGCCTAGTCTCCTGCCTGCTGTGGTTGGCCTGCCAATGCTGCAGCACGGCTGGACACCGGTTCCCAAAGCTGACAGTGGGAGACAATGGTCTGGCCCACTACCATTATGTAGTTATCACCCAACATGCTGCACTTGCCCTATGCAAGCCCTCACTCTTATCCTGTCTTCCAAATGCCTGCTGGTAACAGGACTGTGACTACGTTCTCCCTGGGACCACTAGGCTTGTTGAGGATGCCTTTGGTGGGCCAGTAGCAAATACTCTCCATCCCCTTTGAGTCGCTGCAAAGCTCTCAGCCACACCTGGAGTTGACCTCTCAGTCCAGAGATATATAATCCAGTAACTCAGTGCTCTGGGTTGGATGGTGCTTGTCCTGGCTATACTCGATCACTATTTATTTAGAGTAAGATTTGTACTTGCAACATTCAAGCTCGAAGCAACAGTATTCCTGCCTGCAGGGTGACCAGTGTAACCAAGACCAGAACCAGGGACATTAGATATAGAAAAGACACTGAATGATCACTCTTCGTGGTCAATATATTATCTGCAAGGCTTTCCAGCTCAACAATTAGGAGGAAAAGTTAAAAATGTAATCAACAAAGTGAGGGGAGCAAAAGTGTCTTGTCACACACAGCTGTGTACAGCAAGAAACCATCCTGTATTTCTGTGGCTGGATCCATTGAAGTGGATTTTCAGCCACAGACAGATAAGGAGTTGTGAGGACCCTCACCTTCTTCTCAGCTCACACAGACATGGTCCGCATCTCTGGATTT
>JAOWBP010004023.1:9894524-9911357 GCA_028571105.1 Tragopan temminckii
AAATCAACACGACAGTATTCACATCCCAGAATAATTTCCATTTCCTTTCAGTTAAAGAAGGGAGATTATGAATTAATCTGTAACTGTTAACATAAGACCACTCAAAACCAACGCTGTGCTTCCCCAAATCACATCTCAGCTTTACATATACACTGAACTCAATTCACTGACATCCCACTCTCTATGCAACACGGCATGAGGAATTCATATTACTTCTAATAAGAACCAGTCCACAACCCTCATTTAAAATTTGCATTACATAGAAACCTTTAAAAAGAAGGTGTCGTTAGGCCAGAGGAGCTGGCTCTGCAACATGCTTCTAAGGTAATAATATCTTTCACATTCTGTAACTTCTGAAATATAGGTATGACATAAACCCCACAGGGGCTCATATCACCAAGATACTGTTAACTTGAGCCCTGCAGCCCATCTCATTGGGTACAGGGGTAAAATGCTGCAACCAATCATCCTCCCAGAGCGAGTAAAGATGCTAGGATACTTTGCCCTGGAGGTATGTCCTGCCTTCAGGGGTAACCCTAGAAAGACTATCTTTTCAGTTTGGTCATTACATAATTTACAAAAATATCCCAGGCAGTGATCCCAGCACAAAGGGCACATGAGAGCATAGGTGGAGGTCTGCCTCGTTTTGAGAGGATGCTACGTTAAAACCAATGGGGAGGGCACCAAGGGCAACATGTCAACTTCTGGCTTTCTGGAGAGGTGGCCTGGTGCTTGGAGAACATTTGTAATTGCTCTGCCCCCTGCTTTGAGATAGGCTTCTTTTCAAACCAGAAGCATGTAAGATTGGACTTACTGTTTTTCTGCTAGAATGAAGTTTTGAGGAAAAATACCTTCAGGAGGGTTTTTTCAGCTATTGTGATGATACAATCACACAAGCACGCCAGGAAGTTAGATGGTCTTCTTCCCGTATTTCTCCCACACTGGTCAGGACATGATGCTCAGGTACATGATAACATAGCTGTTGTGTAACGAGCTATTGCGCATCACCCGACATGGAGCAAGAGATCATATCCTGGTCCTAGTCAAATGCAGCTTGGCTCTCCTTTCTCGCATGCTAAAGGTAATTTACTGCATGGAAGATTTCCATGTACATGCTGTTATGATACAGCAATGACTATTATTACAATTCCGTAACATGAACAGTGCCTATTATCTTTCTGCACAAAAAAAAAAAAAAAGGCAAGCTTGATCTCACCAAGTCCGTAAGCACACACTTGCTAACTCAAGCTGCTCAGCTGACGTCAATATAACTGCTGCCATGGCCATGTGCAGTTTCCATGTGTCAAGGACATGAACATGAAGAGTGCTTGTACCACATTTCACTGGGTCAGGTAAGATTTTTGAGAAATGCCATCCCCAAATCAACCCTTGTAAAGCACAAGTCTGCCTGTGTAGTTTGTAAATAAATTCTGCATCTGGAGGTAGGACAGCTTGTTCTTAGATTGTCTTCTATTTGTATAAGATAGAGAGGTGAACTGGTTGAAAAACAGTTCTTGTTTTCCTAAGTAGTTGCATTTAACACAGTAAGCAGGAAATCAATCTCTTCAATGAAAACACTAAGATTGTGTGCCTTGTAAAACAGGATGGATTTAGACAAGCAAATGGGAAAAACAGAGCTTGAAAGGAGCAAGGATCACTTTTACAACTTGGTGAAGGAAGGATCCTGAAAGTCCCAAAAGAAACAAACCAGAAAGCTCTTGAAAACTTCGCACATATTGAGAAGCTTTTAGAGTTAGACAACTTTGTATTTCTTCTGTAATGGGCTTGCACACCTAATATCTGAAACTTAGCACAAGGAGCCAGGCTTGTGGGTTATCATCAGTCTCACCTGAGACTAGTTTCCATAATTTTGACAGAAATGCAATTGGTAAATGCATAAGTAAGACAACCTGGAAAATCCCATGCAGAAAGCAGGACAAAAGATTGAGCTGCTATTCTCCAGAGGCATTAAACTCGGGAACTCTCAGCTTTTAGTTTGTGAAATACTTCAGCTGCAGAGAACAGTATGAACTAAATAGTATCTCAGAATTGGGCAGTCTTCCAAACTCCATCTCCCTTCTCTTGAGAGTCCATCTGACAAACCCTGGTATTGCAGAATAAGAAATGTTGGAAGGTTGGCACCTCTGGATGCTCTTCTGAAGAGTTAGGTACTTCAACACGTGCATCTGTGCTCTTGGATAAATACTGTTTCATGGAACGATTTTACTTCAAATGCATTCACTTTATGTCTAATGAAGAACATCTCCTTCCTTATGAAAAATAAATAAATAAAATGACTTTTTTTTTTTTTTCTCTTCTTTTGTGAAAGTCCCTGGAGAAACACAAGGGAAGGTCACAAACACTCTTCAGAGAGGCACAGTCACCCTGAAAGTGCTTGTGTGGGTATCATGAAAATGTTGTGGGCTTCAGCTCGCTTGGGGAGCGGAAGCTGTGCTCTTCGAGCAGGTGATCGAGGAGACACTCCTGGCAGCAGCTGATGAGTGGTGGAGTCAGAACCATAGCTGTGGTGAAGAGCATCTGATCCGCCATCAGGGTGGGAACGCGGCCAACGAATTCTAGGTGAATAATTTCACGCAAAATGAATTTGTCAAACCGTTTGCAAAGCGTGACTTCATATTCAGGGAGGAAATTTGGTGGTAAATTTTGAGGCGAGAATAGATGAGTGGACTGGATTTCAGAGACAAAAGGAGATGTTTTATGAGAGTCGCTTTTCTATTTGAGAGCTTCCTTTTCCTTTGCTAACCTTGACCCCAGCACAGTTCAGAATGGTGTTTGGATGGGAAAAGCCATGGCGTGCCAGGAAAGAGCTGTATTTCCAGTATTTTCAGGGATACGCTGCACTGCCTGCAGTGTGTTGCAGGGGGGACTACTCAAGTGTCACAGGAGGACAAAACACACTTTGTACAGCCTAAGCAATACATGGAGAATTCCTCCTAGCTAGACGCAGTCGGCTGTGAGCTTCATGGAAGTTTTGCAATTTTGGATCCAAAGATGACAACTCATTTATATCTCAAAAAGGAGCATAAACATACACAATGCAAACTTGGCTGCTAGATTCAGATCATCTGTTGTTCTGGAAACTTGGACTACATTAGGCAGTAAATAACGAGAGAAAAAATGACAACTGCTTACGAACTCTACAAGATGCAAAAGAAACAGTAGGTAGCCAGCAAGGAGAAGAGGCAGACAACACTAACTTTTGCACATAGATGTGAAAGTCTACACACCAGATACGGTGCTTCTAAAGCACATTTTTCCCTCCTTGTCATGTACTTTGTGAACACCTAAAAGGCAGACGTTATCCCTTTCCAATGATTGGATATGAGCTGCAAGTTTCTTAAAAATTGCCTGCCAGTAAGTTATTAGCGGGATTTTTCTTTGCAAACATGAAAAAAATTCACCCTCATCTTAGAAAAATAACCTTCTTGTCCAAATCCCCTCTGCCCAGAAAACAAAGATAGCCTTTCAGAAAATAAATAAATAAGTAAATAACATATATCTATACACACATGAGAAAAGAAAGCTTATTAACAAAGAAATAACATCTAAACGTGTAAAGCAAGGATAGTGGCACACGCTAGGACATCACAGTTGGCCCTCTGCTATGTCAGGGTTTGCCAACCTTGCCAGGCATGGTATTTTTAATGAGGTGAATTGGGAACCTTGCAGATCATCTCTCCTTGCGTTTCCATATAAGTGCTAAGGTTGACTTCATACAAGCATGGAAGGGGACAAGCTGCAAATCCATATGCAGGAAAAACTCGCTAATCCTCCCTATAGCCCACGTGCAGAGAACCCAAAAACATATGGCTACTGAGGAGCAGCTAGATGAATGCCATACCAAGAACATCAGTGCACTTTCATGCTGATTCATCTCCCAGACCCCTCAATGAGCTTGTAAAAAGCAAAAAAAGCAAAACAAAACAAAAAAAGCTGAGCAAATGACCATGAATTGCAAGGGTGGCAGGCTAGCAGGTCTGTTAACACCCCAAAGGACTGCAAGTGTCTGCACTAGCTTTTTGTCAAGGCTGCTTCTGCAAAGGGTCATCCAGGGAGCACAGAGAATGATAGCACGAGCTGAAAGATGAGAGGGAAGGAGCAGGATACACAGAGGTGCCTGGGCAGCACTGCCATCCATCCGTCAAAGCAAGCAGCTGCCAGATCCCTGAGAGCAAAGGCAAAAGGACGTGCGTATCCCATTTGTTTTGCTTTCACCATGTTCCCCGTGCAGGCAGTCACGGGCCTGCGCTGCCATGCTCCCTTGTCTGCACTGAGCCTGCTCCTGCACAATGTGCTCTTCTCCCTCTGTGCTCAGAGTGCTGATCTCAGGCACTTACAGGGGCAATGCAGGCACAAGGGAGCCTCTGGATCTGAGTGGCAGGAGCTGGCAAGGCCCAGCAGGATAAAATCTCATCACCCTGCAGAGGCCCTGACCCATGCAGAGTTGGCCAGCTTCCATAGGGCATGAAGGATCCCTCAAAATGAGGGTCTGACACTCCTGGTGTGTAGGTAAGTTCAGCACAGAAAATGTCACGTAACTATCCCCAAGCTGCCTTGGAAGGCTCCCAGGCAGCACAGGCAGGCTTAAGGATCACCACACACTTACTCCCTTGTCTAGCAAGCCTGTACAGATGTGCTCTAAAATCCCACATAATACATGTGAGCTTCCTCCTTCACAAAGACAGGCACATAAATCCTTCACGTAGACATGGACAAGGACTGTCCCCATCTCATTCACATAAAAGCACCGGGCTTCCTAATTACAGGTACAAGTAGTGGTGAGTCCACAGCATTTTTCATGGCTGCACTCAACAGTCTCTTGGCTTCTGCCATGGAACAGGAGTCAGGGCACCTTGCTGGGGTGGGCAGAGCAGGAATGTTCTGTCAGATCTTTCAGCACATCAGCATTTTCCACCAAATCCAACAAGCTAAATTCAATTTTTCTGAAACTGCCCTTGAGTTGGACAGGTTTCTAACATCCAAAGGGGGATTTGTGATGGCTGATGGAAGGAGAACAAGAAGAAAGCAAGCAAGTTCCTGCTGCACAATGGCATTGTGACCACATGGAAAGCTAGAAACCAAAGGCCAGGATCTGCTCAAGGAAAGACTAGCTAAGTTACTAACAGCTTACACAGGTGAAAAAGGTGACCAAACACATTCAGGGAAGTTGCAGCTATCAAGGATCAAGAAAATACCAAGATACTCTGCAAAAAGACATGTGGCAAGCACCACTGCTTGTCCTGTATTCAGACATACTCCAAACCACAAATGACTGGGGAACAGCCAGAGGCAGGATCTGGGATACACACATCCTCAGCTGAAGTCAGTATGAACGTTTCCTACCGACATGTACTTGACTTGCTGGGTTCCTCCTGGAGTTCTGTTGGAACTGCTTCACCTCCGTATAAACACCTAAATGTTTGTATGAGCACTGGATGTTATAGTTCACAGGTCAAAGCTTTCTGCTCCAGCTGCTACCTCTAACATAAGTTCCCTGATTCTCTCTTTGGCTTCAGCATACGAAAGCTTCTGCTGTCATTACAGAGAGACCCCACAGTATAATCTTGAGAACTTCCCTCAAATGTTTCTCCTTAAAACAAACAAATAAATAAGTCCCCAAATATGCTACAATATTACAAGCTGGTGGTATCTCCCAGTATGCTGGCAAAGTGCTCAAAGGTCCCAAGCTCTGCTGGCAGGTAACCATGGCACTGCAAATTTTGTTTGCTAAATACTGGCCCTGAAAGGGAAGGCAAAGGTGAGAAACTCACAGGCTACGGTGCATGTTGCTAAGCCACTAAGCAATAACATGCAGTGTGTCTTATGGGTGTGATGGCATCGGTCAAAACAGGCATGTGACTCAAACCTACCAACATGGAACTGAGCATTGTAAAGCATGTGGCCAGATTTCATTTTCACCTCTTCGCATGCATAGGTAATACTAGAAGAATTTTCCTCGAATGCTGTCCTTTGGCCAAACATGTCCATGTCCGTGCTGGGACCACGCACCTTTGAAAATATTACCTTTCCATCCCACAGTCTAGGGAGAGACGGGGAAAGAGGGAGGAAAGAAAGCAAACAGCCACCCAGCATGGCAGAGGAGGTGCAGTTAGCAGCCGACCGAGTTAGCTGCTGAGTCACTCCTCTCCAGTAAGCTGGGTTTTTAGGGCAGGATAAGGCTCTTGCCATTCACCTTTCCTGGCCACCCTACGCAGGTGTTTCTTGCAAGGATGAGTATTGAAGAGCCTCAAGTGTTTCTGCAGACACTAACTGAATGTGGTTAGTCCAAGTCATAATTTACCAATACCAGCTGGCTCTCGGGATGAGCAGAAACACGCTGGGGTCAGGATGTGTACAGTAACTCTAATAAATTATTTTTCACTGGCTGCCTGCACTCATGCTTATTAACGCAGTTTGTGCATAGCTCAGGAAAGAAGCTGCGGTGAGAACAGGTGAAGGAGAGGACGAGGTTCATGCTCCCTGCATGGACAGCCTGCAGTCTGCACCATGGCGAGTCCTTGCTTTGGGATCAGCTCCAGCACTGATGCTCAGATTGGAGGAGAAAACTGATGTCAGGGATCAGCTCAGACGTTCCCTACCTTATAATGGGCAACATCCCAAAAGAGAGGGCATTAATGATTAGTGAGTGGATTGGGATGGAACAGAAGCATGCTATTGCTGCCTTCACCTCCTGCAGCACCAGAAACTCTGTGCTTTGGAAAAGTCTAAGTCTATTTTCTCCGGTTCTTTTGATTCCTACATACACCAGTCCTGTCCTTTTGCAGCACCATACCCTCCAGAACACTAAAGGTTGAGTTTTTGTTTTGTTTTCTTCAGAAAATCTGCTCTCACAGCGTTTTCAACTCAGTTTAGGTCACCAACACAACCGGCTCCTCTACTTGCACCCAAAACTACTAACCAGCAAGATTTCTACCCCACATCTGTGACAGTTTCAGGGATAGGTCAGCACAAACCTCTGGCTTGGAAACTGGCTATTTTCATAGCATATAGCTCAGACTCAAAGGCCTGCATACAGGATCAAAGCAAAATGTGGCCCCATTATGTCAGTGGCAGTATTCTCATGCTTCATAAAGGATCCCCAAATGCAAGTGTACCACCCACTGCATGAAAGCCTACCTCAGAAGCACAATACACCCCTATTACACACCAGATGTCCAAAAGGCACTTCCTACATATTCCATTGGCCACTGCTAGTTATGTGTGTACTGCAGCACATTTTGAGGTTATTCACAGAGTTGTGGCATCTCCATTTCAGTCTCTACCTCAGAAGAGAAGTAGCCTTTGAATCAATGAGAGATGCCTGTGAGCCCTCTGCTTGGGCTACAGATGCCTTTCTGGATAGGGCAGAACATGCTATACCAAAGTTGAGGTATGGAAAGAGAGCATCACTAACATACAAGAAGATAAACTAGGAGCTAGCTCTTCTCAGCATCTGAGAGAAAGAGGGGTCAGCGGGTCCTTCACCTCCCTGCCCCACCAGCAGCGTTATCTGTGATGGGATTCTGTCACCTGCTTACACAGACCTGGTCCAGCTGGAGAAGAAGCTGTTTGTAAAGGGAAGGATAGTGCACAAAGGAAGTTCAGTGTTCCCTCTTCATTTCTCTTCAGGATCCAGTTCAGCCATAACGACTGCTACATTGCCCTTAGGGAGAGAAGTATTCTTGGAACAAACTGCATGCTTTTCCATCCTCAGACCTCCTCCACCCTCCTTCAGATTCCACCCAACATCTGCATCTGTACACCCTTTGGAGCAAGGGCTCATTTTTCACGTATATATGGCAACTAGCAAACACCATTCCAATAACATGGCATTATCAGCAAAAACACAGCAACAGTTTCAAACAAAGACCCATTACAAACCTGCTCCGTTTTGCTGTGAGGGTTTTAACTGCATTAGGACTGCAAGAGCCATGGCACATAGAGAATATTTTTCGATAACCTCACTAAGCTCTTTTAAAAAACAGCTTTTATGTGACAAAAGGCCCTAATTAAGCACACAGCCGCCGGGGCAAGATCGTTGTATTACCTTGTTGAAGGCACACTCAGCTAATCCTTGCGGAAAGTCCCCTCCAGTCCCCTGAAGTCATTGTAACATACGCACAAGTGTGCGTGCATGGGTATAAATAAAAAAATGCATCATGGACCTCGGTCACCAAATCTGGCCTTGTTTGTAAGCGTTCTGCTTGCCACAGCCTTTTCTAGCCTTGACGTGATGGAGGAAGGTGTCACCTGTTGGTGTCCTTGACAGATGTAAGCGTGGGAATGCGAGGGGAGGTATTTTAGAAACAGGGAAGGAGGCAACACCGCTCTCAGTGGCAATGAAGGGTCCAACAGAGGTTCATGATGAAAGGTTCAATGCCGAGAAAGGAAATCTACTTGGAGTAAAAGAGAATTAGGGACTGGAGAAAATGCAAGGCAATGCTTCTCGATTCTGGAAGAGATGGAGAGTGCTAGTAATGACAAATTGTAATAGCACACAAAAGCAACCTCCATGTAACCTGCTCAGCCTAGAGGTGATCAGAGGTCACTAAGAAGTTTCAGAGAAAGCATATGGAAAATATACTTTTTTGACCACATTCATGGTACAGCTGTCACAAAATCATCCCCCTTCTCTACGCAATGTTTTTCTCATGTAAGCTGGAAGATGCAAGAAAATTATTGGTAGAACTTTAAGATTTTATGGCAGTTTTCATTTGTATTCTTAATTGGGCTTTCCAAGAAGACAAAAAACAACTGTTTGGATTTAGGGATTTTCCCTGAAAATTTGAAACAGAAATGAGAAGTTGTTTCCTTGTTATGCTTTCTCATGTGCTTGAAATTACCGAGAAGAACATTTTCATATCATTTTACAGATGCTGCTCTCCTCCTTCACCCATTTCATCCTCTTTCATCATCTTACGTTCTCAGGCTTACATATGTGTGAAAACTTCACCACACAAAGCAGAAAGCAAGGTCAGACCATCTTGCATTCTGTGTGCTGTGGTAATGCAGCCACTAATAGCACAGTGCAGTTTAGTATCTGCTGTACAGGACATTAGAGCAAAGGAATGGCTCCATAAGGATATATACTAGTTATCTATCTTTGGCTTCTGCTTCTTCAATCAGGAAGAAATTTCTCCTTGAATCATGGTGAAAGGAAATTGATTTACAGACTGTCTTTATGCATTCATATATACACATGCACGTACAGAGCCTCATGCAGATCGCAGTGAGGATGCACACTAACCCCATCCTCCTGTGTGTTAGCAATGCCAGAAGGCCACAGGGAAAGAAAAGCAATCCCCACTTAGCTGAGCACTGGAAACCTGTATTTCAAGTCGTTTCTGTTTGCAGAACTAAGCTGAACTCCTCTGCACCCCAAATGGGAGGCAGAGCAGCCCTCAGCTGCAGAGCTCCCCAATGCCCATCTGCATGGAGGGCTGCTCACATTGAGATGGCAGTTCAGCTCACTGAGGGTTAGCAGAAAGGCAAGGAAAGAGGAGCCTGGGAAGCTGCTGCTTAGCTACCAAGGACTGGTCCTTCAACCTCCAATGCCAAGGGGCATAGAAAATGTCCAATGCCTCATTGCTATTTCAGCATTTGGGCAGCCAGGATGTTCCAGCTTGGAGCAAGTTTGGACAGGAGATTGCAAGCGTTCCCAACATGAGGGATGCCCCATTTTCTACACAACCACACAGCTTCCATTCCAGAACTGGGCAGAACTGGAAAATTATACCATATATTAATGCAGCATGTGAGAGGGTTACGGTTTACCTTTTGTTCTTACTTAATGAGAGGGCGGGAGAGAAGGGGGTTAAGGGAGGGGTGAGATTATGATAGATGAAGAGAACTTGCTTGGCTAACTCTCCATAGCCTGTAGCTACTGCAATATTTATGAAAGAGAAGGTGCATCTTGGCAAGTTAACCTGCCTGAAATTGGAAGGCTTCAGATGAAAGGGAAACCCTGTAAGGTAAAACTGAGCTGTGCTTAAGAGGAATACGATGGCAGAAGGAAAAAAGATTTGAGTGCCCTATCTCCTCACCAAGAGTTTCCATTCCTGAATACGAAAAGAAAGCAAAGTGCTCCCCAAGCACAGGAACCCAAGCACCTACAGCATCAGACTCCCTCTTCTCCATCCAGCAGAAGCCCTGTGGCCTGTGTTAGCACTGCAAAGGTCAAAGGACACTGGTTGATTTTTGCCGAGTTTTGAAATTATCTGCACAGAAAGGGCAGGGCCTTTGGGTGTCCATTACAGGACTGCTTTTTCAAGAGAAAAACTTTGAGGATGCTATCACTGAAGACATTTCCTGCTTCCTGTATAATTCTTATTGACTCTTAAAAACAACAAAGAAGAATTTTCTTTCAGTGTTACCAAAATTTCTGAATTACCAGACACCACATCTGAGCAGAGCTTGGACTTTTTAAAAGAATAAAAATATATCACCTAGATGAAAAAAGTATGAATGTCAAGATCCCACAAAATATACTCCTGATTTCTTTTTAAACACAAGACATGGAAACAACTTTGAAAATGTTTAGAAAAAAATATATCTTTGATATAATATAGATAAACTTTAATTAAGATCTTGCCTTTGGGCAGATCCACAGCCCTGGCATCTCAGTTCTTATCTACCAGCATGAGGCACTCCCAGTATCCAGCGCTCCTTTGGAAAGAGCAAGCTCTCTGCAAGCAGAGATGGGTTTCTTTATTTGCTCAACTGTCTCCTCCGGAAAGACAGCTCCAAAGCACGGTGACTTGATGCTGCTGGAACCAGAGAAAGGTTCATTTTCAAATGTGGATGAAAAAATAATCTAGATCTTTCTCATTCTCCCCTCCCACCAAAAATAAGTGTTTCAGCCAAACTGGATGAGTGGCTGTATTTTCTATTGCTTTAATTTTTTTTTCTTTTAATTATTATTTCCCTAATTTTGATCTCAACGTATCAGTAAGTACAAGACAGCGGTTTCAAAGCTTCAAAGGACAGTGCAGCTTTTCCAGTAGTTTTTCCTTATTGTCCCTCCCTTCCCACGCCAGCCCCAGCACACGGGGGCCGGGAGGGGAGTGCATGGCAGTCTGGAGGTTCTCACACCCCTCTCCTGTCTAGACCAGGGCTACGTCTGATTTTCCACCGCCCTGAGGCTACAACTTCCAGGGAAGAAAATACTAAACTCAAAACATTCTGCCCATCTCGGCTCCTTCCAAGAAGTCAAAGCTTGTCAAAAGCCAAATTCCCACGTCTGGCTTCAGAAACCATCCTGCCCAGTTTGCAGCTTTAATGCCTCGGTTGCTCAGCCAGTGCTGCTGCGTTTTGGGCACAGATGGGCATTCGCACAAAGTAAGAATTTCATGGGGACAGGAGGAAGAGCATGGAGCAACAGTCCTGGGAGCTGGAGAGGCTTAAACCAATTTACATCTTCTCCTGAACGCTTGGTCTGACTCACACTGCTGGTCCTCCGACCTTTTCATTCGGGGACCTTTGGCTCACCTGCTGCAGGCTGGGCCAGGGTTCTACTTGCAGCATTAATCACAGCCAGCTCTCCCGACATCTCTGTAGCAAGCTGGGGTCAGCATTGGTGTGCTGGGAAGGGGGAGGAATACTGCGAGTCAGTCAATCTGCTGCCTGGTGTCACCAGTGATTTATGGCCTGCTTCAAACATGGCCATTGATCTGCTCTGCTTTCCCCAGCACACTTGTCAGCGTGTAATAAAGCCAATGGGAATTCCTGTGTGTTGACTCAAAGAACTGAAATATGCTCAGGTTTGCTTAGTTAAAAAAAAAAAAATAAAACAACACACCTGAAGTCTCCTCATTTGGGAAGCAGCTCAAGATTTACAATCCTGTAGAAATTTGCAAGGGTAAGAACAAGAAATACAACCCCAACCAGCCCTTCAGGCAGCTGGCCAATTAATCTTTCCTTTGCTGTCTGCTGCCTGTTTGCCTTTCTGCCTTTAGCAGTTTTGGGAGATCTAAGCGAGGCAGTAGCGGTAACTTCCTCCCCGCCTGGCCCGCAGTGAACCCCAAGAGCCGTCCCAGAGGTGAACCCACACAGAACCCTGGGCTGAGTCTCCCACGAGGGCTGCTCTGGAAGTCTCCTGCTCCTTTGGGGGTTTGTAGCCACGCAGTGTCGAAGGAGAGCAAGAACTGCAGGGCAAGCAAAGTGCTGTGTCCAGCAGAGAACCAGAAAGGTTGGAAAAGACCTCTAAGATTACCTAGTCTGACTGCCTACCTGCCACAAATATTGCCCACTAAACCATGTCCCCAAGCGTTATATCTGCATGTTGCTTCAACACCTCGGGGGACGGTGGCTCCACCAGCACACACATCGCTGCTCACAAGGGAACTGATACTGCTCTGCCCTTGTACGGCTTGGCCTTGCAGTTGTAGCACTAGGTCACTTCCACCACTCAGTGATATGAAAACAGCACTCCACTGCTTGGCACGGATTATACACTGAATATACCGAGAGGCTAACACTTATTTAGTACAAACACTGAGGGAGGGCACTTACTCTCCTGATTTGCACTTACAAAATACAAAACTCACACCCAAAACCAATCACATTTCTCAGACAACATGTACAAATATTCTAACTCAGACCAGAATGCTTTCAAGAAAAGACAACAGCAAACTCCAGAAAATTCTCTCATCAAAAGGAGCCTTCCTAAATGTAGCACTGTCCGATGGAGCTAATCAGAAAGAAACTGATAAGCCTGACCATTTTTATTCTGACAAAATATCCACTTTGTCTGCAAAGAAAAGTGCCATTAACAATTACCACGCAACAGAACAAATTGGAGTGCAGAGCAGAGCTTCTCCACAGACCTCATTAGAACGGCTAACCTAGGAGTACAGCTTTCTCCATTTCAGAGCACTCGCAAATACTCAGCGAATACTCACCCAGAAATGCAGGGGTGAACCATTTACATCGCGTATCTCAAAAAACACCAAATTCCCAATCAGTGGCCATTAAGACGTTGGCCCCAGTTCAATGAATTTCAAATCTCAGCTACCGTACATGTCATAACAATCAAAGTTCATAAAAAGAGACGCAGACAGCGGCAGGTTCCTAAGAAATATTAGCGCCAAGTCTTGTTGAGTAATGAAGGAAAACTCTCACCTATGGGACTTTCCACAATTCTTATCAGTTATCAAAAACCCCCAAGAGACACACATTCTCCAGTCTTGCTTTTTTCTGGGGTGAACTTCCCAGCACACTGGAGAAGGGGGGAGAGGAGCGGGAAGAATAGAAAAACCTTCTTGAACAAAACATCAACATTTAAATGGCATTTACTTTAATGTTTAAAACACCTACTCTCATTTGGGCAGCCTGGGAAGGATACTGAGGACAGCCCACAGTAGTGCTGGATTCCCCAATGCAACGCATAAAGCAGCCTCTGGTTTTGCCTAGCCAAGCAGTGTTTCCAATCAAGCCTATCCTCATGATTGTATCTTCCCACCCTGACACACAGCAGGATTGGGAGATTGGGGAGGAGGTGACCCCATGGGAAAGAAGGCCAATTCATCACCAAAATCATAATTTCTAGGACAGAAAGAGGGATTTCTTGCTTTCTGTACTTTGGTTTTATAACAGAACTGCCACTCCAAGGAGGGCAGAGACATCAAACAGCCCTGCACTGCTGGCACCTCTTGCGTTGAGATCACTACTGAATTCTTCTTCTCTCTGGAGCAGCTTTTGTGGCTTTTCTTGTCCATAAGGCAGTCTCAGGGTAATGAAGTTTGTCTTAGCAGCAAAACAGATGCTGCCTCATCTCTATAGCAAAGGGAAGCTTTTCCCCAACAGACCCTGCTTGGCTAAATCCTACTGTAGCAACCAGCTGGAGTCTGCACATAAACAGCACACACATCCAGAAGCAGCTGGGCAGCGTGTATAAATGCTGGCATCTGCAGTTGGGCACTTGGATCCCAGCTCAAATCTTCAGCACAAACCTCGCAGTAGGGGTCTCTTAGTTTCATGAGTGAGCTCAGGAGCGGTTTCCCTCAGAGTTCTAAGATCAGCACAGATTAAAACCTCTGCAGGGAAAACACTGCTGCTATGCTTTAGTTTCTGATTTCAGTGTTATCACCTCCCAGGCATCAGTCAAGAAGTATATGGCACCTTACTGGCGAAAATTAAAAATAAATAAATAAATAATCAGATGTATGGGACTGGGGGACACAGATGAAAATCTAGTCCTAAATATCTCATAAAGCACGGTAGAAACCTGCGCAGAACACGGCCAAGAGGGATGCTTTATCCCAGCGCTCTACAGAAGAAAAGACAGAAGCAAATTTTAACTGCTGACTTCCCCCAGATCACCCAGTGGAGGTCCAGCAAAAAAAGCATCGAGTACCATGCCAAATACTCCCTCACATTTTCCCAGATAAAGAGAGGAGTTGTTCTACCACTCAGATCAAACCTTGAGCAAGGCAGTTAATTTGAGGAGGGCAGTTTGATTAGGCTCAAAATTGCCTGGAGTAAAAAAAACATCCATCAATGAACACAAGCTAATGGGATGGTACTTTCTGGCTATAAGCATGCACTCTGGTGGATTTGCCAGAGCTAAAAATGATAAACTGAGGTTTAACATAAGGCACTAAAACTTCAGATAGGAAACAAATGCAAGAATCGCTGAGGTTGGAAAAGACCGCTAAGATCATCTAGTCTAACTGTAAGATGCTCAGCTCTTCACAATGCAGACAGCAGGAAAAGGGACACAGCAAAATAATGCACAGACACCTGCCCATGCACCGCCTGGATACCACTGCAGAACAGGGACAGCCCCACCAGCAATGGTCAAGTCACCTTTAAAAACCAGCAGCATTAATGCATCAATGAAAGGTGGCAGATAATACCCACAGATCCTACTTCCCCACGTTAAGGAATGAGCGCTCAGCCACAACCATTTTATTCTGTCAGTTTGAACGTGGCTACTACTTTGCTAAGCCTACCCAATGCCAGATGACAGCCCTTCCAGGAGGCATAGCTACAGAACCACTCGGTGCAGATGCAGATTGATTGCTGCTCTGGTGCTGTGTTTGCACTCAGTCGAGGATGCTGGAAAGCGTTCTGCTCTGCTACACGTAAACTGTCTTACTCTGTGACTGTGCATGCATGTCCACCCACTCATACAGGCTCATTCACCACTCTGCAGTATTTTCGAGGCACAATCTGATGAGCAGCCCACGTTGTCACAGCCTGAGGTATACAGCCTCTAAGTTCATCTATCTGCATTTGATCTTGCAGCAGAAGAAACAGTCTCTTGGGACACTCAATACAGCTAAGGGGAAAACCAGCTACTCTAATCACGCAGATGTCTTTGAGAATATTTGTGGGTACTGCTGTAACACGGTATCTGTTTTTTGTGCACAAGCAGGTTCATTTAGCATGAAACGGGTAACATTTTTACCACCTCTGGTTGCTTCGGCCAAGGGGCAGAATGCACTTAGGACATGACACAGTCCTTTTGGGCATGAGCTTATGGCAACCCACTTGAAAAACTCAGGAATAACTGCTTATTGGGTAGATTTTAACAATAGCCTTTGTGCTCTGCCTGTGTGGTAACAGAGTATGCTTAAGCCATTGACAACACTGAGTTCCTTGAAGTCGCTAATGGGTTAAAGCTGGGACATCTGGTGAAACACTAGCCTCAGCTGTTCCTCAAATGACATCTTCTTGGGTCAAATTTATCTCTTCTTGCCAGTCCATCTGCTCGCAGCATGTCAATGGTAAACACTTGAGAGTCACAGAGCGCGCGAGGCGGCAGACAGCAATGAAGGACAGCATCTTGGAGTCTAACTAGATAGCGATACGGGAGCAAAAATAGCACCTGCCTCCACCCACCCGTCATCTTCCTCCCACTGTGCTCCAGGGTCAGGGTCAGGCCAGGGAAGTGGCGTGCCACCCAGAACACGCGGCCCAGACCACCCGAGGGCTAACAAGGGACTTTTTTGCTCCCTAAGGCAACAAGGAAAAAGCCAGCACACGCAACTCAACCCACTACGGTCCTCGCTCGTGTTTCCAATGCCCCAAAGGAGCGGTACACACCCATGCTGCCAGCTGGGGAACGGTCCTTTCATTTAGCAAGACGTTTCAAAGCCTCCTGGTTTTTGCTTTCCACCCCTGCTCATAGAACACCAGCCCAGAGCAATGCAGATGGAAACGGGGCTGCCAGCAATGTGCTTCCCACTTTCCAAGGAGTTATAGACATCAGGATCAGCATTTTTCCCTCACCCCTTCCCTCCATTTCAGAAATCCCAGCACTTGCTTCTGGTTAACGAGCAACCCCAACACCAAGGGATGTCAGATAGGCATCCATATCTGTACCAGCACTGAATCATGATGGTAAGTGCAGCACAGTGGCACCAAATTGACTTTACTGGCTAAGGAAGAGAACCGTGGTCTGAAACCAATATGAAAGATAGAATATTCCAAGGATTTCTGGAGGTCATCTGCCACATGAGAGTGGGCAAGGAGTCACCTCATATCTGGGGTAGTCTGAGAAAAGCAGTTAAAATTGCCCTTGGTGTTGGCCAACCAACAGCCACCCTTTGAGATACATTAAGCTGATGAGTTGTGATCTGATGAGTAAATCTTTTAGTTTAAAATAGGGAGGCATAGGACAAAGGCTACAGTTTGTCCCTTGGGTTACAATGACATGTTCCTGGTTAAATAAGCCCTCTGTGCTGTTGCATCTTGGTGCCATTGTGGTTATGTCCTGCAATTAATGAGGACCTGTTTCAAGCTGGCCCTCTACATGATGAGAAATTTCTACCTTAGTCACACAGACTCTTCCACAACAGAGTCAGAACA
>JAOWBP010004023.1:9924261-9997686 GCA_028571105.1 Tragopan temminckii
GGAAGGGGGGGCCGGGGGTGTCAGCCAGACAGAACAGGGTGGCCACAGCTGTGATGGGAACAGATGCGGCACAGGGAGAGGGAGCGGGGAATAAAGTTCTGCAAATGTAAGCAATGCTGGAAAGTCTTGGAGAATGGCACGCATATTTGGGACAGGTGGGAAGTGTTTACATTGAAAGAAGAAGGACAACAGCCTGAAAGAATGTTGGTCACATTACCTGTGACCCAAGCTGACCGCTTGCAGCTCCAGAACATCTCAGACCACCATTTCATTGGTACACCAGAGCCCACTGAACGCACGTAGAGTCTGGTACATCCAGCGTAAGTGGGCATCCAGTGCTCTGCAGAACTCGTAGGTGTTTTGTCCCTCTCAAAAGCAAGCTGACATTGGCTCCAAGCCTACCTTTATCCCAGTCTAGCTTATAGCACATCTCTGTAATACCGCTTTGTAATCGTTCCACCAGGAGAGTATGAAGCAGTATCAAGACTATACTCACCTGAGCCAGCAAGCTTGGCAGCATGGTCTCCAGCACAGCTGGCAGTGCCTGAGGACACCTGTCCAGCTGACCTCAAAGAACAGCCCTGCCACAGCGGGGCCCAAGCTTGGTTAGCCTTGTTTGTTTGTCTGCAGCCTAGCAGAAGCTCTTTCCACTGACGCTACTGACATTTAGTGAAACAACCCAAGTTTGCACTGCTGCCAGGAGAAGCTCAGAGAGGCTCCTGTGGGGCAGGTAATCTGCTGCTAGCCCTGGCCTCCTGAGGTCATCTTTAGGTACAAAGCAGTTGTTCTGTCTGGTCATTAGAGATAAGAAATCGTGTGGCTTCTTCCAGGGAATCTGCAATGCTTCAGTGAATTGCCTTTGCCATTTTAGAGGAAGGACTCATTACATCTAAGGACATGAACAAAATCCTCCTTTTTTTCCTGGCACAGTTCATCCCTTTCCATAAAACATTAAGAGCTGCATTTTTCAGGAACCCTGGAGGCATCTGTGTCCCTATTTAAAATTAATGGAGGGCTGAGAACCCATCTCCCTAAGGTGTCCCTGAAATCCCAGCTAAACGAGCTGAGCCCAGCCCAGAATGGGCATCTGCTGCAGCTCTGGTGTAGCTGCAGGATGGATGCCTCTGTCACACCTGCATTACCCAAGAGTGGTGAGGAGATGATGTGTCCAAGGTCATTTTATGTAGTGGTGAGGATCAGAAACCTCCCGAGTCTTGTGTCTACCTCTAAGTTTCTCTATTGCTCCTGGCTGACCCCTGCCTCCTGCAACCCACGGGAGAAGAAATTCTTCCAACGGCAGCTATTTCACCAGAGGATGCTCAAAGGCAGCTCACAAGAAAGTCTGAGCATTTCTAATCAAGTTAAAGGAGGGCTTACAGACGTAAAGTCATGTTGAGAGACATTCTCTGAATTTATTCACACCCTAACCCCTTGATAAAAATAGCTTTATATGTTAAGTTTAGGACCAGAGAGAGCCCAGAGGATAGCGAGGGATTATCAGAAAAGGGCAGGAAGGCAGTCAGAAAGAACCTAGGGGACATCTTGTACAATTTCCATGAAGGGAATAATTAATTCAAAGTGTATACAGACAGCTCTGGGAGTGTCCACTCTAGAGATTTTCAAAGAGTTCTTTGCTGCTTTGGGCTCACTGTAAATCGAGTGTCCTAAAAAAAAAAATACTTCAGCTATGCATTTCATTTCAGTTATACAGTGCTTAAATGCCAAGGGATGAGGGAAAACTTTCTTATTAAAGGGCTGCAAGAGTTTAATAAGGTACACAGTCATTAGAAAGTTGTTGAGTCATGAAAATAGTCTCAATAATTTGAAATTAATGTTTAGTGTATGCTATACCATAAAATGCTTAGATGTTGTGGCCATGGATACGAAAGAAAAACCTTAAGGCCATGACTACACGAGCAAGTTACCGCAAGGTAAGCGAAGGTGTAATTTCAGAGCACACTACTTACATTAAGGTAAGTTCCCATTTGAAGGCTGCTGTCCTGGGACCAGGGCAGGCAGCTAAGCCCTCTGCTGAACCCTGCACAGGCTGCTCTTGAAGGGCTGCTGGCTGAGGGCGTGAATGCAGTTGGGTACTGCAGAACAGATAGAGCACAGTAAATCTGAACAGCAGCTGAGCTTTGAGTAACTGTGTTCTCTAGCATAAATGTAAGAATTGATGGACTTCATGAAGGAGCCAATGCAAGAGAAATAGGCACAGTCAAGAAGCTTAATGGCAAGGGTTAGAACCTGGTATAAGAATACATACACTGATAAATGCTTGCAAGTAATAATCAGGACTGCAGCTCCCCAGTACAACTGGCTCTGCTGAAGAAGTAGGGAAAAATGACTACCAAGAGTTTTGTTCTCTCCTCTCTTTTCTGGAAAAACACAACTATTTGAGAAGTGAGCCTGCTTCTGCTGATCTGCCCTTTCTTTTCCATCTCTGGGTTCTGCCAAGCAAAATTCTGCTTATGACTTTAAAAAAGACCACAATTTCTGGATGTAGTTTGTTGCAGAATGTGTTCCTGATAAACCATTTAAAACCAGGACAACAAAGCTCCTATCCCAGATTAAGGATTCATCCTGGAGCTTGCCCTGAGCCTGTCCAGAGCTGGGTGGAAAAATCACAGCCTTTCTAATCCCAGTGTCTAGGGGCATCCTGGAGATTTTCTTTTTCAATCCATTAATTCAGTTAACTGCAGGACTTTTATTTCCTCCTCCCACTAGTTAGTTCAGTGAAGGGAGCTGCATCCATTGTTCTTCACAAAATTTTGCAAACTGTTCATATGTCCTATTGTGAAAAAGGGAGTGGATCTTCACCAAGAGAACCCAGTTAGTGCACAGGCAAGCAGGAGGAAGTGTCTGAGGAAGCCTCTGAGTTTTCCAAACAAATCCCCAGGAGCAGGTGGGCAATCCTGAAGTTCAGACAGACTTTAGCAACCTTTGAGGAGTGAAAGAAAGATTACAAAGGCAGCCACAAGCCCAGTGAGTACAACTTTCACTGCCTCTCACGCAGTTAGAACTTCATCAGATCAGACTGTAGCTTCCTTTGGAGGGGTGCATTAGATCCAATGATGACACCTAGTCATTCCACACATCCTTTTGTTACAGATCAAGGACTAATGACCTTATAACCCATGTTCGCCTATTTCCCTTTTGGGCTGGCCTGCAGATCAAGGCTATAGGAATCTCACTGCTTCATGAGCAACATTCCGGACCCAAGGCAGAACTACAAATATAACCTGCTTATATCCTAAAAAAAACTCAAACAGAACTAGAATGCCTTTGTAAAGCCTGGTTTATGATACAAAAGCTTCCTAGGTGGGAAGAGAATACAAATTGGAAAAGGTAGAAAAATTGTTTTTCCCCACTTTGATTGCTTTCCTTCCTAGTATTCCAGTGCCTCCGTCATAACATCTTTCAGACCAAGGGAAGTAGGATGTGCTTTGAAGCCATCACACCTTTTGCAGAAGGGGAACATACCACAGTGGGCACGGCATTCCTTATACCCCATGTGGACACAGGGGACAGGTTGCAGATGCCAGTCAGCACACCACCTTAAATTACAAAGAAATTAAGCAGAAAATACTGTTCATTCACTAGTTAAGAGTAACCTATATTTCTGCTCTTGCCCAGCTCTACAATGATGAAACATCATTCCAGTGGAGTACAAAATACTCCAAACATCCACAAGCCTGCTGTCTTGTTGACTGTAGGCATCTGTTTTCTTTAGGTACTCACAGTAAGAGTGTCTCAAGAGTTAAGCTACTTGGAAGAAGGGGATTTTAGTAGAATATCCGGAGTGGCAACCATTATCAGCACTGTTAATCTGTCACATCTTTCCTGAACTGTACATACCACGCTCCATCACACTGGCATGTCAAGGCCTGTATTGTTACGAGATGTGCTGAAGCTGTAGCCAGCCACAGTTTGGCATCTTGGTGAACCTTCTGATCCAAGAAAATACGGGAAAGAAAGAAAAAAGGAAGTAATTTTCAAAAATAATAATGTAAAAAAAACCATAAAAAATAATAATAAAAAAATCAACAAAACCCAACTCACCTCTAAAAAAAGCAGCCAAAACTAACCCCAAGACTCATAATTATTAAGATGGACATTTTTCAAATATGGCTATAAAATAAATCTGTTTGTATTAAGATAGACTCTTGAATCCACACCACTTAAGGGATGCCAGACAGCCTAAAACCTAGAGCTATTCTTCATCATGTTTCTCTCCTATTCAAGCACATTCAAAGAAAAAAACAAAACAAAACAAAACACATTTGTTTTCTTGGTTCCTGTTTTCCTGGTTCTGGCCAGAACCTGGCCCACAGCCAGGCTGTCCTGAAAACATCCTGTATCCGAGTCTGGAAATGCACCAGACTTGAGCTGGATCAGTCCTTGGAGTCAATGCCACTGGGGAACACAGAGCCCACACCCCAAAGCCCAGCCCTCTGTGCAGACACCAGACTACAGACACCAGATGAGAGGGAAGGCTCTTGGCTCTATTGTTGTTGTTGAGCTTCTGGAAAGGAGCTAGAGAGAGGAAAAATATTCTGGAGAGGACGAAGAAAAGTCTCACAGGAATGGATGATCTCACTTGTCCACACACACACCCAGACGTACAAATATATATAATTAACTGGAAAATACTGTGTGGTATAAAGGTTTCTTCAGCTTGGGTACATCACACTTGGGCTAGTCAAGTTTGGTGCAATCATAACAAAGAGTTCTTCCCACACACCTCCTGCTAAGAGCCCTCCTACCACATCATAGCATTTTAGTATGTATTTAACTCTGTTGATAGGTACCTCTATGCTTTTCATACACATAAAACTAGACATGTGATACAATTATTAAATGTATATGTAATAGGCTATGCAGTCATCAATAGAATACACAGGTTTTATGTGCACACGTTTTTATACAGGCAGTTTGTTGACTCTTTCAAACTACAACAAGTATAAGCAAATAAAGGGCAGAAGATAAAGTCACATCCAATTCAAACACCATAAGACAATTCCAAGCTCTGTGTGCTTTTGTCTCTGCATGGCACATATGTGAAAGAACAGAGGGAGAGCAATTCCAGTAGCCCATACTGTAGGATTTTAGGGCTCCTTAAGCAGCCCCATGACAACTTGGACAGCATTGCAAAAAGCAGCCTAATACACATCCAAAACTTAACAGTTTCACACATATCACAAAAAATCTACATCTCTTTCCTCACTTGCTACCTTCTAAGGGACACAGCAAAGAAAATGCTTCTCAGAGCACAGCTCAGACCCTTACCAATACACCAAATCAGCAACGTCATTTCCGTGCACTACTATGATGCTGTATGGCACGATGTACAGGCCCTGCCTCTATTCTGTTCCAAAGAAAGAGCTTTAATCTGGGCTTGTTTGTTTTAAGGGAAGTACGGGGCTTCAGACATGAGCCTCTATTTGTTTTCATTTTATTTTGAAGGAAATGCTGTTAAGCAATCCCACATACTTTCTGCTCATCCTGTAGATGAAGTTGCATCCTTAAATACAGCTGGTGGTGCACATTATTTCCACGCTGGATATGCACAGCTTCCATAATGGGCATTCTCAGTTCTGACCAGGGCATACTGAGTCCTCAGGAACCAGTCTGATAGCAAAAACAAACACTTTTCTTGCAAAAAACAGTAGATCTCCTAAAATTTTGCAAAGGTCATGACTGGCTTAATACAAGCAAAGAATGAGGGGAGGTGGGGAGGAAAGAGGAGGTACCTCCAGAAGCAACTACATGGTTGCAGCATTAATAGAAATAGTTAACACTGTTCTTGCTAGAGCAGGAGCTGGTATGTTGTTTGTCTTGCACTGAAGAAGTAGGCCAGTGTTTCTCAACAGGAAGGCCCGTCTGGATCCCAGACAAAGAGGGCTCAGGAACACCAGCCCTCAAATAACCTAACCACTCGCTCATCCTGACCCTTTACACATTGAAGAAAATTCACCACCACAGCTGCACAACTGCATCCAGCCTCCCCACAGAACAGTTAACTTGATCCCTGAGCAGAGATACTAATGAGAGAAGCCAAGAATGGTTATTTTTTAGGTAACCAGAATGCCCTAAACTTTACTGGCCTTATGTGACTTTTAGCTTCTTGTTCCAAGTGCCGAGCTACTGAAAAGCTTGTCTGTTTTTTAAGACTCCAGGTCATTCCTTTCTCTGCGTCCAAGCTGTTCTTCCAATATCTTTTTAAATTGGCTGCTTGTTTCCAGTGAGTAGACTCTGAACGGCAGGAAAAACTCTGTAAGAGAGATTGTCTTCTTGCATATAAATCTTACTTTGAAAGCAGCTGGTATTTTTGGAATTCAAGGGTCGGGTTCTTTCCCTGTAATATTTTTTGCTCTGCCACTTACAGGAACCCTGTGTCCCTAAGAGGAAGATGCTCTCTCAACTCTAACCTGAAACAAGGGCCACAAGATAAACATCTCCTTTTCCTCAGCACATTTTCTCAATTAAGGGGGCATTCCCTTTTAGTCTGCTCAAGGCTTTCTTCATTTGTCTACATCCAGGTGTGCAAGTTTCCAAGAGGGAATTTGTCATCCTCCTAAATACAGCACAGGAATTTTTGTTTGATATGCCTAGCTCTTGATATCCCATGTTTCCCCTATTTGTGTATTAGGATCAGTGGTAGTCACGGCATAGACAACTCAGAGATGCTTTGAGGTTCAGTTACACATTGTAAGAGCTTTGACCAAAAGCATTATTTACTGCCAGTTGCTCCCAACAACAACACATGTAAACTTGTAAGAATGAGTTACGAGTGTCAAAGGAAGAAAAGCTCTGCCCTTGAGGCTTATGTTTTATAAAAACCTGATGGTCAAAAAAAGCACAACACAGTCAGACTGAAAAACAACCCAGAAAAGGGTCTGTTTAACATCATGAGTTTCAGCTGTACACATCCATACTCACTAAAGCCAACTCCTCAACCTCAATGCCTTCCTGCATCCACCCCTTGGTCTATATTACATGGCTGGTAGAGCCTCTGTCATTGGGGAACAGCATAGCACAGGAGAACATCTAGCAGTCCCCTGGCCACATGCTTATACATCACTTAAAAATCCCATTCTGTGACAGAAGCCTGGTGCAGTGGGCTTTTCTTTGCCATGGGACCCAACATGCCCCCAACACAAGCTGTGGCATGGTTTCATGCCTAGGCAAAGGAGATACCAAGAGATTTGGGGACCGTGTAATGGATGGCAGCTCTCTGTATACTTAGTTTGACATCCTAGAAAAAGAAAAGTGCTTTCCTGCCCAGTGCTGCACCTGGTGGGTTGCACCTCCTAGGTGTCCCCCAGCCACGCTGGTAAGTTCATTATAAGGCAAAGAGGGATGTATAAAAATTGAAGATGGGTCACTGGCTAATGGCTTTCTGTTCCTTTCTCATCCACACAGGCAGCAGCAAACTCTAAGCTGAGAAGCACAGAACAAAGCAGCTTTCTCATCTGTCAATGCTTACATAGCCATATTTAACACCAGAAAAGGGACAGGGCCCAGTCTGCCTTGCAGTGCAGATATCTCCCAATCCGGGCTCACAACATTGCTGACAGAGAAAACTAGGCAGTTTTAGGGGGGATTAGCAAGGCTTGTTTGGGCTTCAGCTGAAGGTGACTCAGTCCTTAGACACATCTCTTGCCCTCTGCTTGTTAGAAGGGGTGTCTAAACAACTCAGGTGTGCCATGTCCACATTTGGGGGGGATGAATCCCCTCTGACACCACCCATCTGTAGGGCAGCGCACTACAAAAACGGAAGGGAGGTCTTTGCCCCCATGGAGAATTAGCAGCCACACTGCTGGCTGACTTGCACAGTCAGTTGCGTGCTGCACAGGGAAAACAGTGCCCAAACCTCAATCAGCTCCTAGTGTTTCAGTAACTCTGCTGCTCCGCTCTTGGAGCTCTGCAGAGACAGCCAGGAGCCAAGCAGCTCTGACAAAACTCGCAATTAACCCACCTGATGGATGGGCTTTTCCAAGCAACCCCAGCATCTGGATGCAAACATGCATACCGCCCTCGCTGCTGCGTGGTCTCCAGGACAACTTCCACCAGTGTGTACACAACAGGACTGTCAGGTAAGCTGCCTGTGTGCCACTGAACAGCATCACAATCTTTTATTCCTGGCATCAGGCTCATAGAGATGAATAAGGCTGATATGAGCAACGACACCACCTTGCTATAATGTGCCTGTCTCCAGTGTCAATCTCAAAGCCAATTACATTTCTACTACATACATTCATTCACAGACACAAACACACCTCGCTGTTCTTTCACAATACCACTCAGTACTTCCAGCACTGCTCACCTACAGAAGTTATGAAAGCCTCAAATCTGTATCTAACACAGCGTGAGACATCAACGTTTCTCTTTTATATGTATAGTTCGTTTATTTTCATTGCTCAGGGTCCAGTCCTAGTCATAGCTATATGCAGCAAAGGTCCACAGTCATCATGTTTGTCTTTTGGGAGTGGGCTGAAATAGCTTGGGACTGAATAATGGTAGAGTGAATCATTTTCATTCAAATATCTAAATGCAAGCATAAGTTTGGAGTCCGGTCTTGCTTCCATTTGCAGACAATTACTGAGCAGAAAGGTCCAACAGTAATTCTGGAGATATCTCGAGAGAGAGAACAAGTGAAGTCTGCAGGATCTTCCAGACAAGTTGTCCAAAACACAACAGTGACTTCAAAGAGAGGATCTAATGAATGAGATTTATTGCCTCATGCAATGGTCATTCACATTAAAACTCCACTGTCTATGAATGAGTACAGCAATTCTACCAAATGCACAACTGGTGGTTGTGTCTGATGACCTCTAGGACTTCAGTTTTCTAACACTTGAGAAACACTGTTAAAAAAAAAAAATGTACTTTTTTACACTTATCACACAGTATTAAGGTTTAAATTCCTGTCATTCATTTGGTAATGATGATGATGAATTTAAGAACTTTTCAACCACTAGAAGCCTTTCCAAAGACATGCCCAAAATACAGTCCTGGAAATCAAGGGACAATGAATACTCTGACAAGTAGGTAGAAAGGGATTTGTGCAGAAATATCTGCATGTGCATGTGCAAGGGGAAGAGACAAAGATGAACTAATCCCTTTCCTTAAGGCTATATCTTTGCTGTTTCAGACTGGCACGTGTCTCCTTTGTTTTCAATAATAGGGGCAATTATATCAGAAATGTTCAACTGTAAATCCATCATGCAATTAAGGGAATTCAAACTGCTCAGAACTAAGGGAACATTTAAAGATGGATTATGGTCAGAGATTCTGAAAATCACACACCATGTTTTCCATCACTCGACTCAAAAGCTCAGGCAGCTTACTATTTTCCCCAGGGACCTATCTTCCCACCGCAAGATAACAGAACCACACGCTGATTCCAGTGAAAATCACTAGTGCACTGTGGTGGATGAAAGGAGCCTTCAAAGAGGGATTTTTGGTTTGAGTTTCCTTTAAATTTTTTGACCCTTCTTATCACTAAACAAAAGCTTGTGGTCTTTCTTAGATTGCCTACAATTAAGTTCTTATAAAACCAAAGGCCTGGATAAAGCTAGTCTTATGCAACTCGGATGAAGCATTTTTCCCACTGTAATTATTATTGAAGAAATCTATCATTATATTTTACAGGGAAGCCTAAAATGCATGGCACTTAGTTAAAAAGCACAGATGATTTGTATTTCCAAATCATCCCACGCTCTACTGCCTATCTTTGAAGGCACAGGCAAAAATAAGGAGTACTGAAAGAGGAGACTCATTCTTTGCTCACACTACTCTGGGCATTGAAGTAGGGAGTGCCCAGGCTTACCTTAAGTTTTGTCTGCATGAAAGCCTCTCTAGTACAGTGGAGGAGCAATGGTGATGGTGAAAACACGGGTCCAATATACGGGGTCTGCTATCCTTTGTGCTGCTTCTCTCTGTTGGTGGCTGCCAGCTTGGCTTGAGCCCAAGGCATCGATCCTTCCTTAGGAAGGGTGAACCTGGACTTTCTGCTGCTGGGCTGGTGTGCAGCTGTGACAGCTGGCCAGTGCTGCCAGGCCAAGGAAGTGGAATGTCCTGTTTCCTCCTCCAGAAAGGGAATACCATTTCACCGTGTGCTTGTAGTAAAGGAAGGAGAGATGGGTTTGAGCACAGCCTCAGACTTCACCAGCAAAACTGAAGCAGAGCTCAGGAACTAGAGATTGCTCTGACTCGGATAGGTCTATCTGGTACTTCATGAACAGGTGAGCTGTATCTGACATAAAGAGCAGAAACAAAAGCCATTTGCACCTTCCTTCCCTTTCTTCTCAATATGAACAGAGAATGATTTTTTGGGTGATCTTTGGGTAAGGAATGCCATTACTTATACCACAGTCACTTGGGTAATATTTCTTACCGATAGGCTTTTGCAGGGCAAGCTCAGGCAAGGAAGACCAAATCTTTCCTTCGGGGCACCCACTGACTGCATATAACTGCAGAAATGCCAACAACAAAAAAAATCAAATGAAAAATGGAACATGAGTGTACAGGGCTTGACTCAGAAACCGTAACGTTTGGGGGAGGGTTTTTGTTGTTCATTTTAGTTTGGGGTGTACTTAGGTCACACTCTACAGAAGTGCAAGGGCTAGAAACACTTTTTTTAAAAAAAAAAAAAACAAAAATTAGATTTCTTACATAATAGCATAATAGTTATTTTTTTTTTCCAAAAGCATAACATTGCAAAATTCATGATAAAATTATGAGAATTGGCTACATAGTAAATACTGATCCCACTTTTACGTGCAGCACTGCACAAATGTTGAGTTGATTAAAAACTAGACAACTTTCTTCCACTCACCACATTTGGATTGTTATACAAACCAAAAATCTTCATGTTCTGAGTATCACCCAATCTTACTTGAAGCCTTTTGGCTAGGCAGGGTTTGTTTCTTTGCTGGAATGAATGGGACAAGTACTCCACCCATCCTTTTAAATAGACTTAAGCTGTATCATTTAAGTTACTTGGAACAGGATGCAGGGACCATCAGTAAAGGATTAACTGTAACAAAATCTTTGTGAGGTTAAAAACTGGACAAGCTGGCCCTTCAAACTCAGTGATGGGCTACTTGCCTGTAGCAAACCAACCTTCTGAAAAACAACCTAATTACATGTCTCTGGCTTAAAGGTGGTGTGTGCGAGTTTCTGTTGTTTCTGGAAGATGCCCCAGTGGAAACGCACCTACAAAGCTGTTAAGAAGTCACCAGCTCAGATGGAGTGGACAAATGGACTACAGACTAGGATTTAATTAGCGAGAGGCGTGAAAAGCCAGCAATCCAGCCCAGCATTCCCTGGATTTCATCTCTGGCACAGGAAGGGGTTGCATGTTCCCCGCCTGTGGCTTCTATTTTAGCCTGTATTCATTGCTGAGATGCTTTAACACAGCTGTGCTGGTTCATTAACTGCTCAGCATGTCACTCAGCCCAAGCAAATGGCTTTGGGGTAGTGTTTTCCAAGGACTCAAAGGAAGGGTAGACCTCTGTGAGGAAAAGAAGGTGTTGGTATAGGAGATATTTGATAATCTCATGAGATACTGAGAAGACAACTCAAGCAAAAGCAAGGCAGCTTCTCACAGTAAAAAGGCTGGCGCTTGACTGGACATTTCAGCAATAATCCTCAGCCACTCAGACCCTACTGAGACACCAGTGAACCATGAATTCTCTTTGAGTAACAGCTAACACCTTCAGGAAAGAGCTCACAGCTTCTGCAACTTCCCTTATAGCCCCAGAAGAACACACTTTGCGGGCACGCAGCAGCCACCAAGAATGAGAGAAAGAGATTTCCACCATCCCCACCCAATTCTGCTCACTGCATCCTGTTCTCAGGCAAGAACTACACGCAGAATTATAGCACACTCAAGCCTTGCCCTTGAATGCTTCAGTTAGGAAGGTGCCCTACCCTAGCTGCGTCAGATGTGCTGAGCCGTGCAGCTG
The DNA here is from genome assembly GCA_028571105.1 of Tragopan temminckii. NCBI lineage: Eukaryota > Metazoa > Chordata > Aves > Galliformes > Phasianidae > Tragopan > Tragopan temminckii. The sequence continues at coordinate 9,936,237 of JAOWBP010004023.1, forward strand.
CTAGTTGGGCATTGTTTCCAAAGAAACAGGGTCCATACCGTGCTGTAAGTGACTCATGCTGAGATCATCCTGCTCAGGAAGAGACAGGAGTGGTCCCACCTCTTCCTCCGGGAAGGACGCATGGCATGGATGAACAAAGCAGGTGCTGCAAACAGGGACGTTCGGGGCTTCCCAGTGCCTTGCCCCTAGGATCCCTGTTTCCTGCATGGCAGAGGGAGACAGGCCATAGAGAACATTTTGTCTGCCAACGCACACTATGGCATCCATCACAGTGACAGCCATTGGCCATAAGCAGTCTGGGACAGGCATCCCCGGCACGTGGCCCCAGCATGCTGACATGCCTCTGCTCCTCACCCCGGCCCTGCTGCAACCACTGCGTTACCCTGCCATGGCTCAGCCTCCTTGCTCCTGCCTCACCTTGTACATTAATCCAGCCCCTTGTAACTACTCACTCCATCCTTCATGCAGGTAGCGTATGGAAGACCACTGTAAGTCCAGGTGGTGTAAGGGACCCAGTTTTAAATGGAAGAGATTAGGAAATCCACATGGCACTGTGAAAAGCACAGTCTTCATGACTATTATCATGCTGGTACAGACCCTATCTGAATAACTAGAGAAAACAAGGCCTCTGTAATGCTATTTCCTGATCTGCTCATCATTGGGCTGTTCCAGCCTTTGACCAGAGCTGTACCAGCCCTTCCCAAATAGGTTTTCCCTAGTAGTTGCCTCCTGTGCACGTGCGCTCACACGTCAGCAGTACACAAGCTGCTTACGCCTGCTCTTCCAAGTAATCATTGCTGCTCAAATTGCCATTAGAAATCCAGCTTGGACTAAAAACTGAAGAGATTGACAAAAACACATTTTACTGCCCTTCCTGCAAAACTCTTGAACTCCTCAAAGTTGAACACATGAAAGCAATCTGAGGTTAGCATGTAATACACAACCCACATAAAAGAGATAATTTAGTATTAGACACGTTACCAGAAACAGGTTGAAACTAATAGAGGTTTTGCACTGAGGTCATAAAATACAGCACTTTTATAATCTTGTGTGGCATCCCTACTTAATGTGTCTTGATGGGGGATAACTACAACTGCTCCTATGCTGAGAGGAGCCTGAATACAAAAATGCTTTCACCCTCTCTCCTTTTTTAGAGAGATGCATCCATAGGACAGTCTCCAAATGGCAACAGACCATCCTGAAGAGATGGCCAAAGCCTCGCCTCTCCTCTCCTCTTTCCTTTCCTCTTCTTTCCTTCCATAACTACTGAAAGGCCACACCAACAAACAGAATCCAAGCACTCCATTGCATCCAGATCCACTGTGGAGAAGACTTTTCATAATAGCATTGTAACACTATTTTAGCACTGCCAGCATACCCTCCTTGGAGCTGCCCACTGGCCATGCCTCAGACATGGAGAGATGAGTGTGAAGATCAATCTACCAGAGGTATAAAGGAATCCATGTGAGATCTCTCTTCTGATACTTCGGATAGCCACACACAACCTATCATTAATGACTGTCCATCGCTGACTCCCATAAGCTTTAACCATGTCACCTCTGTTTTTACAGACCTTTTTACAGAAGCTCAGCCCCTCACTGTAAGCCAGAAACAATAACAAATTTAATGTATGTCAAACAAGACTCAAACAGCTTCTGAAAATAGACCAGTATTGCACCTTTAAAAAGTATGTTGGCTGAGAAACTCTCTATACTTTAAAAGTTAGCTTGGTATGAAAGAGCTACATAGCAAAATGCTAAATCTCTCCAGAGAACAGAGTTAAATAAAAGCAGATATTTCTTTTCTTAACACCTTGTCAGCAAAATTCTGTTTCCTGGGCAAGTTTCTTTTTCTCTTTTGCAAAATTATTGTGCTAGTTTGCCAACGATGCTGTTCTAAGAACCACTACCTAAGCAACATAGCAGCTTTCTCATCCTGTCTCTTCCAACACTTCAACACTCCCTCCTGCAGCCCAAATAGAAAATTCTTTGCCTTGAGGCCTGCAGTGAAATGCATAGAAGTTAAACACTGTAAAACCATTAAGGGGCACCAAAACTACAAAGATCTATGCTAAAAAAAACTTCCATTGTGACCAGTGGCCCACCTTCCTCTTTATTCCCAATGATGAGCTGGGCAAATGGGATGTTCCAACTGATTTTGTGGTCTGCATTCAACTTATTCAGTCTCTTGAGGAAAACCTTGGATGGAACTGTGAATTTCATAGCACGCTATCACTGAGAATGCTTAGGACCTACCTGTAAACTGCGCAGTCATCAAAGATCACAGGAAAAGAAGTCTATGCCCTATTTTCCACTCTTTATTCATCAACCTGGAATAGCTGGAAGAATAGACACGATGTAACACACTGACCTTAATTAAGACAGTGATTCACCCTTTGCTCTCTGAACACAAGCAGTACAGCTTGGTGCTGAAAGGCTTACTGGCAACGTGAGTTTGGCTGAAGAGGGCAAGTTTACCATGTGGGGCCTCTTTTGAGGGAGAACACAGGGATACTGAGAGACATGTCCCAGAAAACTAACATATTCTTTTTTTTTTTTTTTTCTTTCTTATAAAACAAGGACTTCAACCTGATGATACATCACTTTTTTAACAACTGAAAACAGACAAACATACTACAGCATCCAGAAAACAGAAACTTATTTTTGGATTCTTCCCCACCTCATTCTTTTTTTGTTCCAGGTGAAATACTGCTCCAGAATACCTCCAGAAAGAATGTTTACCTTGCAGAATTTAGTATGATATATTTCAGTATTATTTTTTGCTTTGATTGGATCCTCATGAAGTTCATTTCAACAACAATCTTTTCCTACACTAACAAGACCCAATACTGACAGCATAATACAGAAGGGAAAATTTCTAGTTTTATACCCAAGTAGCTCTGGAGGTCTCCAGCTGATCCAAACCAAATTTCCAATAACACACTTCTTTAAGGAACAAATGTGTTAAAAGATATCAGGAACAACATTTCTAAAATTAATCTACAGATCTATTACTTGTAATAATTACACAGTCTGTCTTCAGTGTCTACAAACCATCAGTAACTAAAAATATTCAGTTTAGTTTAGAATCATGATAGTAAGTGCCTTCAGATGAAGAATGCTGGTAACAAACACTTCCCGCCTGCGTTGCAAAGCTCCTGGAGTTTGACATAAAAGAAGATTTCAAAACAACATGGGCACTGAAGACAATGCAAATAATTTGGTGTACAGCCCAGTTTTTGCAGTCCAAGAGTAAATACTCTGTTGTTACAGCAATGGCATGAATGGGCTGGAGCACTTAGCACAAGGGCAGAAACCGCACACACCAAGTTCACAGCTGCACTCCTCCTAAGAGCTGACACGTGCCCTGGACAGCATCATCATCAATCTGAAGTTCTGGACTACTTTCTATGAAGATAATATGGAGGATTTACAGCTGACCAATACTTACAGGCATTACTGATGAAAATCCCATGAAAAAAACATTCCTAGGGAGTGAACCCTTGCCAGAAAGCCATTACAGAGAGCTTGACACTGCTGTCTCATGGATTCTCCCCAGTGCTGCCACAGGCACTACCTCTGTACTGAAAAGTTGTGTGCTGCCATGAACAGGGGTGTATTGCATCCCTACACATTCAGAGAAAATGATTATATGTTTGGGATTAAAAGAGAAAAATAAGAAAGAAATGGGGAAAACTAAGTATACAGGATCAACTCCAATCATAACAGAACCTGAGACTTACAGAGGAGCTTCTGGAGAAAGCAAAAAGCCTTCAAATAAAATATTTAAGGCCGAAGCATCAACAAAACTGCCAAACTTCATATCATCCTGGTGACAATGCCTTAACTGTAGAAGGAGGCGAACTCAGAAATCAAAGCAGCCCAGCAGGGAAGCACAGAAAGCCACAGATCTGCTTTGACTTGAAGACTTTTAAGTGGTCCTAGACAAGCAGACCAGAAAGCAATGTTTCTAAAAAGGAAACAAACTAAATTCAAGGCTCAGACATCCTACAAACTTGAGGTTTGATCACATTTAAGGAACATTTGGATTCGATCCTAAATTCAGCAAACTGTGAGACATGGCATACCAATTTCTATTTTAAGGGCTGGAGAATATTTCAAGACAACTTCCTTCTTGCAGAGCGCACAGAATGTGTGGATCAGAAGGGCAGACATCCTTATAGTGCTATTGCTAATGTGTTTTTATGCTTCCCAGGAGAAAACCTCTTGTTAAAGAAGAAGGCAGGATAATGGCCAAGGCCACAGGTCAATGCATAGAATGCCTCGTAGTGAGAACTGTATGTGCAGGCTTTGCTAATCTAATCTCTAAGCTTCTCACATGATCAAAATCTCACAAACAAACACATTCAACAAATTCTTGCTTTTCCTATCCAATCCTATGGTTAAACTGGAGAACAGAGTTTAGGATCCAGACTAGAAAGAAGTTGTTCTGAAAATTTTGTTCATTTAGATTAGGAACAATTTAGAGAGAGATGTCTGATTTATAAATTAATGAAGTTAGAGACAACAGTTATTCTTAGCTAGGTCTGACTTCTGAAAGGATGCCAGCATCAAGGTTGCTCTGAATGAATAGCTGCACCAATCAGGTGGAAAAAGCATCCAATCTCTGCTTGACAACGACAGAACAAACTGTAACCTTGACTTTTGCTTCAAGAGTGGTGTTCACTGTCAAAAGTTGAAGCTCACACATAATATGAACTTATCCAACCTTTGACTTCCAGTTCTTGTTATACTAGTGCCTAAAGGGACTTCTGTTTTTGAACTTACGTTCCTTATAAAACTTGCTTGAAAGCAGTACTCAAACTTTTCTTGCTGCTTGGTAAGCTAAGCAGATGGGCTCCACTGCTAAGGCATGTTTTCCAATCCTTTGGTCATTCTTGTGGCTCTTCTCTGAAATATCTCCAATTTTTCAACATCCTTCTTTAATTGTGGGCACCACAGCTGGATGGCCTTTTCCCAAAACAGTTGTTCCCATGCCAAACACAGCAGTAAAGTGATTCCTGGTTATATAAACAGGGAATATCAAATAGGCATTTACAGAGGATCCAAGGATTGCTTTAGCCTCTTTGGCAAGTTGGAGTGAAAAGTGACATTCAGCCAATTACCCATTCAAAACCTCTATCATTTTCCAGGTTCCTTGTTTCCCAACACATTCTATCTCATCTGGTACATAAATTTCAGAGCTTTAATTTCCTTTACCTGTAGAATCCTGAAAAGTATTTGCTATTTCCATTCTATTAGGGAATCCAAACTATGCTAAGCGAGTCTTCATGCCATCTGCTGATGTCAACAGTGTGAAGTCAACGTCTCCTTCCAATCACTGCCACACCATTAAACAACTCAAAGCAGAGACTGGATTACCAGTAGGAACCCTAGAACATAGGCGCTCCATTTGCTTACATTTCAAAACTATTGACAAATCCCACTTCGAGTTGTAATTCATGTATCGCTTTGTATTTGATCTGTAACATCTGAGTTTATGAAGGAATATCCAAGTCTGGGAGCAAGTTAAAGACCTATAGGAAGTTCTTACACCAACATTAATTTAATAAGCAAACAGGTGTCTTTTTTTTTTTTTCTCTCATCCAGCTGTACCTGACTGAAGTCATTTTCCAATAATCCACAATTACTACAGTATATCATTTATTGGATGAGTCCCTTTGAGTTTCCAGCTATTACTATTAGTTCATATTTGCATTAATTATTAATGACAATAGGAATTTATTTTAATTATTGATCTAAAATTAGATTTTCTATGTTTTTAGAACTTTCCCATAAATGAAAGACATAGGGAGATCTTCAGTCTGTTACTCTGGGACTTAAATTAGAAAAAACAAATAGTGATTTGCATACGTAACTTTAGAATCTGATTGTTAACACATTCCTAAGTACCAACAAAGTGAAAGTTACTTCCTTATCCAGAGAAAGTATCTGTCCCCTGCTTATTTGCAAGATACAAAGAATGTCCTTTCTGCTCCATTATTGCAAATTTTATCACAGCTAGTCAACTGATCTAGCTCATATGCTGTTGAGTACTAATTCTAGTTTTCTTAATTTCTCTGGTTTTCTGAGTGAAAGCTCTAACCAGACCCTCTCTGGGGCACCACAGCTCAATTCTAGTTGGGCATTCATGGGCAAAGGAGCAGAGGCACCATTCATACTTATGAAAGTAATGAACTCAGGCAACCTGAAAAGATCTGGTTCATAGTTTTTTTTCAAGCCAGAATCCTACTGTGAATGTTCCTGTATTTCCTTATTCTCCCAAAAAGCTGTAGGCTACCCTCTGCCTCATGAAGGTTAAGTCACGAAGCTCTGGTTTGCTGCTTCCCTGAAAAGATGGACCTCTGTATTACCAGCAGTGGGCTGACGAGAAAGTTGCATTTTAAGAAATGTTAAAGTTGCGATTTTACCGAAGGTCATTTTCTCCCCATTTGCAAGCAAGCATGGCCTAACTGGTGGGTGTATTAAAATAAACAGATGCTATCAGCACCAGCAGCAAATTATCTTCTGAGGCTTTCTAATTTCTGGAGGGTGGCAGGTTGTGGCAAGTCGATTTACATTTAGGATGGAGAGGAAAGAGAAAAAGAGATTATGCCAGCATTAACATGTAATTCAGAATAAGGGAAAATAAACAGTAAATTGAAGCTGGACACCTAGACTATGAAAGAAGCTATTAGCTGTGCACCCATCTCACTCACAATGAGGTACACAGCACACCACATGTGTACACAAGGAGGTTTCACATCTGAAAAGAATTTGTGTTTTGTACTCAAGTGATAAAAGATCAGAAAGAGCCTCCTCTGAAGATGCAACTGTTCACACAAAACACTTCCTTGCACCAGAACCTGGAGGTCAGCTGCAGGTGGAGGGAGCTGGAGGGGAGCACCCCGTGGTTATTTCCCATTTCCAGGAGAGTACTTATCCATGGCTGAAATCTCAGTTCCAAACTCAGATCTAATGTGGCAGAACTGAATTCAGGAATCCTTTCCCTGTTTCTCTACAAGACTAAAAGGTTATGGTTTCCTATATATCTTCAGATGCACAAAGTTTAGCCTGTACTTATATACAAATGCACCTGGACGAATGGTTGACTGGCTACAGGACTGCTATCCTCTGCTCAAAGCCAGGACTGCAACAGGAGCACTGACATTTCTCATAGGTCCTGACAAACAAGTTGGCTTCATTATTCTTGGCCAGGAAGCCTCAACTGATCTCACCTGTTAAACGGATCAGTCCATTTTCTTCTCCTCATGTATTCTCTCCATCCACGATAGGAAACCATGGATAAGAACAACTCAGCTAAGCAAACAGTGCAGAAGAATTGTCTCACAGTATCAGATCAGAAACTGAAGTGCCCTTAGAAAGATGTGTCTCTATACAGGCTGGGTCTCCAGGCACATCTATGAACAGCAAAAGAGAGCTGCTCTCTTCTTCTCTCATCCCCATCCCACCCATCAAGAGCTCATACTCACCTGGTGGGGCTTCAAAGAGTCCAATGTTTGCTCCCATACCAGATAGAAAAGCTGCCCTCGCCTTCATCAGCCGATTATATGGCATGACTACTGGAAAGCAACGGAAGAACTTCTTAACAAAACAAGGAATAGAGCCCTATGCTCCTAAAGCCCAGCTCAGAGTCTGTGTGAACATGAGCTTCTCTGTTTCCTCAACCCAAACCGTGTTTCTGTTACATTGAGAGATGGTGCACCTGCCCGTTTGTCATGGAACTACAAGATAAGCCTATTTCTGAAGTTTATGTAGTACGTCACGACCAGTCACCCTTTAAAATTAAGTCCTACACACCTCTGTGTTTTTCCATTACACCTCTCCATCTAAATGATATGGGTTCTCAGAGGCTACACTGCTTTTTAATACCATTTTCTTCAATCTAAGAAAAATTAATATTTCTGATCAGGACCGGAGAACCTTATTTTCAGAAATTAACAGACACCATTTTAAAATCGGACTAACTTATCATGGTGAAATATGCTATCCTACGTCAGTGGATCCTACATATCTTCATGCAGGTGTCTGTTCCTGCCTCTGGACTCAACATGTCCAGGATTCCACCTCCCTTCCCACACTGGGCTGGCAAAAATTTATTATTCCAGCACCCTAGGGCCTCACCATGTCACTTTCAACTGCTGTCAGGAAAATATCAACAGATATTGATGGCTTTTTATATTACACTCACATCAGCCCAGTGCTGCCTACACAATCTGGCATTAGCTTTCATTTCCCCAGCCCAAAAAGAAAACTAATCCTACCAGTCTTGAAAGACTTCAGTATAAATGTGATTGGATAAGCCATGCATGCAACTGAAAGACACAAAAATTACTCTAAGATTTCTACAACATCACATATCTAATTTTATTTTCCTGAGGAAAACACAGACTGATAATGGGTAGGTGGAGGCTATGTTACATATAGAGGCATAATTTTTCAAAAAAAATAGAATTTGTACAGCATTTTGAATATTACATTGTGTTTTCTATGAGCTCTTCTCTTACTTTGGACATGACTTTTAATCACTGTCATATGATTGCAAAATTCACAAGGAGACTGTCTCAGCTGCTCTTTCTAACATAAACCATACCCATTTTCAACACAAGACCTCCTTTAGGTACCTTCAGGTTCAAGTGCTGTCCTGACTCCTCATTCCTCTTAGCTGGCAGAGGCTGGTGCAACTTCCAGTACAATCCCTTGCCTGATGTTCTGTGAAGGTCTTGTCTTGTTGGGGACATCTGTAGACCACGAATTCCAATGGAGCAGGAGTAGTCCTTCCTTCACACAAATCTGGGGGATTTGTAGGCCCTATTCCTTCTCCTACTAAACAACAAATCCAGAACAAAAAAAATATTCAGTAAGACATCTCGAAACTAAGAGTTCTCAACCATTTCAAGTTGTAGCCTTTCAAATTCCAGGGCAGCAATTTACGCACAGCTGAAAGCAATCAGCACAAATCTAGATCATTTCATGAACAGTCAATCACTGATTGCTCTGTCACCTCTTTTTCAAAGTGATGGGTGATCTGTAGTACAAAGCAAAATCAGGCAAAATTAGATTGCTGTTTCTGTGATTTACAAGTATCCAACACCAGAAATCAAAGAATTCAGTCTCATCCTAATCACATGTTTTTGGACTGCTATCAAACATAGGGTGCAGCATCTCATCTTTCTAGCATAATATTTACTAAACTCTGCTGTTCTTCTCTCAATTACTGCTGAGGTTTCTTGATTTTCAGCTCAGTTGAAAACAAGGACTCTGTTATTTCTTTCCCTCACCTAATATCTGTTTGCATCTTTGGGAAATCTAGGTGAAATTTTCTCCAATTAGCTTTCAAGACTTAGGTCTATAGATTTCATTATAGACATATCACTGCACTCCTCAACATTTTAAACAATGCTGAAAAAACCCTCACCAGAGGAAAAAGCCCAATTATTCTCCCAAGAAAACTGGGCTAGCATAGTTAAAGCAAAAAAATTTCCATAGCCAAAAACATTCACATCTGGATGCTTTTAACATAGTCAGCATGGCCAGACACCCACTTGTATCTGAGTGTTGTGCAATTTCAGCATGAAACTCAAACTCACGCCATGAATTCAGATGAAGCGGCCCAACACTGCCATCACACCCTTTCTTGTAAATATTCGGTTCTAGAGAACTTCTTCCAGCTCTAGGGTTTGGAATAACTTGTTTTCAGACCAAGCTGCCTTCTCCAAACTAAGTCCTGTATCCTGGCTGAGTTAGCTGGAGTTAAATCAGCATAAAACTAAAATAGCACAATGGAAAGTCAGGCCTACTGTTAAATCATGCTTCTATTTTTACCTGGCAAAGCACTTAAACATGTGCTTGAGATCCACATACCTTAAGCGCAGGCTTATATTTAGTCCTGTGCTAAATGCATTGTTAAACTGGGTCTTACAAATCCATTGACTCTGTGAATCAGGCTGAAATTTTGAGATTCTTAAAGGAAAATACAAAATGCTGATTTCCACACGTGAAAGGTATTAAGAGGCTCAAACATAGTAAGTTGCAAATGAAGCAGGAAAAGCTGTGTACTAGCAGTTGGGTCAAAAGCTCAAGCAAACCTTAAGAAAGGAAAAGGAATATTACAAAGAGAACTGAGATGGCACAAAGTAGGCAAAGTAGGAAACAAAACTGGGAATTAAAGCAGGCTCAATTTTAATAGTGAAGGATACGCAAATGCTGGTGCATGGCATGGCAAAGCTTTACCTAGACCAACAGTTTACCTACAACACCTTCCAAAACTAAATATTTAAGAGATGTGTGATGCAGACTTTGGGGAATTATCCTTTTTTGGTCACAGCCTTCAAGTTTCTGGCTATCAAAAAATTTAAGGATTTGGGGCAACCTCCAAGCTCATACAGGTCTCTGTGTTTAGTAGCCTGGGATGAATGGATCCTATAGAATTTTGGTTGATCCTATTCTAAATTTATTTTCATGCTGCCATTTGCTGTATCCATTGTAATTTACACAATATAATCACTAAAAATACTGCTTTTATCTGCTCTCCTAGTTCCTTTAGTACCCTTAGTTTGTGTGTTGAAAGGAAGAGGGAATGATCATTTCCCATTCACCTCCCTCTATACCACTCATAATTTTATCAGCTTCTACTAAACGCTTCTTCAGTTTTCAAGGCTGAGAAGCACTACTTCATTTAGATTAAAAATAAAAATAAATTTTATATACATATATGTGTGTATATATATATATGTATGTATATGGACACTTGACATTTCAGAACTTTGGTTATTCTTACTGCTCTTTTCTTTGTCTTTTCTACTTCTGCTGCATCTTTTTCCAATTTGAGTGAGCAGTCCTGCACACAGCAGTAAAGATGCAGGGAAATCATTGCCTCTGTCCTTCTAAGATATGCTGCAATGGCATAAGCTATTTGTTTTCTTCTCAGTTATTCCCAACTCCAAGAATTCTTTTCGGTCATTTGTATGACTACTAACACTGGTCTGATATTTATGGAAAATCTGCAACAATGGCTTTACTGCTCATTTTCCTGAATACAGAAACCATAGCTACCTAGAATCATGAATGGTAAAAAATATTTTCCCCTGTATTATTTACACTTTTTGACATTGACTTTCATCCACCATTTTATTGTCTAGTCTCCCAAGATCTCAGGATCCTTCTGTCTCATGCTTCTCTAGAACCTTATTCATTCCTTCAAAGAACTTCAGGGTTTGTGATGCATTCCTTTATTTACAAAGGCTGCGTTAACACATCTGCAATATAACATTTATGTATAAAGTCACTAGCTCTGTTATAATTTCTTCTCATTTTTTTCCCCTGATACTGAAGCCAGGCTTCCAGTAGTTTGTTTTTTAATCTCTGTTGGAACCCTTTTTAAGTTTGGGGCCACATTATTTACCTCCTCTGGGATCAAGACTAACTGAATCCAAAAGTTTCATACCAGAGTTATTTACAACATTAGAGTGAATATCCTTTGTCCTGGTGATTTCTTATTACTCATTTCATTTATCTGTTTTTTAAAAGAAGTTTTTTAGAGGAGCTTTTAAGCTCCTCTATTAACAGCTCAATTAGAGGCCATTCCTTGGCCACGGACCTTGGAGGACTTTCTATTTGCGAGGCACTCGATTCCTTCTGCTATTTGTTACACAATGGCCTTACTGATCTCAATTGCTCCTTTCACACCTCGGACATTTGCTGATCCCAGCATTTCCAGGCTGACTTCCAGCTCCTGTTGTGTTTGGAAGAGCTTTTGTTATTAGTTTTTGTCTTTTGTGAGTCATTCCTCCAACTATCTTAGTTTGTATTGTTATGGTCTTACATTTAAATCAGTAGAAATTATATTTCTCTCATTTTTCTTCATTTAGGGATGATGTACGCTATTTAAAGGTACTTTTAAATTTCTAATGGTCCTCCTTATCTGCCGTTTAACTGTACCAAACCTTTTGTTGTTGTTGGGTTATTTTGGAACTAACAAGGTATGTTTTTTTATGATTTACGGGGATGTTACACTCAGCTCATCTACACGCTCCTTTAGTGTTACTTAAACTGGTTCTCAAAGAAAAAAAAGTTCTCATTGTGTTTGCTTTTCTAAGTACTGAATTTGACTATGCAATGGACACTACTGCAGATCAACTCTTCAGAGTGATGGTCAAGTGTGCCCTTCTCTGACTGTTTCATGAGTTTCTTCAAGCAGCAGTATACAAAAATGTTGACTAAAACTTACTCTTTATATCCTACTGAGGACAGATCTTCCCCAGCCTCCTTTCTTGCATGCTCCATTGCCAATAATCTTTCTTAGTATTTCATGGTCATTGTCAGTGCCACGGTCAGCTGTTTAAAAGGGTAACCTTATAATAACTTTTTTCTTGATTTGGCATGGCAACGTTCAATCCATAGAAACAGGGTGGTAAACGCTGATACAGATAACTGATTTATCTTATTGGACTCTGATTTCCAACATACTGTGAGTCACTCCACCAACAGCAAAATCTATTCTTGTCATTTCTACATAATGAGTATCCTGATAATACAGCTTCAAACTGATTAGCTTCATTCACTAAGATTTCTGGGAGGCTAGTACATTACAATTCATCCAGCCTTATTTTATATACATTTAATATTTATAGAAAAGAACAAACAGTTTTGGTCTTCGTCTAGTTGCCAATCTGCATACCTTGTTTAGCTGTGGAATTACTTAGACTGCTCTATTTTATGTATTAACTGAATTTAATTGCATTATCCTGCTATCCTGCCTGGCTGTCCTATCCTACAACAAGAACACAGACCTACGGACGTCTTCATGCTGGGGAACTGATCATCAAGACAAATGTGTTCTTTTCCAGGTCCTTATCTCAAATCATTTTTAAGGACTTCCCTACTATTTGCTTTTAACTCTCTATCCTGCAAAACATATCCATCCATTTTTAGAGTTTCTCATTTTTCTAAGCAGCCTAAATAATTCCTTCAGACCTCCTAACTTCTTTACCCACACACTGCACTGCTGTTTGTCTGGGTGATCTTGTACATGCTACTGGAAGTGTTTTTTTTAATACTGGAATAGAGCTCCTGGTCTTTACCATCCTCTCCTGTCAAAATATTATGTTTTGCCTCCTAGAGCCCTCACGTGTATTTTCTCAGTGCTTATACAACCATGACCAGACGCAATGCACAAGGAAGGTTACCATCTCTTTTCCAGTATCCTCTCAAAGGCTGCTCTGACGCTGCAAGATACAAAGTCTCTAGAATTTAGGCAAAGCACCACACACTCCTCCTTGGAGCACTGTATTCCCAGTTACCAGTCCCACGCAGCACTGCAACCTGTCTTTTCCTACCCGGCTGGACTGCTGTCCTTTCATCACATCTTGCATGAATGGATGCACAAAGTCATCTTCCAGCAAGACAGAGGGGCTACATGGACAGTGTATTTTGCACACATTTACTCTGTGAATCTGTAACACAATTTTATGATTTCCCTTATTGCAATGTTCAAGCAGAACAGCAAATCAAGCCATCTCTCCTAAACAAATCCATTCTGTAAGTTCACTGGATATTCAGCACCAAGAAAAGAGAAAGCGTCTCTGATTGCACATCTAAAACCAGACAAAAACAGGTGAACACGTATTTTCCAGGAAAAAATCTAGAGCTTATATTTCTTGTCACCCCATTCTCCTGTAATTAGGAAAGTTTTCTTCTATTTAGAAGCAAGTATTTTGGGGAACATTATGTGGTTTTCACATTTATTTTATTTTCTAAAGATTGACCCTGACTTTCATTTCCAGAGACTACACAGTATAAAACAGATCAGGGGGTTTGGCACAGAGACAGGAGATGCCTTCACCCTTTGGAAAATTATACATGAAATGTAAAACCCAGCAACAAGTCTTGCATTTAATCTTCTGCACCTATTTGCCCCCTGCCAAAGACTCAAAATCCTTCTCTTAAGAATGAAAGATTTCAGAACACGTTATCAGCTCCTTCCTTCAGCCCTCAATACTGACAGTTTTATCTCTATACACAAAGCTTCTCCCCCTTTCTTCAGCTTGGGGATAAAACCCAAGCACAATGAATATTTCATACGTATGTGGTTAATGGAGCGTTCTGGCTCCAGTCCATTAGGAACCTTACACAATGGTGTACTAACTGCTTCTCAGTGCAACGTTTCCAGTCTGTCCAAAAGCGATGTGTTTGCCAGCTGAGCCAAAATACCATCATTGTCTTGTCCAGTTCCTGTCTTTGGTTCAAGAGCAGGGTCCCTTGTCACAGCACTTTGGCACCATTGTGCTCCCAGCAGCAACCTAAGACGATTAGCCCAGTTCCAAGGCTCTACTCTTCCCTCTATATTTTGAGGTCTGTCTCTTGGGTGGGGTGAGGAATGCCTGCACTCTTTCTCCTTCAAAGATAAACACAGAGATAAGCAATCACATCACAGATTAACACAAGGGTAAATATAAAGTAGTTGAGATCTTCAATTCTGATGGAAACTAGCCCTTCATATTCTTTCATCAGCTCTGAAATTTTGGCCTTAAAATAGATCTGATTGAAAAACTGATAGCAGAATGACGACGTCTGGCAAAGCACTTCGTTTCTCACTTCAAAAACCTCCTCTGTTCCTCAGCTAAACAAACACCATTACACACAGAACACCACCTCCATCAGAACCAGCACTAAGTTATCTCAACAGGGAGATGGGCACAGATCATTCCCCTTACAGGGACAATATGACATTACAATGAACATAAACAACACCCAGTTGGACATTAGGAAAAACTTCACAAGAATGGTCAAGCATTGGCACAGGCTGCCCAGGGAGGTGGTGGAGTCACTGTCCCTGGACTTGTTCAAGAACTGTGGAGGTGCACTGAGGGACGTGGTCAGTGGGCAATACTGGTGGTAGGTGAATGTTTGGATCAGATGATCTTAGCAACTGTTTCCAACTGTAATGATTTTGTGATTCTGTTCTGTTCTATGGAGGGAAGAAGATTGGTATTGGATCTGTCAGATGAAGCTCCTTGTGAGAGCCAGAGTCTAGCTCTGACCGCTCACCTACACCTCCCCAGCAGCTTGGGGAGAGCACAGGCACTTCCAAAGCATGAATCATCCCAACCTAAGGCAGACGTCTAGAAGAGGTAAGATGTATGACATGGGCTGTTTATCACTCCTCACCGCCTGAAGAGAGTCTAGATGACAATCTCAGAATTTATGTCTGAGTTTTAGGTAACTAAAATCAGGTGAGATGATTTCCAGCCTCAAGGTTTGCAGACTCATTTCCAGATGAGCTATAGACCCTGACAGACTTAGTAGGGCAGAAAACAACAAGACAAAGAAAAGTGCTGATGTGGAAGGACTGATCTCATCTCTTCCCTGCCCAAAAGCAGAAAGAGCTTACGTTTCAGATGGCAGAGACCAGCCTTTGCCTTTACGCACAGCTAAAGCACAATAGAAGAGAAAGGACCCCTCTTTATTGTTTCACCTGGTAAAACCTTGTGATGTTTCTGCAACATCTCAGTGAGGTTGTCATCCAAAATCACAAGCCTACATCATAGTGGTCACCAGTCACAAAGTGCTCAGTTACTATTGGCCCATATACAAAAGACCCAGGGGAGACAACTGCTTTTCAAAGAGGCACACACAGCAGATCGGTCATTGTACCAATAGATAAGGCACTGAAACAGGTTGCCCAGGGATGGTGGATGCCCCACCCCTGGAGACACTCAAGGTAAGGCTGGATGGGGCTCTGAGCTTTAGGTGTCCCTGTCCGTTGCTGGGGATTTGGACTAGATGGCCTTTAAGGTTCCCTTCCAACTCAAAAAAATTTGCCATATTCCAGTTATCAGTCCACTTTCTTCTCCTTCCCCGTTTCCTCTGCTCCCCTCAACATTTTTCCCTCTTCAGATCAATGGTAAGTTCTGAGATATAGCCAAAAACAGCCAAAGCACCTAATTGAAGGGAAACAGCAACTTCCATCATCTCAAAAAGCTGCACCTTTCTCCTACTCATCTCAAAGCTGAATAAAGGAATTAAAAACATAGCCTGGGGCAGTCAGCAAAGATTTACAAGAAGCAGACATTAGTTCTCACTCTAAAGGCCGCAAGTGTGTGTGAGCCAGAAGGAGCAAACAGAGAAAGGGAGCAAAAACATACAGTCGTTGCATTTAAAAAAGAGGAAGAAAAAAAAAATAGAGAAGAGAAAAAAAAAGTCCTTTAAAACCTTCCTAATAAAACAAAGATCATCCTGGCAACATGAAATGCTACCCTACTTTATTTATTTATCGACACAAAGAAAGAAGCAAGTTGGCACCTAGGAGGGTATTAAATGCTGTTTTTTTGCTGACTGAATGACCTCAGTCGAAATATTTTCCATGACAAGAGCCCAGAAGACGCTGGCACGGAGTCAGACAATAAGATTTTCAGAGTGTATTTACATTCTATCCATGGCCCCAGGCTGTTCCAAACCCATAGGCAGGTGCTGCCTTTATCTGTTCTTTGCTCACCTGGCTCCCTAGCAAAATGTTCTGGGCCTGAGGCTCAGCTGCCTTAACTATTTGCTGCCTGGTGCTCAGAAAGCTGAGGAGTTCGGCTCCCAGTTGTGAGCCTGACAAATGGAGGTGGTGACTCTGGTCACCCTTTGAGCCTGACCAGAGTGATGTGTAAAGAGATTTTCCAACAGAGGGAAAACGGTGGTGATGCAATAGCAGAAGTCCCGAAAAAACTAAACAAATTCATACTGAAAAGAAGTACCTTCTAAAAGAGGAAGGGGAAGGTGGTGCTTCCAGGGATGTGCTGCATTTTCCATCACGTGGAGATCTTTAAGCTGGCTATGGATAGATAGCTCTCTAAGAAAAACTCAACATCCAGTGGAATACCAGAGAAGAGGGTCACCGTTACACATCCAAGCACTGAAATCTGTTCCCGACAAAACACCACTGTCAAGCAAGAGATGCTCAGCAACTCACAAAAGGGACAGAATCAGGCTAAGACACAAAAAAATCACAGGCTTGTGTCTCCCAGCTTTGCAGCACAAACTCTTTGTATCACAGGCTTCCAGCTACATTTTCTCCCCACTACCCGTTCCTGACCTGGACTTGAGCAAAACGATCTGTTCCATCCCTGCGGTGGAAACAACCTCTTCTTTGCTCAGTTTAATTTGGCTCCTGGTGCACAGCTCCTCTCTTGAGTAATAAGCCTCCAGGAGATGCTGCGAGAGGATACGCCCTTAATACCGCGAAACCAGGAAGAATGATAATTGCACTTCTAACAGCATGATGTACAAGGCAGCCACCAAAGCAGAGGAAGCATGAATTAACACAGGATGAAAAGGAGGGGCTTTACCATCTACCCAATAAGGTATTATTCATGCTTTTGGAAACCTTCCTTCCAGAAAGATAGAGAGACATAATAGGTAGTCAAAAGCAACCGCGTCTGGAAAAGCAAAGGCCTGCTTGCCATCTCACAGTTCCCTTCACGTGCTGTACTCAGCCTTCATCTTACCAGCCTTCAGCTGCCCTTCCTTTACTACCCTCTTACCATGCATCCATTTCATACCCGAGTCAGCTTCCTCCTTCCCATGTGCTCAGGTCTGACCCACTCACCTTCCTAGCAGTACCCTCCAGTCTCACTACCTAGACCTAAACAAGGATTTTTTTTTCCCCATTCTTCTCTTTCTCTCATCCTTGCCTTCCCCATAGTGCTACTCAATTCAAATTTGCTCCAGCCTGCTATGGACAAAGCCTGGCACTTTCACACCCCTCCTCCAAACCACACTTATCAGCTCACTAATGCCGCCTCTCATCAGATAGGATACAGACATCTACCGAATGTGCTTGTAACAATACCCGAGCAGGGAAAGCTTTTGTCTGGCTTTTGCTTTCCTCCAAGGAAGGAGGCATGTAACCTTACTCCAAAACGTGTTTCATAATAAAAGTTTCATTCATGGTCCCAAACAATGCATCTTCCCACAAGTAAATTAACTAATGCTCACTTATGTAATCTGTTGCTTTCCTTTTAAATCCTGACCATTTGGTTAGGATAATTTATAAAGATCTTGCAACCTCTGTCATTGCACAGAAGATAGAACCCCTAGTGGGAATTTGAAAGGAATCTGACAATTGGGTATTTAATGAATTGAGGCATTGAGAAAGCTCTGCATGCATCTCCAGAAACTAAAATATCCATAGAAATTGGAACTAGATGTGAAGAGCTTAACAAGGCCTTCGGAAGCTTCCTTAGCTTCTTTCTATGGATGCTCACATGCATGAGGTAAGACCACTATACAAGATGATGTGCAGAAAACACCTTCCCAGAGGTATCCCTCTGCTAGTGACCTGCACTACCAACCCAGCATCATTATGGCCTGGCTGGAAAAACAAACAAACAAGCAAACAAAACAGAAAAACACACCGCAATCAAACTATCTGCAATCCTCATGGAACAAAATAAATATGCTATGAAGAGCTTCTCTCAGTTGGAACAGTGAGAGTATAAGTGGAAGAAAATCTGACGCTAAGCAGGTACTGCACACCATGTCTGCAACCTCCCACTCCCACAGGAACTCTGAGCAACGCTGCTGCTAATGTCCAACCCAAGGACATCCTTTTAAACAATGCCTCACTGTGATAATCCTGTAAGGATTTTCAACTCTGTCCTGTATAGCATTTTAATTGCTCACACTGTTTCAGGAGCTCAATCGTTTACAGAAGGTATTTTCATTCCACTAATTGTAGGTTTCCCAAAGGACTCAGTACAGTATTTCACATCCTCAATGCTATTAAATACTTTAGGAAAACATCCAGGCTTCCAGAAGATTTGCTTTTTTTTTTTTTCTTTTTCTTTTTTTTCCAGTATACGTGTGTATGCAGATCTAGAGAGAAAGAAAATGAAGAAGAAATAAAGAAAAGGAAAATGACAGTATTCAAGATAACATTGTAATAGCCTTATCTAAGTCAGCAGCAAGGCTGGAAGCTGCCATTTCTAATGCAACTATACTCCTGCACACGGGAAATTTCACTAGTTAGTAGCTAAAGGTTGTGTCTATATCACTGATAGCATCCACCCTCGCGAACTGTTCCAGCCTCCCAGGCCAGGTAGCACAGAACATCTCATGCCAACACCACCCCAAGGCTAGCTTGGCTTTACAGCAGAATGGCCATGCCCATAATGAGCAGCACTTGGCCTTGTGGCCATAAGACATAATAGCTGCTTGTGTGCATGCACTTGAAGTCAACACGCCTAAAATAATTTGAGAGCTGTGTTACAGCCCACGAAGGCAATATTTTACAGCTTGATGCTGATGGGCTGTGCTGCATGCCTTGCTTAAGGGAGAGGTGGGAGGGGATGTCCAATAGGTCTGGGATCACATGAGGAAACTGTAAGGGGCGCAGGGAAGCCAAGCTGGGCACAGTGCCACTGCCTGAAGGAACCAATCCTGCAGGTCTTCTTAATGAGCTCATCCCAATGTTGGACATGAAAATGTGCTGAGGAGATGTCTGGCAGCGCAGTCTTATGTACTGCAGGCTGTCATCCCTCTGAGCAGGTAAACATTAGAGAGCCAGAGGTCTGCAGCCTCAAAGTGCATTAACCAGAGCCATGCAGTTTGAAGGAACAGAACAAAAACAACAACAAAAAAAAGATTTCCAAGTGTATCTGTACAGCATATCCAAAAAGCAATAAGTGTATGCTCTTACACTCCCAGGAACGGCAGTAAGGTAACATCATCCCTCCCTCCATGCCAAGGAAATTTAGACACAGCCTAAGGTAAAAACTGCACTTCTAGTGGAAAAAATGGCTAAGACCTGCCAAGGTCCTGGAGCTGACAGCACTGGGAAAGGGGTGGAGAATTAACGAGTGGGGGTCTACGAACCAAATTAGAGCTCCTTTTTCTAGCCTCTTCCTATTGGGTACAAGGTGCTGTAAAGTGGAGATAATGTTCAGCTTTATTTTCCATAATCCTAGAGTGAATGAAAAGGGTCAGGCTCACAAATGCTTTCCTATAGATTTAAAACAATTGTGTACTAGCTGAGCATTCAAAAACTGATCCAAAACCTTTTGTATGCATGCTCTTAGTCAATGAAAAGTAGGTTTGGCATCTTGGCTTATAACAGGGTCTGCAAGTTGATCAGAGATAAACATTTAAGATGATGTACCATAAGGATGACCTTGAGTCCTCAGGAAAATAATTGTTGATAATTATGATCTCTGGACTGTTGTGGTATGCAAATCCCAGAAGACAAGCCTGATTTACTCTGCCTCTTAGTGAATAAGAATCTGCGTCACAAAACCCATTATCACAGCTGGCATTAAACAGCAAGCATCTTGCTAATTATCTCTGCAAAAACACCCATTTGAAATGGTCTGGGCAAGACAAAAAAACCCCCTGCCTGCAAGAGAGATGGCCATGCTGATGTGAATTGGCTGATCAGGACCTGAAAACAGGCAGCAGGTAGGTCTACCAGTGCTGGATAAGGGACTTCCTCCAGTAGCTCCTTTTGTAGCTCATCATAAACATTTTTCTAAGGCAGCTAAAGGTTATGGATCTTAGCTCTAGTCAGGAATTGTATTGAGTGGAGCTCCACTACCCAAAAATAAAAAGGACATTCTGCATTGGTCTTAGAGCTTAGGACTTCAGGCGTGTTTCCATTCAAATGGATGATGTGGTTTGAAAGGACAAGACCACAGAACCAGTCACCTGACACTGTGACCTGTGGGTCCTGTTTCCACCAACAGCAACTTTGGCTGCAGGGAATTGACTCGAGTTACCTGCAGCCCTGTACCCTGGCACTCTCACCTGACATATCTGATTGAGATGGACCAAGAAATGTTTTGAAAATGGATCTTTTACATTCCCTGCAGGGGTACAAAGCACAGAGCAAATGGCATGACTCACATACTGCCTGGAACATATAATGAGGATATTAAACTAGATCATCATTTTATAGGTTACTTTATTTTTAATTGAAAAAAAAAAAAAAAAAAAAGAAAGAAAGAAAGAAAACACAGAAGCCAACCAGCCTACAGATTTGGCCTTCAGATGAATTTTTGGTTTTACGTGACAGCTTTTTCCCCTACTTAAAAATTTGCATAAATACTGTCAAGACAGGACATGCATGGTGAAGAATAAGCAAAAGCCAGAGCTGAGCCCAGCTGCACGCCTCTCCCACTGCGCTCTGCCAGAGCAGCAGAGATTGGCCAGGGCTGGCACTGCAAGCACTCCCTGCTTCTGCATGTCACCAGGTCAGGAACTTGGTCTTGCTGCCACACAGTGAGCCTTTCTTGACAAGAAGGACCTTAAACTGAGAGCCTGGCTTCAGTTCACTTATCTCTTTTCCTGCATAGTCACTGATGGTGGAGGGGGGAGGTGGCTTATTTTCCTGCAGTGACCTCCCGCTATCAGAGCTGCTGCCATTCCCCTAGCAGGAGATAGGGGCAGGACAGCAAGGCAGGGAAGGATGAGGATGCTGGAAAGAAGGCGTCACTGCCAGGTTGTTCTTACCCACATAAGGGCACCCCTTCAGCTCTGGGCGATTTCACGCAGATTTAAATGAGCAGATGCAAACTCTCGTGCAAGATGCTTACTTGGGGTTCAGGGAGGTTTAGTTCAGCTAACAGGATTAGGAATGGTTTAAGCTAAAGCAAAAGAGAAGAATGCACACAAGTGCTTTCACGGTTTAGAAAATAAACAAATACAGAGCAAATCTGCCTTCAGACACGGCCAACGTAACCAGAGATCCCTTCCCAGCAGCCCTCTTCACAGAGAGCATTTTATCTAATGCCATCCTCTTCACTGCTTTTCCTTCTGCAACCCTACCTTACCACCCACTCAGCACAGAAAATTGCTGCACTTCACACCTACATGCTACTAAATAGCTTACATCACTCCAGAATTTGGCCCAAGTAGCCACAGTGACACATGAAGAAGTGTACAAAACAGCTAAACAAATGTTTTCTGTTCCTCTGAGGTAGCAGAGGGAGACTCCAGCCACTGTGCTGCATGAAGCACAACAGGGCTATTGCTCAAACTAGGCCCCCCAAGGCTTCCAACATCCCTACTGGTAGGAAAACATCTCCTGTTTGAACAGTTCCTTTCCATCAAGGAGTCTTAATTGAACTGGCATTTGCTGCCTGATCATGCAACGCTGCTGCCTTCTATACTGTGTTCTGCCATAGTTCAGCTGGAGGTACAACATGACCGAGCAGTGAAAGCAAAGTTTACTGCATCCTCCTGCAGGGGCAGGGTGGATCTCTATCTGCAGGGTGTGGTTGCCTTGAGATGGAATTTGGTTGGGACTCGGGGGTAATAGCAAGAGCCCCGTGATGCTCACTTTGAAAAGGTGAGGATGTTGGTTTTACATTTCTTCCAAAAGGTTAGGAGCTGTGGTAAACCTAATCACCCTGGCATTTCAGCCTATGCTGTCTAGGGAGAAGAGCACCACCTTCTGAATTACCAAGTCAAATTGACTGGAGCAATCAACTTTTCCTTCTAAGTCTCCCATCCAAAACAAAACAGGCCCCACCCTGCTTAATTTATGAGATCATAGCCCAAGGCACCGTAGCTCTCTGGGACATCACTGCCTCACCCATCATCTACAAACATTGGTTGTGCAGGGATGGTAAAGATCTCTCTCAAATTTTACATACGCAAGGATCTCTGACCAATGACATAAGCTCATTAGAAAGTGCCTGCAGCACCTCTCCAAGGTGGTAGGTAACCAGCAGAGCCATGGAAATAAGAACAGAGCAGTGGAACATGAACTGCACAGAGCTTTAACCTCTCCTGGCTGGCAGCCAGTGAAAATCTCTTGAATGACAAGCACCAACTTGGGCAAAGGCTGCCTTTCGTGAACCCTGCCACACCAACACTTTGCTGCTGCTCAGCTCCACTCCAAGCAGCATATTCATCTCCCGATCATCACTTCAGAACCTATTTGCATTGTTAAATTACTAAAAGAAATTGTTTTTCCCTTGATATCTTACAATCAAAGCTGCTCGAGTTAGAGATCTTTCTATTGTTAAAGCATGTTACTGCCCTTAATGGGTTTCTCAATGCATAAGCTATACCTTACACTTCACAAGTCATAATGTCTTATTGTCTTATAATTCAAGCCTGGTCTAACACCTGCTCAAGACAAAGCAAAGTTGTTCTTGATTTTTTTCTTGGATCTGAACTTTTCACAGCATCAATTCTCGGACCTCAATGCAGAAACCTTCGCCACTTCTTTAAGAACAAACTGTCCTTGTCCATACTTTCCATGTGACAGAACAGAGGTTGACACAAGCTGCACAAGTCCGTGAAAGGTACTTTGCAATACCAAGGGAACCATGAAACACAGAAAGAAAGGAAGAAAAATAGCTATTGTCTCTTCGTTAGGACAAAAATGTTGCTGCCTGAAATATGCAACTGGATGTCTGATAACCATTTCATATCTCATTATCTTGGGGGTTCTGCTTGACAGCCTTATAGCAGAGAACGAGCTCCATTCAAAAGCCTGACAGGGGATCAAATGAAAAAATTGAGAACATGCGTACTACTTCTGCATGCAAGAAAGCTGGAAGGGGCTGAGCTTTTATTGAGCAGAGGGCCAGAAATCAAAATGATCTTGATTGTCTGAAAGAATTGTGTGTGGGGAAGAGGTAATTCAGTAAAAATCCATGCAAGATACTACACTTGTACAGTAGTAATCAATTGCACAAACAAGATAACAGATTCAAGGATGTTAGGAGCTCATGAACTGAGCATGAATCACACTGGCACAGCCAGCGAGGTAGAAGCCTCATAGAAATGTACAAACAGCAGTTTAAGCTGAAGACACATGTAGAGAACCCTTCCTCCTTGCTCACCATAGGTAAGGTCTAGGCTGGAAGCACTTCCTCTAGAGTCAAACTCACACCTCAGGAGGGATGTGGACTGAAGAATCCAGAGAAAGGTAACAAGGAGGAGCAGAAGGCTGGGAAACATGAGCTCCAGCAATCACATGAGCTGCAGTGTTTAGCCAAGGTGAGAGCTGGTTAAGAGGAGCAGGACGGACATCTTCAACCATGCAAAAATCCATGCAAGCACTTGTCTTCAGAAGCAGGTTGGATGGCAGGACTTCTGACCAGCCCTCCCTCAGTAACTCTGTTTTGATTCCTGGTGCTACTTCTATAGTAACTGTACACTTTATAGCTAAGAAATAAGCTTGAAATGTAATTTAAGGCTAATCTAAAGGCTAAAAACATTGACTCATAAAAAAGAGGAAAAAAACGCTTGAAAAAACTTTATCTTATGTCATGATTTGGCTCACATTGGATGAGAAGATTCAGGATTTTTGATCACCATTTGGCAGTGCTTACTCGCTTCCCTAAAGGGTTTTAAAATGGCACTAACACGATCATTACAGCGTTACCTCCTCCCATTGCCAACCTCTTCACCATGTGTGCATCTCCAGCTTAGGACAGCCCCCAAAGTCCCAGCCTGCCACAGGGGTACCAAACCCTTTCCTGCAGTATTGCAGCTTAGCACCAAGTTATTTCTCATTTTTCTGCACAACTTTAAAAAATTTGATCTGATTCACTCTGCCCTGTCCTATGTAGGTTTCATGGCGCTCTCCACCTCCCCTATTTCACTACCTGTGCACAACAAACATTAACATTCACAGCAAGTTTTCCCTCCAGGTATAAGCTTGGCTTTCTTTCAGAGCAATCTCATCTTCCTACCTTCCTGCACGCTTGTATTTCCTTAAAGAGCTTGAACTCCTGTTAAATAGGAGAGTCGAAACAGCAAGAGATATTAAAATGATTTTTCAACATATTCTCCTTCTGTAGGCACCCAGACTGGGCACTATCTCCAGCCTACTCAAAAAGCTGTGCCTTTACCAACACCAACATCTCTTTTTTTTTTTAATCTTCATTTTCAATTCCGCGTAGACAACAGAAAAATATCAACTTGTGCGGATCGCATCTTAAACCACGTGCATAAGTTCAAAGATAATTAGCCTCTGAGTTGCTAAATGCTGTGCAGAGCACACATTTAACAGCTAAAACTGATTTTAATCTTTGCTTAATTCTTCTGCCAGAGTCCCATTCGTAGTGAGGCAGCTGTCTAAATACCTTGGCCCCTTCGGGCAAGTAGATGAGGAGCTTCATGCAGTGCTCTTGAGTGACCCCAGCTGGCTACTGCCCCCACAGCACCCCAGAGCTGCTTCCAGCACTTGTGGGATCATTGGATACAGGTGGGCCTAGACACCCCAAGAAAGGATTTGTCAAGAGAAGAGCGCACAAGTCCTCACTCTTCTCAGTTCAGGCCATCCTTCTTAAGGATTCAGCAGAAAATTGGGTAGCAAGAGTGGTAAAATCAGCATAAAGCAATATCCTTGTGAGTATGGAATTGCTTTCACACTGGCTGAAGAAAGAAGCTTCAGCTCTGTCCCAGGATGCTGAACTGGGTTTCTTCCTTTGGTCAAGGAGGGCCTGAAAGCCAGAAGGCAACTGCAAGGGACACAGCAGTCACACACGGTTGTACCCTAAGACTGATTTTTAATTTTTCCTTTCATAACACCTTGTGTATGCTTTGCCACGCTATCAACACCAGCTTGTAGCAATACTCCTCAAAAACAAGCAAATAGGATATTTTTTAATCATCTCCAATGGCCTTTTGCAGAATGTGATCAGACATTAATGCACCATGCACACAGCCACAGAAAGTGATGACTCAAGGACACTACAGAAACAAAAAACTAATGAATCTATTCTCCGCAACCAGCAGTAGCCTTCAAGGTTACTCTACTGTCGTATCTTAATACACTCCAATATTTAGGGTACCAAGTCATGACTGCATAACTAGACAATTACTCTCACCTGTGGGTACGTAATGCACTGAGGAGCTGAACTAAGGAATATGCTTATGCCTACAACGTGATGACAAGATATATTTTGCTCCTTTTCAAGAAGGCTTGTGCACAGCTCAGTTTTAGATTGAAGCTGTCTGTTTGGTATTAAAATGCTCGTTATGATTTTTTTCTATTTTTGCTTGATCAGTTTCTCTCTTATTGGCCATTAGGTTCTACAAATAGAGGGAATGGCATCAAAATTACATTACCTTCAATATGTTGCTGACATTTCCTTAGACAGGCAAGGCTTTCAGCTATAACCACTCAATAGCTCTTCCTTCCGTAGACATGAGGAGCCCAGCAGACAGCCATGCTGGGAAGAGAAGGTGAAGAAGGGACTCAGATCGCACAAGCACTCAGAAAGCAAACAGCCACAAGATGACATTTTACTTTCAGGCCCACGTTCAGACAGCCTAAATGTCAGTCAGTCTCTCTGCCAAATGCTTCCCATTGGGTGGTTCTCTGCTCACTGTATTAATTTGGAACCAAGAACAACTTCCAGGAGACACAGTGCTGACTGGGAGTACCAAGGGTTTAGGAGGTGGTCAAAAGCCCTTCAAATGGCAAGAGAGTTTTATTTACTTCTCCATTTACTGAAGCTGCACAGGAAACTAATATCTTGCACAGCACTTTGAAGCTAAAAGGCTTCAGAAAGGAACATTAGAATTAGTCCTGTAAAAGCTATCTGAAAGAAAAGGCTTTCTTTCCCCTCTCCACCAGCTTCCCTATAAACCCAGCATCTAAAAGAGTATTATCTCACATAAGAATGACAGAAGACTGATCTTGAATAAAACAATCAACCAAACTTGGAAATCATACCTAATAAGTGATAGTTATTAAAAAATAACAGCAAATCCATTTGGGATCCTTCAGATGTGTTTCTGAGCCTTTCAGTCACTTTCACAGGAATTTGTACTCATGCTATAACAGTACAAGCAAAAACAAGGGGAAAACACAGGCTGTCACAAGCCAGGTCACAGAACCATGAGACTGACAGCCATACTCTTAATGCTGCTACTTTCCCAAATTTAAGGTACCTTTTCTCAGCTGTATCACCCAGGAAACTCTGCCCTTTCCTTCTTGTGTGAAGTTGATGGGTGCTGAGGGCCTCCTACAGCTCACCGAAGGGCTCAGCACTTGCAGGGCACAGCTGCAGATCAGCGTTCTCAGCCTTAGGGATAGAAATACAAAAAAATGAAGCCACATCCAAAAATCCCTTCTGGCAACCCAGGAAAAAAAGTAAAACCTAATAGTCATTATATTCATCTGCAGGAAGTGAACTTTCCCTGTCCTCACTGATTTCTCTTATTAAGCAATCATCAAGCACTGATAGGAATTTTTTGCAGGAAATGGGAGTACAATACATTCATAAGAAAAGCACTAATAGAGCAGGCAGCCAGTATGAGCCACTTGACATTTCAGGAAATTAAGTTATACCGTGGTCCCAGCTTATAAGTTCAGTGAGACCCACAAGGGAACTCTTCAGAGACCTGCTGTGCTTTCATTTCAAATGTGACTGCCACGTGGGCTAATTGAGGGCAGTAGCTATGTGTGCTCTCCCACAGCCATCCTGCTGCCCTGCCCCTCTCCGTGCAGCTCCTGTGCTGCTCAGAGCCTGCGTGCCCCACACAGCTTTGCCCTTTTGATGCTGAGTGAGCTCTTCTGGGGGCAAGGAAAAAGAGGTCAAAACAACAGTGAAAACAATAACAGAGTTTCAGAGAAAGCCTCTGAGATCTCTGTCAAACAAAACCGAATATATATATTTTTAAGGATGGAAGTACAAAGGCTGAAGCATCTCACCCCTAGATGACTGATCACTTGGGGATTGCAAGTATTACAAGTACAAGCTGGGGTGTCAGGATTGATCACTGAGGCCCTCAAGTTTAGCAGCATTATAATTTGCTCTTGGCCATGTTTTCATTGCTAAGAGAGCGGAAAGGAGAAGGCTGAGCAACAGTAATATCAGGAGGTGGACAGACAAGCACCCTAAAATGAAGGCAGCAGCCACCAACTCTGGTGTTTGCTCAGTCGTATTCCCAAGGGAGCTCCTGCTGATAGGTGACGGCAGGCCACCTCGGACAGACATCCTCTTCACCATAAACAAGGCTGAAGCCAGTTGGGGAAGCTGTGAGCTGCCACCCATGAGCCCACATGCCAACAGGTTCTCACCTGCTAAGGCGGCAAGTGAAAGAGATACAGAAAAGTCAAAACATCCTTTGCAGGAAGGATAGAGAGAGAAGGGAAATTTGGAAGCTCCTAGGAGCTGCACCCAGGCAGCCTCTCTTCCCAGGGGAGTGCCATGCTCTCTGCCAGCACAAATTTGCTTTGGGAGACCAAGGACTGCACAGGTACAACAGCTCAGGTCCCCAGGGCTCCTGGCTGCTCTCTGCATCTGCCAAAGTACACCCGGAGCATTTTGGTAAGTTAGCAGCCAATATTGCTACTATTCCCAGTTAAAGGTACCTTTAAGGTATCACACAGGAAACGACTCATTCTTCCTCCTGTTAATTTGCCAAGGGTCTCCACTTCTGCCCACTGAAGTGGTCAGAGTTTGCAGGATATGGTTTTGGACTAATGTGGAAGAAGCAGCTGGCCCACTGCCGCCTCACTATCGCCCCACGTGCACAGTCTGGCTAAGAAGGGTTTCAATCCCCAGCCAGCCATTGATCTGCTGTGTGACACCAGGCAAGCAGACAAAAGGGAGCTGAAGGGACCTGCCTGAGATCACCCAGCTGGTCAAGGAAGGGTTTGCAGCAGTCATTACCCTCCAGCCCCTCCTCATCCTTCCAGCAGATCCATGCTCCTGTAAAAGAAGCAGTAAGGAATAAATCAAACCCAGCAAACTCCTCCCAGAGAAGCATTATGACACCTGCCTAAGTGAGGAGCAGGCAAAACCTCTTGGGGAAGGGGCCCTGGGAGTCCCATCACCTTCCATCCCCTGTAAAATGTGCTCCATCATTTGCAATGGGCTCATATGAGGAAGTCTTAGGAAGGTAAAACCATTAAATTAAAACACTAATCCTGAAAACATTCACCTACTTGTAGGCGTGGAAACCTTCATGTTTCCTTTTTATTATACAAATAGGATTTTGCTTTTCAGTGGCACAATAGAAAATAGCCACAAAAATTCCACACACACAGCATCAGACCCTGCGACCAGCCTCGACATGCAGAGCGTCAGTAATAAAACACACCCCTACAGGGATTTAGCGTGTTGGCTTGTGCTCAGCTGGGGGGCTTGGGCAGGACTTTCACTCTTCAGACACCAAAAAAATATTAATTTAATCAGCTCCGTCATTATTTCAGCCCCAACACTCCCCCTTCCCTGTCAGCAAAGGGGAAAGGAGCCATATGCTGGCGGGATTGTAGGTTTTGCATGAATAATTTGGGACCGCGTGTGCATCTGCCTTAGAAATCAAACAGTAGCTTTGGAAAGGGAATCTTGGGAAGGGCCCTCAGGTGCCAGAGGAGAAATTCTGGGAAATATTCTTTTACTGAAACAGTTACAACAGCTGCTGCATATACTTCCTTCTACACACACAGGCACACCCCTCTTCCTGTCCATCACTCACATCCCCCCTGCCACAGACACTCTTGCACAACCAGATGACAAAGCACCTTTTGACTTCAATCTATGAAGAAGCCTGGACCCTTCTCTTACCAAAGTGCCACACATCGCTGGAGTGCTTATCCCCCTCACACGTACCCCAGGTGAACATACTGCTCCCACCAGGAGAAAGCAACCCTCCAAAGCACAAAATCAGGGGACCTCACTACAGGTCCTGCAACCTGGAGGGCAGGCTGGGAACGTGGAGGGTCTTACACAGCAAAACAAAACAAGGCCAGCATAGGGACTCCTCAAATGCTCTCTGTTCCTATAGACTTCCTTTTCCTCCATTCCCAACTGTCTTTTGCCACAAACTGAGGTAGTGGTGTCTTGCAACAACCTCTAATCAGTGGTTAAGTGAAGGGTAATACACCAAAGTTTGAGACTTAGCCATGTGCCCAACATCTCCATGCTTGTTCATGCGCATAGAAGAATAAAACAATAAAAATCATCCAACTCTCCTTCAGAATTTGCAAAGCTGCTACCACAATTCTAGGAACCTTCTCCCCTCGGGTCCTGGTTAGATTAGTTGCAAGGTGCAGTTCCTGATTTTCCACTGCACTCTTCCATTTCATTGCCACTTCTTCTGACCAGCTCCACTCCACCCACTGGTCTGAGCTATTCCTCTTTGGCCTTTGGTCTGGTATCCTGTTTGGGAGTTTGATTGGGATGGCCTCCATGTTAGTTGGCTGTGTAGCGGCCATCAACACAGGATACTGATCCACATCTCAAGGCTCCAAGGGGGCATCCACAGACCTGTAACAGCAAGGAGCTGTTCTATCTTTCATCAAAAAGCCTGCAAAGGCAGGAAAATGCCAACACACTGGTGTCCCTCCTCTCTCGTACACACACTTCCCTCCTTCCCAGTTTACTTGCAGTTCAAACAGTTTGGGAAGAGCTCAGGGCTCCAGGCAGGATCACAGATGACTGGACATCCTACATGATGGCACTCCTCTGTGCTCCCACTACAGGTGGCTGCAGGGCTTAATCAGAAAATTGATACAGAGCAGCTGAACAGGTGTAAGATGCTGCTCTTCAAGTCTGTCAGCATGGTGCCTTTGCTTTGTGCAGGTGTTGGTAATCACACTTGCATACAAAGTGGAGCAAGATCAGTGTGGGCAGGAAAGCAGCACTCCAAGGTGATCGCTGGCAGCTACATCTCAGCTTGCAGGCTCCAACTCACACTGGGGCATCATGATCCTATGAGCATGTACACCAAACACCACATTGCTCAAGAAAGGCATGCATTTTATCTTCCGTAGCTGGCCTGTCCATGAGAATGGCATGCTGCTGTTCCAGCCAGCTCTCCATTCATTTGGGATGCAATGGGAGAAGCAAGAAGGCATGTTCCAGGCAATTGTTATTTAGCTTTGGAAAGGATGCGTCCTCTCTCTTCACACAGTTGTCATCCTACTGATCCCTATTACTAAACAAACCAGCCTACATCACAGTTGCACTCCAAGCAGGCTCTAGTATCAGAAGCAAAAGAACATTCTAATCAGCAGAAAGGCCCAGTGAAATTTTAATTTAAAGCACTTTCCTGGTTAGACTTGCTTGGGATAAACCTCTTCATTGCAACTCACTATGCCTCAGCTTCTCCATATGGAAGTTAGATGGAAGTCATACTTCTGAAGCTCCAGAAAATCTAAAAGGGACAAGGTTAAGTAGCTAATACACCTTTAACAGCAGTGCTTCAGCTCTGAGAATCAAGGAAGAGTGAAAGCATTTGCAATGGGATGAATAAAGGACTCCCAGAAACATGACACCTAGACGTGCAAAACATGGATGTCTACGAAACGTTTCTGCAGGGGCTGAAAACTGGCTGAAGCCATGAAAGACCTAGCTCAGCAGCTCAGTCCATTGCCCTAAATAACAAGATGGTGGCATCCGGGATCCTCCCCCACCAGGCCCGCCAGCAAATACCCCAGCAATCCCAGTGTACGTTCACCCCTGTCATCACGCTTCACTGGGCATTAGTAGTGGACAGCACCCCACCCCGAGAAAACATGGGGCATTCTTGGCACCTTGCCCCACAGGCAAGGTCATCAGACACTATGACAAATTCCTTGCCTGCCACATCTACAATGGTATGTAGAGGAACACGATCCTGCCCCAAGCAAAAGCCAAGTTTGATTAAGGCTGATTATTCTCAGATCCTTCCTGCAAAGACCTTGCAAAGAGGGAGTTACTGGCCATGCTGGCCACCCGGCATGAGCCCAGAGGCAAGAACATGAAGGCTTGCAGGAGTTTAGCCAAGTATCCCAGAGATACAATGCAGAACTGCAGAGTCCATCAGAACAGATTCTCCTTCTGGACAGAAATGCAGTGGAAAGCAACACTTCTCCTGATGCCCTACAACCCAGCACGCACAAGTCACCACAAATGGACACAGCAGAGCCTTCCAGACGTCTGTTCCAACTTGGTGCTGGCTTGGACTTTGGAATAGAGGAAATTTGGCCTTTTCCAAAATGATTCGTTTGACACGAGGCTCAAATATTTGGCTGAGCAGAGCAGGGATCCACCCTCATTCTCCTTTAGGCACCCTCTGTGGGACCTTCTGTGGATCTGTCTTCTCTACTCCTTCCTTCAATTCCCTGTTGAGGACAACATCCCTTTCTCATCTCAGCTGAGAGCTGTGACTTAAATCACTTAAATGGTGATGGCCTCATTCCACCCCAGATGGCCCCGGGGCATATATCTTGTGAAGATTTCTCTCCTCCACCAGTCATGGGAAGAGGGTCTCACTTCAGCAGAGAAGCCCAAGAAACGGCAGCAAAAGTCTAGGTCATCTTTTTCTTGTAGACAAAATACATCTGTCTTACCTGCTGTCTTTCTTCTCTCTGTAATAGAAACCCACTCTGCCTCAGCCAGCAAACAACTAAGGCAACAACTGTTAAGAAAACTCACTCCTAAAGCCTCCCTGGCCACATTTTCTCCACCACCATCTGTTTTGCAAATGCAAAAAGCTAAAATAAACACCCTCTTGCACACCCCTACCCCCCTGGTAGCAAAATTCTTTGCATCTCAGAAAACTACAAGCATCCCTTTGCCAAAGTAAACAATCTCACAGACAGTTTACATAAAAAAGTGCACTAATTTCATTGTAAGTAAAGGAACAACAAATTGGTTCAAAGCTTGCCACAGTACGCTCCATGGAAACTTCTCCCAGCTAAGACAACCAGGGTTGTTCAGCACATACCCTTCCTTTCAGAACAGCTAAGTAAGTGCAAACCAAGTCTTCCAGTACACTGGCACATGGATTACATGCCAGTGTACAGTTCAATGACCATCCAGCTAACTTAGGGAGAAGTCAGTACATGGTCCTCTGGGCTGGCTGTGAGGAATGATGGATACGGGCTAGGTAAGAGCTGTTGTGGAGAAATCCTGCACCTGACACACACTGGTTTGTAGCAACACGATGTGATGATCTATCAAAACAAAAAAAACCATGCATTTTTCATCTGGACTTGCCCTTTTACCTGGCTCCCTGAAGCTCAGAATTGTAGAATATAAAAAATGTCCAACAACTCAACCAAAAACTAATCCTCAGCCAGTGGAGACCACCTGGTTGAGGATAAAAAAGCCAAGGAAAGGGAAAGATGAGGCTCCCATTTCTACATGAGACTGGAAGCAGGCCTAGCTTTGCCTCTAATGATTCCAGAGTTGGGGACCATCTCCTCTGAGTTTTCGAGCCATAGCTCCAGCTGGAATATTAGGTTTGGCAGGATACAGGCTGAGGACAACCCTGCTTAGACTGTGCTGCTCCAGAAATCCCAGCAGCTCTCAAACCACCTGGAGTTGGGTTTCAAGGGCTCAGCATTTCAGACCTGCTCTTTCAGCATGTCAGCCACCAAATTCAGCTGTTTATAAGCATATGCTTCCATGTGTCCTAAATGCATACAGGTGAAAACCCAACACTGAAGGAAGAGTACTCAAGTTGATTTTTCCACCAGTTGAGAAACAGACTTCAGTTATATATGTGCAATTTTCCTAAAGCAGCAGCTCCGTGCAGCTCCTGACAGCTGTGGGACTCATGCAGGTCATTCATTAGCTGGCTTTGGTAGCAGCTTCTTTCAAATCCTCCATGCTCATGGCATGTTTCAATTACCAGGACCTATAAAAAGAGGCTTTTCAATCTGGGACTATAAAAAGCATGTCCCAGAGGGTTAGCTCACCCATGTCACTGTGAGCAGGAGAACAAAAGATGCCTCCTATGGAGCAGAACCAGGGCTGCTCAGCGGCACTCCCCTCACAGATCAGTATGGTGCTTTTCAAATGCTGCTATGGGGAAAAAAAGAAAAGAAAAAATCTTCCTATAATCACTTTAAAGTGCACTGATTTGGAATCAAAATGCAGAGGAGAGATTATTCTCGCATGCCCCAGCTCCTGCAGAGACCCATGTAAATCCACGTGGCACCCCAGGGTTGGGGAAGACTTGGGAAACAGGCTGAACCCCAGGGGCCTTGCTAAATATCACTGACAATTCTCCCTGGTACCAGTTACAGTGAAGGAATTGGGAAAGATGACACATTAAAAAAGGGCAATAGAAAAAATAATAATTTCTTTCCCCTCTCATTACATGCTCCTGGAGGTGGTATACTGCAGAGAGCAACTAAATTAAGCAAACTCATTCCAATGTTTTATATGTATTGATTATTTGACAGTCTCCCATTAAATCAGTAGCTTTACATAAAGGACGTAGCTGAAATGCATAAAGCTTGAGTTTTGATATCACCTATACTGGCGTAAATCAAAACCAAGCCTATGGATAAAAAAAGAATTAGAGTGGATACAGTAAACACACAAAAAAAAAAATACTCAAAGAAGCTTATAGATTTAATGCTTTCTGCTGATGGGGTATGGGAGGGTAGGGCTGGGGGAAGAGGTTGCTTGTTTTCTTAATCCAGAGAGTTTCTAGGCATACAGAAAAACATTAAGTAGAGAAAGCTAAATCTAGATCCCATTGCAATCTGAGGAAGTTTGCCTATCAATTTCTGTGGCTTGAAGCACTTGCTTCTGAAAGCAAAGTTCAAATGAATATTGCCCAGGTGGCACTGCACAACCCCCACTTTGCTAATTGTCATGCTGGAGCAGCCAACGAATTGGCAAAACTGGTTTGGAGGGCAGTCGGGGGAGGGATGGAAGCAGCACACGGTTGCCTTGGAGTTATCCAGGGTTATCTACACATCATGCTGTACGCTCCCTGCTTCTCATAATTAGAGTGTCTAGACAGGAGATGATGCTGGTGAAGCAGCAAGTAAAAAGGTTTTGCAGAGTTTTTCAGATGAGCCCAGCTAAAGCAGTGATTATAACAGAATGACAGACACAAGACTTGCAGAGCCCAGCTGAGATTAGAGCCAATTTCGACCTGAGTAAAGGTCCTTTCATAACTCATCACATCCCAAAAAAATCTGCTGAATCAGTGCCCTAATGGCTCAAGCACTCAGGAGGGCTCGGAGCTTTTGAACCAGCCTCAGACTGGAGGTTTCTGCAAAAGTAATTGCAGCTGTGTCTCAGCTTCATCCAGATGCTGGCATTTAGCAGCCTCAACTTGTGTAAACCAGCTTCACTCCACTGAAGTCAACAACAATTGACACCAGCTGAGAATCTGGCTCTCAGTGTGGATAAATATAGTCTAAAGAAAGAGAACTTAGAGAAGAATTGCCCAATTCCTCATGTCCATTTCCCCCCTGGGGTAGGGCTGAATAAGATGATTTTCTTCTTTTTAATTTAGCTCCGGTTATTTTTAACAACAGCTTTATGAGCTCACATTTATTACAGCACCTTCCATCCTGCAGGAGCCAGGCTGCCTTTCAGGCTTCACCAGGAATCACGGAGAGAGAAAGACTGGATGCTCTGCATGGCACCGGAAAGGAGCCACCTCTGGATGCAATGCTCAGCGCACACAGAAGCCTGTCCACAAGCACAACAAATCACTGAGAGTACTGAAACAATTCATCTTCAGCATTGCAAGAGGAAGCCCCAGCCCAAGGAAACAATCCAAGCAGCAGTTTCAAATCTTTGCTTGAGCTGGCCAGGAGATGAACATGATGTTTTCATAGCCATGCAGGGTGCTGTGATCACACTCTGCGGCTCTATATGCACAACGTGAAGACAGATTACCTTCCATACTGCTGGGGAAAAGCAAATATTAGTGACCTTAGGGAAAGGAACAGTAACCTGGTCACTCCTATCGTGACAAACCAGCTCTCCATTGGTATTTCCTCATCTAACTCAAACGTTCCTGGAGAAGTTAATGGATATGGCTCATCCATCTGCCCATTTTCACAAACAGCTTTACTAAGTTGAAAACTGTATCCATACTGATTGCATAACCAAGCTGGGGGGGGTCACTAGTGCCAGCAGCAGGCAGACTGGGAGGGCAGAGGGAGTTTTAGAGGAGCTTCAGAAACCTGAAAGGTCTGACATCCCTGTTTGAGAATAGGTGCCAACTCTTTTTCAATACAAGGGAGAAACTGGCAGATTAGAGCAAGAAAATAAATGACCTCATGGTGTTAAATCTGTGTGGTTATGAGATAGAGTGACACCAACTTTTGTCCACAGTGGTACAGTCCATTTTATGGGGGCTCAGGAAACCAGGACCCACTCGAATGTTGCCACATGGGAACTGCTGGGAAACAGCATCTTCCAGAGCTCCTCTCAAGCTACCACAGAGCAATGGAAATGCAGCAAATAAAAGCTGCTGCCACCACCACCCAAAGCTCCATCAAAGACATGAACTTTGGCCTTTTTCTTTCTTTCTTTTTTAAATAATAAACAAATAAACAACCCAAACAAAAAAAACCAGCTCCATTAATGAAATATAAAGCATAAGGCAAGGGGTGATGAAAACAAATAAAACTAAGGCTGTGAAATGCCTGGTATGTAAGCTGTGTTGAAACTTGCTGCTGACAGCAGCTTGAGCAGACATTCATATGCAGCCATTCATAAGATGCACAGTAATTACCTTCTCCGGGAGGCTGTATTATGATGATTTCTTTATACAGAACACAATATCTCTAGCAACAGGATATAATTACAGCAAAGGATATGCTTCTTAACCTCCCTCCACCCCCCACAATTGGCTCAGAGAGAGAGCTGGGAGCCAGGGGCTCTGTGGGGACGGTGGAAGAAGTTTACCCTGTGGTACCACACTCGTTACCTGGAGCTGAGCACGCTTCTGGTGGGAGATTGTGGTGGCATTGCTCCCACAGGAGCCCAACCTCTCTCTCCCTGGGCTCAGGGTGGAAGCACTCCCAACACAGCACGACTTGGAGAGAGCTGGCAGCAGCCACTGGGCCACCAGAGGAGTTCGGCACAGCCAGCCTGCTCTGGGCTGACACCTCGCTGGTAAATAAATAAATACAAAAAATAAACAGGCAAAGGAATGACTCAGAACAGGAACACTCCAGCAGTGCTGCGTGGTGGCAGGACTTCTTACCTCCAGCCTGCAGACCAAGACCTGGCTGGCCCCAAATACCCCTCTGCAGAGACCTAACACAATCTAGAGAAAGCACAAGGCTCACAGATAAGGACAGGCACCATGCCCAGCATGGGCTGCAGTGTCTCTGGAGGATGGATGCCACCTCCTGGTGATTACCTGGCCCACCTGCAGCAGAAGAAATGCCCAAATGATCCTTCCAGCTCAGCTTCCTAGGTCTGGCCATGCTGTTTTAGATCATGCAGTTTTCCTCACTGTAGCAGTTCACCATCCTCCAGATGTTGCTACACTCTCCTAAATATTTGAATTTATGAGAT
The DNA here is from genome assembly GCA_028571105.1 of Tragopan temminckii. Lineage (NCBI taxonomy): Eukaryota > Metazoa > Chordata > Aves > Galliformes > Phasianidae > Tragopan > Tragopan temminckii. The sequence continues at coordinate 9,973,483 of JAOWBP010004023.1, forward strand.
ATACAGTACAAACAAGTAGCACCAACCCCGCCTAACCAAACCTCTAGCCCCACTTCTTGGCTGTCAGTGACCAGGTTGCCATTCCACTCCCACCACCTCTTGGAGAGAGGCACAGGAAATCCTGTCGTACAGCTGCTGGATTAATGCATGCTGTGTTCAAATGACCACGGCAGGGATCTCCACAGTGCTCTGCCCTAGAGGTATCTCAGAATTAGAATTATAGAATCATTAAGAATGGAAGAGACCACTGAGACCATCTAGGCCAACCATCAACCCCATCAAATTAGAGAAAGCTGCAGACAATGACAGAGGCCAAAGAGCTGTACACTCAGCCAAGGGAGTTACCCCTCTTACTGTCACAGTTCCCTCCTGGTACTCACTTCTCCAGATGCATTCCTGGGATAATGAAGCAGCTAACACAGTCAATGGTGGTCAGCATCAGTGGAATTGCTGTGCTCAGAAGCAGCTCAGCATGGTGAAGCCCCATTTGCAGACCAGTAGGTAGGAGGCCACGATCAGCACAACTTGCTCCTTCTTGTTATTTCCGTCAGTCCTGGAAAGAAAAGCAGAGTGTTAACTCCCAGCCCTATGCCTTCCTGTCTCTCACCAAAAATGCAGCATAGCATCTGACACAAGTCTCTGGTGGTTCTAGTCCCTACTCTGATTATCTGAAAATCAAAACAGGAACTCAGCCTTCATTTGCCAAAAGTAGCCAGAGTAGAAGCACTGAGTGGTTTGGACTGTCCACGCCAGATGTTGAAAGTGAAGAGTCGAGGAGGTTTTCAGAACCCTTTGTCAAGATCTAGATGGGTCTACTTCTTATGTCAGGGTAAAAAACATTTTATTCCAGATGAGAGATCAGAAAGCTTCTTTCCTTAATATAAATTAACAAAAAATTAGACATTGACCAACATTTTCCTCGTTAGCCCGGAAACTGTGTCACAAGCGAGAGTCAGCTCAAGCTTGGAAGCTGCGATACCACTAGGGGAACTTCCCTTTCCATTTACAAAAGATGAATTTTGCATCCACCGGATGGCAGTGTAGGGAGAGCAATCACATTAGTCATAGCATTATTTTCCTTTTTAGCCTCTCAAAAGTGATTGCAGACAGAGCATTTTATTGCTTATTAAGATCTCTCTGCATTACAACCAGGGAAAGAAATCTAGGTCTCATTAATAAACTATCTTCTTAGAATCTCTATTAAAAGACAGGCTCTGGTTAGCCAGCACCATTCCAGATGTGATTCGGTTTGTCTGACAACATAAAGATTCATGGGAAGGTAGCGTGCTTTAAATAGTCTGCTCCTTACAATAAAAACAACCCCCTCCTCCCCCTTAGAGAGAAATACAAACAGTAAAAAGGCAACATTTTCAGTACAACAGAGAGCTGGCCACGCATCAGGCTGGTCAGTGCTGACTGCACACACAAAGTTCAGTGCAGAGTTCAGACTCTGCAGGACTCTGAGTTATTTCAAGAAACGGCAACATTTTCTTCAGCTTCTGTTGTCAAACATTTTGATGAGCAAGAAATGAAAATCTATTCTATTCTGAGACACGGCAGTCATTATTTACCTACAGACGAGAGCAAGTTTTCTTTCCTGTATAGCAAAAAGCTCAAATTAATAAAGCTGAATGCTAAACTCCGGGTAAGTAATATTACTGAAATCCATCGTGTCAACAAGCCGATTGCCCAAGGGTAATAAGCAGTAGAACGTCTGCAGAAAACAAAACACTTTAGGAAGCCAAGCCAACGGCGATCCTATTGCCACTAGAGGGCAATAGCAAACAAGCGACCAAAAACTCGAGAAGAAAGATGGGTTCTAAAGGAGTAGTAAATGCAGTCCAGTTGCGTTCAGTGGGGCAGCAGCCCTGGCTGCTGGGAGCTCCGGTCCCAGAGAGCTCTGCAGCTCTCCCAGGAGCTGCCCGGATCCCCTCCTGCACAGCCCCATGCCCTGTTGCAGCAGGCAGGTAGCTCCCACCATTGGCTTTGGGTTTTGGTCCATCAGCATTAGTCAGTGGAAAATATTCACCGCTGGTTTTGGGCTAGAGAACAGCCACAAGTAAAAGAAGTACTTTTAATGGCATGTGTTGAAGCACCATCAAATAGAAGGTGGTCAGATGCTGTTCTGAACAGATGACTGATCCAACATAACACATCATTAGATTCCAGATGATGCAAGAGCAAGAAATGAGACGACACTTCAGGAGCCTGATCCACTTAGTTTACTAAAGCAAAGGTTCGGAGGGGATTTGATCTGGATCTATTAACAAGTCTCAGTGGGGGGACTGAGAGATGCTAAAAGTCTCCAAAAACCTAACAAACAAAAATATAACTAGATCCAGAAGCTCAAAGTAGGAGCTGGATACAATCAAACTGGAAGTAATGTGAGCATTTAAAAATTAAAACTTGCAATAATGCCAGTAGTTAATCACTTGAACAAATGATGTAGGAGAGAGTTTTATTTTCCACCCCTACAGCACTTAAAACAAAATTTGCTGTCTTTCTAAAATATGTGCTGCAGCTTAGCAGTGAATTATTAGCCTTGATGCAGACATTATGGGTTCAGGTCTCGTCTGAATGAAGCAGAGGGTGAGACTAGATTAGCAAAATGGTCTTTTCTTTTAATTACAGTCTACAAATATCAAGGTTCTCCTTGCAGGTAATTGTCTTTCAGTGACGAAGGCTGACTTCCAACTTTGCAAACTCCTTTCTCAAGCTACGTCAGTGCAGAAGCGATTGCAGCCCCAAGGACTTCACCACACAAGGAACAGTGATGGCCTCTACCTACTGGTACAGCTCCTGTTGCCCAGTCATTACCCATCTGTTCAAAGACAGACCATGAGCCTACAGAAACCACCCTCCAAGCCAAACTGTCCATGGCCAACAGCCGGGTCTCGCTGTGCTCCAGCTGAGGTACCAGTTCTTGGGCAATGGCACAAGATAGGAAGAGACTGGGGCAGGAACTGGTAGGTTAGTGTGATGGAGAAGAGGTCTGCGTCAATTTCAAAGCTTTGGTCTTCCAAAGACATTAGTCACAGTGAAGTCACATAACAAAGAAAATAATGTCTGTAGTGTCTACCTCTTTGCCCCCAGACCTGGGCCAGAGGGAGATCTTTCTTGAAGGAAAATGAATTTATAGTGGCTACAGCTCCTTGGGAGTTGCATAGACAGAGACAGACCTGTGACTCAAGCATCCAAAAGCATCACGCCACAGAAACACCCCCAGCCTCAGCCCAACCCTTGTGTGCTGTAGGACAGACAACACCAACATAAACAAAAGCTCAGCCTTTCCCACCAGAGGCACAAAGCAGTGCTGTTCCAGCTGTAAACCGTTTCCAACCTAACCAAATGTCAGTGCTTTACAAGACCGGAGAGTTATAAAACAGTCAGCATGTGATGACAGCGCGCTGGCCTTTGCAATAACTCAGAGGCACTTCACTGCGGGAGCAGCACAGGGGTGGTGCAGAAAGAAGGCAGGTAAAGAGCATGCAGAACACGCAGCACTTGGGGCTCGCCGTTCCTCTGCTGCCAAAGGGCTTGCAGATGTTTCCAAGTGTTTTATCAAGGCTGAAAGGTGCTGTCAGTGACAGAGAGCTCAGTGGAGCTCACTGCAAAGCAGTGCAGACGCAGCATGCTGCACCGTGCAGGGGATGATGGCCACATGTACAGAAGTGGGAGCGCTGGCCCAGGTGACATCTGCCAGGCCTCCAAAAGCTGCCTGCCTGCTGCAACGAGGAGAGCTCAGCACACTGGGTGGATGGCTCAGTTTTCTGATTCAGGAAAACAAACAATGGGGGAAAAAAAGAAAAACAAGCCACAAATTAAAGTGAGGTTTGCTGTGAGAAGGAAGGTGTTACAATGTGTTTTGACGCTGTACTCTTTTGCAGGACAGGGACAGGTCCTAGTATAACCTTCTCCAATCATTCCCCCCCATGACTCATCTGCATTAAGTCTGCTCTCCTTCCTCCCGCTAACTCCGGCCCCATGGAAGGCCCTGGTGAGTGTCACTCCTGCTTTCCTCCAGCTTGAACTCACATGTCTGCTTACATTCGTGACCTCCCCACTGTCTTCACCCCGCCCTCATAAGAAACCACATTAGAGGGGGACTCCTGTTTAGCAGTTAAAACTCATCTCCTACAATCAGCCTGCAACGCCTTTCTTCTTCTTTGCAGTTCTGCAAATCAGCACATCTACAAATCAACAAGCTGCACTGCTTCTCTAGGCAGGTCATCTCCAAAGCAGAAGGGCTTCAATAGCAGTGGCTTTCCACCTTTCCCAGGACCAACAGCAGTGCATCTTCACGTATGCTCACACAAAGCAGCCATTACGATCCTAAAAGTAGATGCTGGAGCTGAGACCATGCTCCTGCACTTTTCTACTCAATTCACAGAATGGGAGAGAGGAGGTTATGGGTCAGCAAGTCTGATACAGGCAGCTGTCAGACTAACACAGCCCTGCTGCATGTCGGAAAGGGAAAGCATCTAGGTGGGAGTGCACAGCCAAATTAGGGGTCAAAGGGTTAAGAGAAGAGAGGCCATTATTCATCACTACCACTGTGTTCCAGGCATAAGAAACATTTGGAGCTAATTAGAGGGAGAGCAGAACAATGCACTAGAGAAAGCAACAATGCCCTGGTTCAACCCAGCAGATGAGCTCTGTGCTCAGAGCAAATTGGTCTAAAATGAGTATTGCTCCATCTCAAAACCAGGAAGGTGTGACCTACTTCTCTGACCCTGGCATCAGCTGGCAGGAAGAGAATTGACAGAATGATTCTTCTTGCCTGTCGTGTTGAGATTGAGAATACTCCATTCCATTTCAGAAATAAAAGCCAGCAGCTTTTCCAGCTGATTTGGGGTAACTAATAACACGGATCTAAATGCATTAACTAAGCTGGCTTACATTGCAAAGACTTCCAACAACCGAACAGACTTGGTATAATCAGCCACAACAGCATCTATGTGATATAGGAACCTTACTAATAACCTTAATATTTTCAAATGTAAAGTACAGTCAGCTTTTGAATCATTTCCTGGGCTTTTTGGTGAGATCTGGATCCTGAACAGTGACAACTGAAATTATGGCACCTGAATGCTACGCCAGATCCGGGAAGCAATTGGGGCCCTCTCAGACAAACACTCCCAGAGATTTGTAAATAATTAGCTGTAGTTCTGGAAGTCATTTTCCAAAGCCGCTTAGAATTTGTGGTGTCAAATTAGTCTTGATTTTATTGTGTGTGTTGTTTGGGTGTCATCTTTTGGTGAAGCCACTCTCAGACACTCATTCTGTTGATCATAGGATTCACGCTCTGAAGAAGAAATGATTACTTCAAGTCTTGATGTCTGGAGAAGGAGGGAAAATGCTGTGGGCTGCAAGCAGGTATTTTTCAGTAGCCTGATTCACAAGTATTTGTCATCATAGAAATCTTGAACGCTCTCATGTCCCAGAGTGTCCCAATGAAGGCTGTATAAGCACTCTTTCTGCTTGGTTGTCACTCAGTAAGTAGCTTAAAAATCTTCCATCTACAGGCAAAAATTAGAGCACCGACGTGACAAACACCAGCTACTCTTTATAATGAATACCCACTAAATGTTTTCAAACCTTACATAAAATCCTGCTGTAGCTGAACTGGCTTTCAAGCCAGTTGACACACCTTCACAATGCACAACAAAGCACAGGACCTGGAGGACAGGCTGTCCAAAGGAAGTGAAAATTGTCACATCAGCCAGCCTGACATCCTCAGCAGCTCAGCTATGCTTCACAAAAGGAAGAGCAGGTCACATCGCATTTGTCCTTCTTTGCTAGATGGGCTATTTAAAAAAAATAAAGCAAATATGCACGATAGCCACGACAGACAAGTGCTATCTCGAATACTGTCACTAAAAGGAGGTGTTACCTCCAGTGGTCCAGAAGATGATGTAGATGTGCCCGACAGCATCAGAGGATCACAGCACCATTCCCTACTATAAGGGACCTGCACCTACTGTCACTTCCAGTTGGCACTTAGCCAGTCATTAGGCAAAGCAGCCCGCAGTATTTGCTGTGTAATTACACTGCCATGGCAGTATGCACCCAGCCATTACATGATAATTTCACTGTAGTTACCATTATGCTACAGGCTTCAGTGTATGGATCATAGCCCCAGGGATGCCACTTGCCAGACCAAGCACCACTGCGATATTGCGGAGTTGGCTGTCCAATTAACTCCATCCCTAAAAAAATTAACACACATACAAAGGAGAGGAAGAAGCAGGAGGCAAAATATCAATAGCGGGGATAAAATTACAAGCACGAAAACAGCAATCTGGTCTTTGTGTTCAGGGAAATCTGCATACATGGATTCTGACTTCAGTTAGGAAGTCCCCACTATCCAGTACAATGGTACTGATCCTGGGCAGCTGCCATGGAGTGGACATCTGATGAGATGTCTGTGTTGAGGAAGCTGTATCCTCAAAGAAAGTGAAAGAAGCCCATTGATAAAGCATCAAGTGATCCAAACAGTTGTTGTTGGAATCCGGGTGTATTTCCTATGCTATCCACAACTGGATAATAGCAATGTTTTTGAGTGCAGATACTTATGTGTGCCAACACCAGTCTAAAAATGGTTTAAGAAAAAAGCTTCATCTCCTCTTTGTTTGGTCTGTTCCAAATGTAAGCTCTTTGGAGAAGGGACTGACTGAGGCTTGGAGTGCATTTGAACAGCATCCAGCATCAGCTTTGGCCTGTTGTGGCAAAAATGCAAAAAAGAGACTTGGCACTTTCAACTTGAGATTCAGCACCAAGAAGGTTTTTCTGTGACACCTGGGGTGAAAGCTTTCTGACCACATAGTACCATCTGTCTGCTGGGTTGGGAGATTTTTATACTGTTTCTAGTAAGACTGGTCTTCACAAGTGAGAAAGTCATTTACTCAGTCTTTACTCTGCTATCACCCACATCACTAAGGTCAACCGATGCTTCTCTTACAATGTACCACTTCCTATAAAAGCAGAAAGTGATTTTTGGTTATAGAGTTGGCCTGAACTGCAACAAGGTGCGAAGTGACTTCATTCTGAGTTCAAATCCAACTTTAGTGAAAAGTGAGAGGCATTCACTGCCACAACACTGCCATGGAAACTGATGCTTTGCAGTGTGATTCTAACCTAAGCTTTCTCCTCCTTTCAAAAGCCCTTTCATGCATGTTGAATAGCAACAGCATGAGAGTGAGAGAACATATGAATGCCAGCTCTTTATCATCTGTGCTGGCTCCTCCAGCAGTTATCCATTCTCTTTCTGGTATGAATGGTCACCTGCCTACATCAACCTTCACTAACTCAACATCAGGCAATAACTTCTTTTCTGCTTCTCTTTAGGATGACAAGTAGAAATATGCCAAACTTTTCAAGGGGAGCAGTACTTAAGACTTGAAAAAAGGGCCTTCTCTCAATAGATGACATTTTGTGAATGATGTCTCATGCTGATATACAACTGTTTAGCACAAAATGGCTTTCAAAAGCACCTAAACATGATCCTGCCACTGTCTACTTCTGCACTTTCCAAATGGCTTTGAGAGACCTCTAAAGTGTCAGGAACAGCAATAGATGTTATTCTTGTCTCTGCTAAATCCAGGGTGCCACCTGCAATGATCCTTAAGTACAGAACATTTACACTCCCAGACATGAGTGATGTGGCACCTATTAGACAGAAGAGTTGTCATTTGCCAACTGCTAGGGTTTTCTTAACTAGAAATAGATACTGCAGAGAAGAACACAGTTCCAGCAAAAAGAAGAGTTCTGGCATCAACCTTTATTGTTTCCTTTAAATAAATTGCTAGCAGAGACCTTTAAAGTGAAAATCAATAATGATTCAAGTTCCCATCTCTCCTTGCCAGCTCAAAGCAAGTTGCACATCCACTGACGTTGATGTGTCTGTTATTATTAACTTATCTAAACAAAGCAAATAGTAATAACTTCAAAAATGCATCCAGAACTTGTAATCAGTTGGTCTCTACATCCTTTTCAAACAGGACAGTATAATTATTTCCATTTTGTGTGTGATTATCTGCCTTTTAATGGTGGAACAACTAAGGCACAGAAAAAGGAATTAACTTGCTCAGATGGCCAATGAAATACAAGAAACAGAGCCAGATTTCCTGAATCTCCATCAAATGCCCTCCAGATAACACTCTTGCTAATATAATCAATTAGAAACATTACATATCACCCATCTTCAAAGACATTCGCAGTGAACAGGCATCACGAGCATTAAACCACACTGTTCCTTGGTATCCCATTTCACCACCTGCTTTGATCATTTTTGCTCTGTCTCTCTAATTCATTTAATTAATAGTTCCCATTCTAAGAGGAGTGACATAATTGACTTACCTAGCAATCACTTCAGAAAGAATATTATTGGCAGTAGGTCTGCAGTCTAAGCATATGCCTGCCTCTAGTTGAGCCAGACCAAACACCAGTGCCTTGTGAAGCAATGCTAGCACAAAGACCAACATAAGCTAGCTGCTTGGGCACTCATTTTATGTTCACATACCTCAAATGCACCACCACGTTGCATATCTCGCAGGCTTGTCTTCTTTCCACCAACCTGTTGTATGTATCAGCACTGCAGCCAGACTCCAAACTCTTCATGACCTCCCACTCAACAGCAAAGAGCTCTGTGATGTTTCCTCTGAACTCCTCATGACATGGACCTACTATGGTTTGGTCAAACACTCCTGGCCAAATGAAGGAACACTGCAAAAGAACAGTAAAGTAAGCCTGATGATAAAAGATCACAGCTAAAGTATAACCAGTTCTGCTTCAATTCCAGATCATCAAATGAGCAGGTAGTGCCCTCATAGAGAGCCATTGACGTTAGTTTGCTTCACATCCTGCACTTTGTAGTATCCTAGTCAGAATGATTCAGATAACTCACCTCCTACCCTCTACTTGGCTAAAAACATCTGTGTTCCAATATATCTTGTGCAGATGGTGAAAAGGCAGCCATGACATCCTCACTTAAAGTCCATCATAGGATTCATCACAAGGCGAGACATACCAGCTCTGAACAAGCAGCATCTTGGTCACTCAAAACAAAATATCTGCAATCATGAAAGCAGTCTCAAGGATCTTGGCTGTTTTAACAGAACCCAAGGTAGAAGCACAGGGAGCCTGATGAGCTATTACAATCATCTCCCTTTTGTTTATAGAGCATTATAACACATTTAATTGGGTTCCTTGTAGCACACGTTACTTAGCAGCTTTTCTAAAACTACCAGAAAGGGAATCAGCCTGATTCTGTAAGGAAAATTAGCATCCAGAGTTGGAACAGAAGACAAAGCTGGAGGGGGAATATGGAGCAACTGGTGGTGTCACATCAGTTATGGGACAGTGTGAGAGCTATGTGAAGGCCCCAGACCTCACATGATGCTCTTAAAGAAGCCTCAGAACCTTTTGTATGCATTCATTTTAAGACAAAGACCAGCTGCTGTTGGCCTGAAAAGCCCACAAAGCTTCAATGTGAGTGTTTTTTTCATGTCAGTGTAAAACGCAGAACAAGGAACATTTTCAACTGTTTCTACCTCCCTAACACTCCTCCTGAACAGCTCTGATTTGATTGTATTGATCGTCTTTGCTCAGTGGAGATAAAGCTGCTTTCCACAGAGAAATGTAGAGCGAAAGGATTTGAAAGAAGGGGCTGCAATTAATAAAGCCAGATATTTTTTTCCACTAGAAAGAAACATTCAGTTTTGGAAGGTATTGTCAATACCTGTAGACCCCAAAGTACCTCTCTGATCCACTTTGCAACATTTGAGTCAAAGCCAGTAAATAATGACTTTCTCACGTAATCATAATACTTGGGTTTACATTCATGTTATTTGACTCACACAGGCAGCGTGTTATCTGGCCGAGATTTCCAGACATGTTCTGGGGGGCACGCAGCAAGCCTGAAGTGGTAAGATCCAAACCTAAGCACTGGGAACTTGCCTATTGGAATGCTGCTGCTTCCAGCACAGTGCAGGCTATGTCAAGGCAACAAAGAGCCATTAATTGGATAGTAGCAATCCCAAGGGTTTTGCTTCATTCCTCTATACATCACATGTTCATAACTGTTAAATTCAGGGATAATTACTGCCCCTCTCCCTTTGTCCTTTGGGTACAATAGCTCATGGACAGCCATTGACGACTGCTTACAAATGTCTCTGCTGAGAACTATGGCTCTCCTGAGGTGCTGTTTCGGAATAGCAGTCTTGAAGACAGAACTGAAGACCACATTCACAACATGCCAGAGATTAGTGGCATTTAATGCTATTTTTTTCCTCCCCAAAAGCCTCTCCCTGCCTATCCTTCAGATCAGTACAGAAAGTAAGTACACAGCCTTGCAAGGTGCCAAGCTACTTCTGTCTCAGTGAAAGCAGCAGGAGTTTAAAGGGCTCTGATGTGAGCTCTTGCAGTACACGTCTGACACAATAAATGGCAGTCAGTGATCAGCCAAGCACCCCCTAACAACACCCTTACCTTTCCCTGCATCAAAGAACAGGTCACCAGGCACTACAGCTTGTCACTGCAAGCTAATTTCAGTTCCCTCTAAGCACTAGGGAATAAACCACCCCCAGTATAACAAATTATACAGCAACATACGATAGGAATTTGCTGCAGCTTCAGCCCTCAGTGCCTAGTACAGCTTCAAGTGTAAACAAACAAGAACTGCAATTTGCACCAACTGTTTACTCTGATTTTAAGTCAGGGTTAGCTTTGCCAGCACAAACGATGCCTCCTCCCTTTGTCTTCAGAAAAGCTAGCCACAGACTAGAGGAATTAAGACTGACTTTTGTTTGTTTGGGTTTTTACGGTTTTTTTTTTTGTTGGTTTTTTGTTGTTGTTGTTGTTGTTTTAGTATTAAATGAGCCATCTGATTAGGTATATCCCTTTGCATGAGTTTTTACTTCTCCATAAGGGATCAGGGATTTCACAGCATTTATTACATTGCTGGTCTTCCACCAGTACCCTTACATAGATTTAGCCCATATCCTCACCAGAAGTTAGGGGGACAGTGAGATTCATCAGCTGGTGAAAATCACAGTACAAATACCAGTGAATGACATCAAACTCAGTGGTTCTTCTTCTTGCTGTTATACTCAGTCATGAAGCTCTTGATCAGATTTGGGGTTGTTAAAGCAGAGAGCTTATTATTTTCTCAGCCATATAAAAGCTCAGTATTCCAAATGAGATTCCAGCTCCCAAACAATTCTGAGCATACACGGACTTGTGAATAGGGAAAACGGGAAAACTGTTACAGGCTTTGCTTACCCTGATAATGAAGAACTTCCTCACGGTGTGCTGCTTTGCACAAGACTTGAACAGTGATTGCATTTGGAAATCACAGGTGAGGACATGGGACTCCCAGTTGAGAGAATCCAGAACTTTCTTATTATCATCTTCAGCTTGTTTCTCTTCCAATTGCCCCATCTGGAACTCTTGGTTGTTTTTACCATCTGACATTTTAACAGCCTAAAAACAAGCAAAAGAACCCTTTTAAACAACCAAAATGTTTGATCAGATCTTTTATATAAATGAAATGTTAGTGTATGCCAGGCATCTGAACTTAGTAAAAAATAAATGAGTACTTCAAACCCACTATTGTTCTCAAGGTCCCTGACCTTCAAAACACCATTCTATTCTATTTGTAAACAACTCTGACATGATAGAACATGTGAATACCACTTCACCCTTTGGTAGCAGCATCTATTCCAAGACCTCAAAGCATTCTGCAAATATTAGCTAAGATTCATACGCCTCTAAAGAATTACTCTTCTACAAATATTAGCTAAATCTCACACCACACTACTCAGCCCATAGGAGGTTAACGCTATTCTCCAAGTTCAGAAAGATCCAGTGTTCTGGTTAGTGTTACTCAATAGTTTCGTAAAAGACTTCAGCAATGGAAATATGAGCTTCTAAGACTTACATATGTCTGTGCCTCCAGAAGCTAGTCCAGAGTATCAAGCAAGTCTGCATTTCTCTTTTGGCCACTCTAGTATCAACAGACCCAAGTCCAAAACAACCCAGATCAAACTCACGCAAGAGAAAACAGCCAGGGACACTAAAAAAAATGTAGCTCTGATTACTCACCTTCAAGTCTGATAGGCATTTGTGCATATCAAAGGGAACCAACAAAAACGAGGCCTCAACTTGCATTTAGCAATGAACACAAAGTGGCACAGGGGTCACAGTGTGAAACACACCATTATAGTGAGCAGTGATCAGCGTTGAGATGAGCTCACACTCAGACTTCAGGCAAAGAACAGTTTAGTGCAGCCAGACCAGTTGCTAACCAGTGAAGGACAAACTTAAAGATAAGGCCATGACAACATTTACAGAGTAAACAGCCTAAACTTCCTGGGATGACTCTTTGGAAGCAATTTATTTCCAGGGCACCGAAAAAGTGCTTGGCTTCCAGTCCTGTTTCTCTTTTCTATCTTTTGTAAACAGCCATTTATTTAATGAAACTTTTCAACACCTCTTGCCAAAGAACATCACTTCAAGCTCTGTCCAGAACCACATTTTATGTTTATTTTCTTCTCTTTGTGCTATGTTTCTAACACAGGGTAGGTACACCTTCCTACACCTTGCTCTAGGTAACCCAGACTTCCCACCTTTCTACTTCTGGGTTACCACAAGAAATTCTTAAGCATTATAAAGCTGAAAGCTCAAAGCCTAAACACTGCAGAATGAAAATACAAAATAAGTTATCCAAATATGCTTTTCTTGCCAGCAAACAGCAGCTTACTTCCATGAAAAAAAACTAGTTAAAAAAAATTATCTACCTTAGGGAGTGATACTACTCTATATTAGCATAAAATTGCACCCAGTTTAAGATGATATATGTGATGCCCAGTTTATCATTATAGATAAGGTGTCAGTTGTTGTGGGTTTGTTTTATCCAGAATTTTCTCTTGTGTTTTATGCAACAATGACAGCATACAGAGTGAGATTATTCTTCAGGTGCTTACTGTTGGATAGAAGAGGCTGGTCCACATGGGTGTTGGCTCTTGGCTTTTCCACAACATACTGTTGACTCTAGGAGTGCACTGTGACAATTACACAACACTGATAATGAGCATTCCAAGAACTTTAGGACTGCAAGAGCAAAAAGAAACGGTCAGTGGACAGCTTTGTAACAGCATACAGGTCTGGTTCCTCCAGGAGGAAAAACTACTCTTTGCTATTGTACACCTGAAGTTGCAGGTAAAATGGAGAACAGTAAGCAAGGGCTGGGAACCTGAGGCAGCCAGCCGAACTCAGAAGGAAAACAAAATCTGCATCATGAACTTGAGGTGGAGGGCCTGGTTCAAAACAAGCAAAGTGATGGACTGTTTCTCCCAGTGCCTGCATCTCAAGACCAGGTGCCTTCCTGAGTGTAAAACAGAACCCATAACTTTTGGTGCAGGGGTCACTGCCTGCTCTGGTGATCCGACTTACAAAGTTGATCAGCCTAGAACAGTCAGTCCCAGCCTTTCATACAGTGGTTCAAAGTAAGCAAGAAAAACAAAACAAAAACCCTCAGAATAGAAGAGACCTGAAACTTGTTTTCCTTACTCTGTGACTCAAATCACTAGCAGGAAAAGGGTTCTTCAATCAATAGAAGTGATTTTTCAATCAGCAGAATGGATACACAAGGCCAAAAGGGTTGAGAAACCCTTCTGTTCTTAACAAGAAGCCTGCAGGACTCTGCTCTGAAAGGCAGCCAGACTCCCTCTTCTCAGAGGTCTGCTGGAGATGATGCTCTCAGATTGTTCCTCTGCTCACTTCCCAGGTACTTCAGCCTTGTCTCTTGGTTATTACGTGCCCTTGCTCCCATTCCTTCTCCACCTTTCTTTAACCTAGGTATGCAGTTAAATACAATGCAACTCTCAACATGGTTAGCAACTTTCATGCTTTTGAATGGCTTGAAATGCTCCTGAGGCAGTACACTGGGTCTCAGAGTCCTGGAGTTTCCTTTTCCCCAGAAATAGGTTGGGCTCTCTCCAATAGGCTCCTCCAGCTCATAGTTCCCTGCTGAGAAACTGCTCTCAAAACTTCTCCTAATGAGTGTGATGAAAAGTCTCTATCTCCTCATGCTGTCCCATTGTAGATGGTGCAGAGATGTGCTCAGCTGAAATTACCCTCACACAGGGCAAAGAGAGGACAGAACCCAGCTGCTGTATCACTTCACACAGCCCCAGGGACTCCCTTTGTGAATCCCAGAGAGGAACGGGCTTTGCAGGCTCCAGCGTCCCACACGCACAGCTTACAGCCCCAGAACCACAGACAGGTTAACGTTCTGCAGGATAACTACATGAATGTAAGCTAAGACACTCCTTGCCCCAAAACACTTTATGTTAACAAGAAAAACAAAAGATAAAAATAAAGGGCTGGTCTTAGTGAGTGCACACAGTCAATCCAAGAACCTGGGCTTTTGTTACAGAGCTGCTCCAAGGTTCCCAGCTGATGCTGATTTTCTAATAGACCAGCAGGGTCACAGAACCCCTGGATGTCTCATACTTCCCATGGGCTGTGAGCACAGCCAGGGAGCACTTGAAGCTAGGCAGCCTTGTCTTGGGATTGGGATGAACAGAGAATGAATTTGTCATCAGAGTCTTCATACCTATCAATTTATGCTGCACCACAGACTTCTTTTGAAGCGAGAGCTGTTGCACAGCTTTCTCATCTTCACTTTCCTGCTGCCCCATCCAGCTGTCCACCAGGAGGTCATATCCTCTCTCAATTCTTTGCTTTGCAGCCTACTCCTGCTCATTTCAAAGGAGCTGCCAGTGTTACATTCTTTTCGTAGAACCCCAGGGAACTTCTAACCTCAAAATTAAGCAAAACAAAGCCCTTTGAATATTTTCCAATTAACCTGAGATTGACACTAACGTTTTTCTTTCAGTGCTCCCACTACTTGAACAATTGGATTTCTTCTAAATGCCCCAGCTGCCTGGCCTTTGGCAGCATCAAAGATTTAAGTAATTCTTTTCCCAGAGATCACTCTGGTTTTGAAACAGTGAGATCCTTTTCTGCAGAGTTCACTTATAACATTGCTCTTCTAGGTTGTGTCATTTAGCGGCAGAGATCAGAGAAGCCTTGCAGCAGCACAAATCCAAGGAAGATATCAAAGAAGAGCCAGAACAGCACGTTTCTCATATACTAGCAATGAGGGTGAGCTAACATTGCTGAAAGCCTTTAGGGTTGCAGTTTGCTCTCAGTCTCACAGGGTAAATATCCAGAGAGAAGTCACGCTGTCATGATAGAGGACTAGTTCTGAATCTCCAGAGCCAACAGGGAGTGCAACTGCAATGCCATAAAAATACAAATACTTGTAATACGTACCTCCAGTCTCTTGCACAAGGCACAATCCCAGTCTGGTGCTTGTAGAAGCATGCCAGCCTCCAAGAGCCTGCAGGCATCGAGGCCTGCTAACCAAACTTCATTCGAGCTGATGGCAGTGGTGGAACATGTGGTCCAGCAATGCACACACAAACTCTCACTCTGCTGGAAGTGCATTTCTGCCAGCAAAGTCACAGCTGGATCCTGCACAACCCTAAACAAAGGGAGAAGTCTCCCAGCATGAGGTTAAATAGCAGCACTCTTGCAGATATAGCCTAGAAAACAGCCATCACGTTAGAGTCTGTTATACCACATATTGCTGTGTACTTATACCACGTATTGCCCACTTAGGTAAGGCCCATCTAAAAATTTCTGCACAGAATGCCAATGTGTCCCAACTGTGAAGTAGAGAATTCGAATGTTTTCTATCCATAAGCCTGCAAACATCCCTCTGAAGGCAAAACTGTCACCCACACTTTACAGATATGTAAACCAGTACAAAAGCCAAGCATATCAGCTCACTGACCCTTCTTTCTAAACCACAAACAACAATAATCTTTCACACCAGCTACCGGAGCCAAAAGTCTCTGCTGGAAAAAGAAAGCTGACCCTTGCCTAGAACCAAGTAGCTGCAAGGTAGTAGCCTGAAGCCCATGCAATGCCTTCCATGGCTTTACCTTGAGGTCTTTTCCTCCTGCACACCTCTTGGGTCCTTGCTTGCACTCAAGAAAACATGCTGTGCTCTGTATACTCAAGGAGTTCACCTTCAATAAATAATCCAAGCAACGGGAGCTAGTGCTGGCACAGTTGCACGGGTTGCTGCAGGGAGAGTTTGCAGCAATGTCAAACTCACCTTTGCTGGTGGCTGCTGCCACTTGCTGGGAAGGAATCCAGCCCTCAAAGGGGAACACTCAGGAATATCAAGAGCCAAGAGCAATTTCACCCCCATTAACTAGCATCAAATATAAAGGACATGTTCCAGTACATAGCAAGCGGTCATTACCTCCTTGAAAGGCCATTAAGAAAGATCTGGGTTTCAGGACCCTTCACTGATAAAATAGAAACAGATGGAATGGTTTTATTTTTCCAGAATGATTGCAGGATATAACCAGCAGCACCAGCAGCACTCAGATTTCTGCCTGGAAGAGTCCTGTGTCAGAGGCATGTTATTGGCCCAATACAAAGAGACAGGAATGAGACCCATGAGAGTTCTGTTCAGGATGTTATGCAAAATGGCCATTTGCACCCCTCTTGACTTTAAAACATAAGCTGCATTCATTTCTCCCTATCCTGAGAAAACAATAGATGACAGGTCATTCTGAAAGAAATGCAGGATACAGGATTAAATAATAAGACATCAAAGTGCTACTGAAACCCCCCAAAAAGTAGCCAAACTAGTCCACACAACCAAGCAGTGTTACGGCAGCTTTCAAGTCCAGCCCCCTCAGTGTATTCATCTCATGCAGCCCACAGCATACTTATTTGCATTGGATCAAGGCACAAGCCTAAAACCCACCTGCAAAATGCTGTTTAAACTACAATCGCACTACGAAAGTCTTCCATAGCAAAAGTGATCCCTCCCAACACTGAATGGGAGAGGATTAAGGAAAAGAAATGCAATCACTTCAAGGCCCTGTCTTCCAGAAAGGTGCTAATAGGAACATGAATTGTTGTAAGGGTGATAGTGAGGATCAAGAACAGTGACAGCTTGCATGGAAATGCTGAGATTCCAGCTTGGTTAGCCCAGAGCTGATAGCAAAGGTCAGACTCATCCTGTGTCTCCCAGGCCCTCCATGACCAACAGCTGTGCCATACCTCTGCAACCAGCCTCCAGCCAGCACACAGCCTACCTTCTTTGGAGCTGGTTGGAGAAAGAAGCTGGTGGAAGGGATGTGTGAGTATGATGGGTGCTTACAGAGCACAGTCAAGAGACCAAGAAAACTGCTGCCTGACTTTCTCCTACAGATGCTCTGCATGGCCTTTTGCAAAACACCTGCCTTGCTCTACTTGGGCATTCTCTCTTCCCTGAGGTCATTTGTTCCTCTACCTAAAAAATGTAGGAACAGAAGTATTTCCCTCTCTTCCACGAGTCAAATACATCAAAGCATACAAGGAAGTCATATACCTAGAGGAAGAGACAGTTTCTCCCTTAATTTCAGTTTCACCACCACACGCTCCTGGTGCAGTGTTGAAGTGTGAGCGTTCTGACAAAACCTGGATCAGAAACCAGCTCCACTACTAAATAAGTGCTAGTAGCAGTAGGTAAACAGCCTTTCATTCCATCCTACTCCCTGAAAGGCTGAGCATGCCAGAAAACACAGCACAGACTCTCCAGAGCAGTAAATAACCACGTAGGCAAAACAAACAAACATTTGAAACTCCATATGGCAGAAAGCCTCTCTTTGGAGGGAGGGGTTGAAAACAGTTTTGTCAGAAAGTAGGAAGTTTTCTCCCCTCCTCTGCTCCCCACTTCCCCAGCCCTTCCTCCTCTTGTTTACTTTGTTTCTCTGATTCTAACCAAGTAAGAGAAAAATCTAGTATTTGTGGAACTGGGCTCTTTCTGTTCAACTCCGACTGTGCCCACAGCCCACATACTGGCTTAGTAAAATTTGCCCAGTCTGACAAAGTGGTTTCTCTAGCTTGAAATAAAACCATAGTGATTTTTACACTACTAAAATGACTGGCTCTTGATAGGACTAGCAATTATCTATGAATTCCAAAGAAAGAGCATGCAGCATGGAACAGTAGGGATGCAGGGGCTTTCTGTGCTCTTTGCTCTGGTTCTTCAGCCTCTTGAAACGGTAAAAATAAAACCCCACAGAGCATAATTCTGAGAATTTTTATCTGTCACATGTGTGGTGTTGGAGGGAGCTTGCTGTTACTCTCAAGGGAGAAGCAGCATTCAAACTCAGAGAAAACCTCTTGCCAGAACACCAGCCCTGAGGGTCCTTGCAGAAGGTGAGAGCTTGCTGTAGACCCCACTACAGGGCATCTGTGTAACTTTCTTTTGAGACACACTTCCATAGTCCCAGAGATTAGAGGAAGACAGCTGGTTGACTTGTGGTTGATTTAGGAGGAGTGATTGCTTTGGGACCAAACAGCCAGCTCTTATCACAGAGGGTCTGGGGCTTGCCATTCCATTACCTGGTATCGGTAAGTCTCCTTGGGCAGGGGCTGTAAGAACAGATGCTGGCTTCAGCCAAGCAATGTGGAAACAACCTCAGTACAAGAGGCAGAAGTGTCATGAAATAAGAGTTGCTTGGGAAAGGAAACTGAGAGAAACCAACTGTGAAATCTTGACGCTTCTAGGAGACGCACAGATGGATAACTGAGCAGCCTGAGTCACAGCCAGCACAGGGTTGCACGAGGGCAAGCTGAGGGTCTGAGTGTGGCCTGCAGCTTGGGCCAGCTGGAGAAGGAGCAGCAACACCTCTGCTACACCAAGGGAGCTTCCAGGGTGGCAAGAAAAACCTGTCAGCACTGGCCATGCTGCTGCTTTCTGTTTGTCAGCTTGCTGAGGTCTGGCAGACAGACTCACCCTTTGCCATCTGCCTGCACTGGACCATGGGCCCCTCAGTGCTGCTTGGGATGAGACGGGCACAGGGAAGGTAGGTGGCAAGCCTCTTCGGACTGAACATGTTGGAAGAAAAGTTTGCCTCAAACTGAGCCTCTGTCTGGGATTAATTCAGCTCAAATTTGTAGTCACCGCAGGCAGCAGGGAAGCTGCAGTAGTTATTAGAGGATGAGCCAAAGAAGTAAAAGCAGTCATGGACAAAGTGTTGCCCTCTCCTAAAAACAGAAAGGAGGCAGAGGGACACAAATTAAAAGCAACCACTGGTCACCAGCAGTAGCCAGGCCCCGTGGACTGACCAGCAGCAGGACAGTCTCACTGGCCAGAGGCCATCTACCAGAAACAGTCCTGGCACAGGGCGTGTGGCACACCCAGCCCTGCAGCCCCAGCCCAGAGCTGCCTGCAGGCCTGTGGGGCTGGGAGCCTGCAGGCTGTGATTAGGGCAAGGAGGGAGAGCAGTCCTACCCCAGCTCCCCACTGCTGCCCTGATGCAGGGGACAGAGACAAGTGGCTGGATTGCTTCCTCCTGCCATTGCTGCTGCAGGTTCTGGCACAGGTCTGTCTTCGGCTGAGGGATGTGAGCAGCCGGGAAACTCAGAGAGAGAAAACTGCAAAATGAAAGGAGGCCACTGCACGGTGCAGACAGGGAAAACGCACCAAGAAAGCGCCCAGGAACAGCACTGCAGATGATGGACATCCTCACTGCCTTGCACGCGTGCCGCTGCACAGGTGGGCGATTCCCCACCTGAAGGCTAGAGGCAGTGATTCCACCGTGCCCCTGCGATCCCTCCCGCATGCCATCGCCTGCTCGGACAGGAGGTGGCAGCAGATGGCTGCCTTTAGCATCCAGAGGGCCCAGGAGCAGCTCTTGGAGACACCCAGGTACTCGGGGTCCGGACACAGGGCAGGAGATGCTCCCCGAAAGCAGCTCTCCTCCACGGGGATTACTTTCACCATCCTTGCCCCGCTGGCTCTGCAGCCCCCATCTGATGGCACACACACAACGCAGTACAAAGTGCCTTGCTACAAATGTAGATGTTTAAAAAAAAAATAAATCAGCTCATGTCACAAAAACAGATGGCAGCCTCTAGGAAGCTCTGATATTATTGATTAATGCAGGATCTGGTTGGCAACAGGAGATACTGGGAGCAGCAGAAACCAATGAAGTAGTTAACCAGTGGAAGAGTGAAACAAGAGTGAAAGCAGAGGACAGAAGTGCACTGCCCAGGTTTCATCTCTCAGTAATCAGGAATCATGCTCAGATAATGCCATGATCTGCAAATATTTGCCCCCTACACCACCTGTCAGCCTTCACCAGAATAAAACTTTTTCTGTAGTTCCAAAAATCTTGACTTCAATTATTTTCCAACACCTCAAAATTTCCATTTCCATCTGCCAACTAAGGAAATACCAATGAGCAATCAGACCAGACCAGCTAAAGAAGTAGTCCCAGGAATCTGTTCCCCCTGGATTCCTAGGGCAACTTTCCCCAGACCTCTAACACCTGAAGGTCAGATTTCAGTGCTCCTACATCACCTCTCTAGGGCAGCAAAGGAAACATCAGGGCTGGGTACCAGTATTCTGAAACAGCAACATGAAACAACAAGGACACCAGCAAGAGGAACAGACTGGTACAACACTGGCCAGACACCAGCTTGATCCCAGCCTTTCATTCTGCCTCTGCTGCCTCATGCCTGGCTCACTGCAGCCTCTGTCCTCATTCAGATTCTTGTTTCACAGCAGTCATCATCCAGACAGTGCACCACAAGCCTACTTTTCTCCTGTAGAACCAAATGAAACTTGATTTTTTGGGGAATGCAGCTGTGATTTTTGAATTTGCTCCTTCAATCAACCCTTTTTATGTTTTTTTTTTTTTTTTAAAACTTTACCTCTCACGTATCTGACCTTCCAACAGAAGAGATTCACACAACTGTCTGTCAGAAGTGTCAGAAACCAGAGAGCAGCTTCCATCTACTCATCTCAGACAAAACAGACCTACTTTCTAGGAGAGAGCTGTGAGAAACAAGATGGATCCTAGAAAGCAGTACTGACCCAAAACTCAAGAAGTCACTAACACTATCCCCAGTGTCCTGAGATGATCATCTGCATTCACCTCCTGGTCTGTTTTTAAGTGTGCAGCATGAAGAATTGTGTAATCTTGTTCAGAAATTGATTAAAAATTAACTCCTTTTATTCTCAGGAAACGCTCATCTATTCTCAACCACATTTTCTGTTTCAGGGTTGAACAAAGACTTTTGGCCCTATCCACATTCAACATGAATGTTTTTCTTTTCAGCACCTGAGTATAATTTTTAAGACTATTCACAGTACCCTGGCTCTTCATTTACAGAAAAACCCTTAGAAGTTAGAGACAACTTGATATAACAGCAACTCAGATTTGTTCAACTTCATTGACTTTCTTCAAACATTTCAGGCATTACAAATAAGAGGAAGCAGATCTCCAGCCTTCCTGCTCTGTAGAAGCAACAGAAACCACATAAAACAAAGCAAACCACACTTCTGGGTTCTTTCTTTTTAAACCAGATGTACAATCTATTTATTGAAGATGGTATCAGAGTGGAAGACATAGACTTGTCTGCTTTACAGGTTACTATGGAGACATCTTTCCCTTCATTATTCTGTAAACAGACCATATTACACAGAAGTGAGAAGTTCTTATTTTTGGCCAGTCAGAAACTGCCCATGATCAGAGTGTTTCACATGCTATGAACTAACAAACATCTCCGGTGAATTGCTTTGTTTCAGACCAAGTGTGGTCGAGGGGTACTAGGCTGACCTTGGTCAAAAGATACACATATAATTCTTCTGCTGAAGTCTCATCAGAGAACTGACGGCTTCCCTTCCTGCTGAGTTCCCAAAAGTTTTGACACGCATTCCCAGAATAACACAAAAATCCTATCAGGCATTCTTCTCCTCAAGCATGTTTCTAAGGAATCATTGTAAGTTACTTTCCAACACGTCAGAAGAGGACAACCAGTAATATCAAACAGTTGATAGCAATTGCACTGTCTATTGATTCCCAACAGCCTTTAGATCACAGGTTTTTTCTTTTCTTTCAGATAAATACAAGTAACTGGCAGCCTACAACCTCTTCTACAGTCAATACTATAGGATCACTATGACATGTTATCTGTGCATCTCTAAAAAATTTCAATCTTTTTATTTCACCAACACCCTCTAAATGCCCAAGGTGTGGCACCTGTAAGCTTTGGACCTTAACTTCGTCTACACAAACTTCTTGATTGCTCACTACAGTTTGCAGAAACCACAGGAATTGTCAACTATTTCTATTGCTTACACATTTCTATTGCTACACACATTACTGTACAGTTTTCCTAGAAATATGAAGTAGAAATAGGACAGTCAAAGCTGCAGTAATAGGTTAAGATACAAACTGAATAAGAAACAGATAAACAATCAGCAAGACTTCAGTAGAAACACAACAGTTGACAACACTGTGAAGATGGCTCTGGCATAAAACACTGGCTTAATCAACCAAGGTCCGTGTTACAAGCCACATACCCAGAAGCCTTGCTTGATTGTCTTCTTTTGGAGGAATGACCACAAACAGGGCTGCCAATTAACCAGGTATCACTCCTGTCAAAGTAGCACAAAACCTGGGCATTTTTGGCCATCAGAACTGCTAAAACCATCAAGCTGACCACCACCAACAGGAAGAGGTCTCCATCAGACACCATATATCTGCAGACCTGTCACCATTCAAGGCAGGAACAGCAAGTGGGGCAGGGATCTGAGTCAACTGAAATGAACTCTGCCAGACTGAATCCACAACCATTTGAGGGCTGAGAGCTGTAGGTATTTCCCCAGTGCACAGTGATATCAGTGCCAACAAAACCTTGTGCAAAGCCTCACAGACTTTGCCTGTCTTCATCCCAGGGCACCTAAGCACAGGAGCAGAAAGAGCCCAGCACAGACAGTCTACAGCCTCTGATGATAGGGCCTGAGGATATAGGTTAAACACACAGAAATGCCTCTTCACAAAATAATCCTACCTTCTTCCCTCTCAAGATGCAGAGAGTTTCTGCTCAGCTATTTACTTTGCAAAACCGCAGTTATTCCAATGAAATTTTTTCTTACATGGAAATGTGGATGATTACCAGAAAAACAAATAATTGGGATGGAGCCCAGTTGGATATCACTGAGGGAACTAAGCGAGTATGCCTTGTGGAGGAGGAAAAGAGTTACACAGTTAGGAACTCTCTGTTGTCACATTTAGGCTAAACATGACAAGCATGAGCTGCTTGTCCTCCTGATACCAAGCCCAAACTAACCACTCACAGTCAGGAAAAATCCATCCAGGTTTTCTCAGGGAAGAGCTTTAAGAATATGACTCAGGAAGTTACTTGGATATACCTCTTTTCCTGCCCACATTCGTGTAAGCAAGTAAACACACGTGCTTTTTTTAAAATTCCATCGTATTTTTCAGAATTTCAATCTGGACTAGAATCATTTCTTGAACTGCATTTTTTATCTTCTTGGATTAAATTTGGATTAGTCACCTCCTGAGGGAGTTGAGATGTACTGTGGTATACTCTGTTTTCACAATGGTGACAATGTTTCCCTCGTTCTCACTGGCCCCAGTAAGCAAATACTGCAGCAACCTACAGCTCAGAAATGAGACCCTCTCAGGTCAATCCTCACATTATTTAAGTAAACAAAACAGATGAAGGTGAAGTCAGGATGAATGCATCTATTTTCTATTCCCACATAAAGACAGTTAGTTTCTTCCATATGAGCGCACATGAAATATTTTGGCCATCTGGAGCTGAGAAAGGACCAGAATCTACGTCATCTGCTGGCTGTTTCAGGTCTTTGCCCTATCTACAATGCCCTGAGAAGTAACTTCATTACCCTACATCTTATTTCCATTTTTCTCACAAGTTTCCCTATAGTTGTCCGCTTCTCACAGTGCTAAGGTATTATGGGTCAGGACTTTAAAAACATTCTCCAAATGGTTTTGTGAATATTAGAACCACTGACAGCCAGAGTTTAAGGTCAGTAAAATACAGACTCCTAAGCCTTAGCTCTGCCAGGGAGAAGAGAGGAGCGTAAGAAAGCAAGCAGCAGCTACATTCAACGGGCATATTATTCTTACTCAATACTGCCAGGAAGCACTTTGGGATCCTGCAGTCACCATGGATTCAACCATACAGGATTGAATCTTCCAGGATGAAAAAGTAGCCTGTGGTCTGCTGCCACAGTCTGCTCCAACATCTCAGAACTTCAGGTTGCTGGTATCACACTCCTCAGCTACC
>JAOWBP010004023.1:9997786-10020784 GCA_028571105.1 Tragopan temminckii
AGGATTCTTCATGCACCAAAGGCTCAGGACACCAAGCACAAATCAGTGGTTTTGCAGGTAACAAATAACATGAGCATGCATGAGAAGAACAGATGCTTGTGGTCCTAAAGGTGGGATTGACCAAAGAGAGCTATGAATAAGCCAGAACTGCAAGATGCAACTCAGATACCCATGCTCCTGCTGGCCCATAGTGATAGATTTCCTGCCTCAATTCCAATTTGCCTCAGATACAGACTGCATCTTTTTCACTGAGGCCAAAACCCTGAGAGCCTCAGGGAAGAAGAGCTGAGGACATCCATCAGAGCCGACAGTGAGAAAACACCGTGAATTATTCATAACATTCAAATAGCAAAATTAAAATTAAACTACCTTACAAGACAATGGGAGATATGCTAACACTGAAGAAATTCCAGGGCTGCCTTCGTGTGCTGTACAGCAAGCTGTAGCTAGAATGAAATACCTAATGGATAAAAGCATTGTCTGTTTTCTCTGTGGATGGATAGATTTCTTGTTTTGCCTACGTTTAATACCAAAGCTTCACATAACTGTTGGCTTCATACCCGAGGCTATCCTCCTGAATCAAAATCTCTCCCACATTGGTAACAGAAAGATAGACTGCTTCTGGCTTTTTAACTTGTTAATTATGAACTTGCTCTTGTTTGATTCTCCTTGTCCCCTTCTCCCTGTGTGATACCTGCCTTGGGAAGTACATGGCTTTTGCATCAGCGTTCAAGTCAGTTTTCTGTTCTTGCTTAGAAGGCTGTCAGGGCTAGTTTTCGAGGTATGGTCTCCTTTGATGGCTCCCAACAAGCTCTGCTAGAAGACAGCCAATTCCTGAAATGTATTTCACTCACTTGTTTTTTTAGGGTTCTCCACTCTGCAAGGACTGACAGTGTGGTAAAGAGAGGCACTCCAGACTGGATTTAATGCTACCATATGCTAGACAGAATGAGAACCCATACTGCAGGAGAGCAGCCGGTACATTTCCACGTTAACAGAAGCCTGATTGCAAATTACATTTAGTCTCAACAGCTCAGTTCACTGCACACAGATGCCATGGGGGACTGTAAAGTTAGCAAGATGTGGGGGAGTATGGCTGAATTTTTTAAAAAGAGCCTTGGCTGATAGAATGCCACAGACATTTGGAGCTGATGCCATGGAAGAAAGCTGCTGCTGCATTTGTTCTGCCAGAAATAAATAATAAGAGTAATGTCATGAGCCGTTAGTCAAATTACAAATTCTTGCTAGGCTGGTGATTATCTGATGATACAAACAGCAGTATCAGAACCAAACACTGCTCTTACACCTTGACAGCCAGCATATAAAGTGCATCAAAGAAGCATTCTCCCTTTCAAAACAGTTCAGCACAAGACAAGATGGACTCCTTGTTGGTGCACGCCATGTCTCCCTGGGTTGGCTGCAAAGTGCAGCTCTCGGAACAGACTCTGCGCAACCAAAGGTGTGATGAGACTACATAACTTGGGCAGATTTTTGTCTCTGTTCATGGATCTGCTCAGAGCAGGTGGGCAGTCAGGGCTGTGGCCTCTGCCCAAGGCCCATATCACAAAGATACACAGAGCAGCTCATCCTGCTGGGCCTTTTGATCAGTAGGCTGAACAGTGTGGCCAAGGTCTTGTTACTGATCTGAGCTCCTGGGGCACAGGTGCAGGGCAACGTAAACATGCCCAGCAACGTATTAATAGATTAGTAAAGAGGATTTCACTCTCCAGAGCTAGCAGGATAGCACCAATGCACAGATTACCTGAGCACTTTCAAATATTAAATGAAGCCACAGGAGCCTAAGTCCCATTTGTAAACACAGACCCCATGCTGCAGGATAAATGCTCTGCCCCACATGAAAAAGGTGAGACCTCTTCATTTCTTCTCTGCCCTACTCAAAGGAAAACATCTCACAGTTCAGCTGCTTAGTGCTGCTAAGTGAAGCAGACAGTCTCTCAAGGCTCCTTGTCCAGCATGACATCTCTATGAGGAATTCCAACATTCCTAAAGAATAAGGAAAAGCTTTCCCCACCCCCACCACACAGCCTGCAGAATTCACTGTTACTGAAGGTCACTAAGTCAAACACTGCAGCTGGGTCATTTTATAGCCATTAATAATCGCTGTAGCTTGGAGAATGAAGATAAAAGTGATCTAAAGCCTGCTCTCCAGGACACAAGCCAATCTTCACCAGAGTCACAAAGGAATTGCTCCCACACACGTTGCATAAGGGACTGCACGGTCCACCAGGTGCATGCAGGGGTTCCTTTCACTCCATCACATGAAACAGACAGGAGTGTGCCCTGTGCCACACTTCAGTAGTTTCACAGATGAGTGACTAGCATCCAGGGCTCCAGGTTGCTCAGAGATGAAGGTATTTGTATAATTTCCTAAAACTTAGTATCAGTGAGGTGGAAATAGCTCCCACGTGCTGCCTGGTACAGTTCAGGAATAAAGCACTGTGGCTCAGCAGTCCCCTGGGGCTCCAGCTTTACATTTCTGGGCAACAACTTCACTGCTAGGCAAAAGGCATTTTTCAGACTCTCCCTTAAAGCACATTCCCAAGAATCAAGCATCCAAATGAAGACAGAGAGAAGAGCCAGCTTCCCAGGAGATCTCTTAGTAAAGAGACTTCACACTGCAGGGGGGAAAATAGTGCCCCCAACAATAAACTGGTTTAAGGAGGAGCTTGGGGTTTTGGGCAGTAAGTACAGAAGCACTCACCAGGGGCAGGATGGGCACTACAGGCATGCTGCCAGACTGCTCTGTCTAGGGCACTAGGTGGTTTTAATAGGGAACAAGAATAGTTTACATTGGGCCACTAAGCACCAAGCTTCCCCAAGGAAGGCCTTCTTCCCCATTCACAAAGCATACTAAGTACATTAGTCACTTGTGTAGGGATGATCAAGGACCAGGACAAAGCTCCCAGGCAAGACCTTAACACCACAGTGTACAAGCAGTGAGACAGAGCACATACATCTTCTGTGAATCCCAAACATTCTAATGCAAAGTCCCAGAACAAAACACAGAAACAGACACTGTGGGAAGAAGGCTCCAAGTGCCCCAAGTTGTTTGAACAGTCAGCTAGAAGCTTTACATGGAAGAAAATGCTCTGGAACAAATAGTGGCTGGGTTGGCCAGTAGTGAGCCACAGAAATGGTGGCCTTTTGGGTGCCCACACAGCTCAGCAAATTAAATCGCACAGCAGATACAAAAGGGACACCTGGTTCCCATCTGGAGCTAAATGTCCTCACTAACATTGTTTTGTGCTTCCAGGCATCCATGCTTCATCCTATGAAACCAAAGAAACCCTCTGTTTTAATGCAGCTCTTGGTTTCAATTTTTCACTTTTTTGTGTGTGTTAAACGAATTGGTAGAGATTGGGTTTTCTCAGACTTCCTTATGAGGCAATTTACCCTTTTTTAACATGGATGGTTTTGTTCTTACAGCACCCCATTTTTTGTGCTGAGCAAGCCAAGAACTAGAATGATGCCAACAGCACGTGGGTGCAATACCAAGTTTAGTGGTCAGCTCTTTCACTCAGTCACATCACAATGCTCAGGCATAATTACAGCTTTCAGAACTCCAGTAAGATATCCAGAAGAGATATCACCCTGAAGAATGCTAGCATTTCCAAAAGCAAGACCCTATCCTGAATTCCATGGACAGGAATGGAGATCTCCCTCGGTATATCTTATCAGTGAATAAAGAAACTAAGAAGCCTCCAAAATGAAAGTTCTCCTAGTGATGGCATCCATAGTTAGTTCCTGCAGGGAGCCATTCTTCCTCTTCCCAGTCTCATTCATCAGCCTCACCTACATTGTCATCACTCTTCCTTGGTCTTCTCCTGCACAGGACTTTGCTAAAATGAAAAAAGTGACTTCAGTTACTTTTGTAGTCTTGGGTATTCAAATCAAACCTACAAAAGTAACTGAAGTCTTTTTATAGTTTTTTCAGGTTTGATCTGAATACCCAAACCAGACAGAGGTGCCAAAGACCTTGGAGGCTCATCTGGATACCACCAGTACAATGCTTACTTACTTCTGTAAGAAGAGGAGCCTACAGAAGAGCCCTCCCTAGATCCCTGGAGTTAGAGAAGATGTGTTTATTATTAGGGATTGTTGTGTTTGTTTTTTGCTTTTGTGACATCTACTAGAAAAATGAGAACTGTGTAGCCCATGTTCAGTTTTTCCAAGCAAGATGTTAAGATATAAATTTTCTACACTTTGGAACAAGACTCTGAAATCTAACTCTAGCGCTGTGGTTGTGAGTACCTGCCAGGTCTTAGCCACATCCATCTGACTGACACATCCTTGGCCCCACAATAACCCCACTTCAGTTGGCAGAAACAACACCAAAGGCAGACCTGCTCAGCCTCACACATATTCCCATCTAAGTAGGGGAAGTCTCTGGAGGATCTGTTGGAAAATTGTTTTATTAGTAGTATTTTATTTGAGAGAGATAAGAGATCTGTAATTGGACAATACACAGCTTCCCATACGTATGTGACACAAGGCACCACTTTAACACCATAGGGACCATGTGAAATCCTTTCATCCTCTAAAGTTCAAGATGTTGCTCTATAGCATGGAACTTGAAGAGAATAATTACGCTTATTTTCACTATTAGCAAACAATTCCCAATCCGTTTTTCCAAAACCACTGAACCAGTGGTTCAGCAGTCATCTCACAAACACATGCTTCCCAAGGTGCAAGCAGTCTAGTCATGCTCCATCTCTAAGGCATCTTATATCTCCAGGGAAAGTCACATCATCCTCATAAAAGCCATCTCTATGAGGACTAAGCTCATCTGGTGATGGAGCAGGACATTCCTCCTGGGACAGTCTCTGGCTATACACCCAGACAACAGAGGTACGCTGTCCTTCAATGCCCTATACATACACTGAGAGCTCTAGACATAAATGCAGCTAGCCAGAAATTCAATGGACAGCTAAAGGTTAATCTGCACTCGTTTGATTGTAAAGCACCTGAGATATGACGACAACACATTGGCACGCTGAAATAGCAACATATTATTAAGTACCTTCCGTCCCCAAAGGCTAAGACACTTTTAAAAAAATAATAAAGCTAATGCACATAATAGACTGTGTCTTGTTATTTAAGAAATCTCTTCCCGGCATCGGACGTCGACAGTACGTGTAAATGCACTTTCTCCAATAACTATGCCCAAGGAGCAGCTTGACGGACTGCCAGACAGCACAATGACTGTTCTACCTTAGCAATGTACAGAAGATGACATGTTCCCTTTAGAACTAATTGCTTCATTGAAAAGGAAAAAAAAAAAACACCAAAAAACCACACGCAACCTTTTACAAAATCCTAGCCTGGTCTCTTTGCTTGATGAGTAATTTCAGACTCCACATTGAAGCTTTTGTTTGTTGTTAAAAGACAGGGACAGAAAAGTGTTTTGTTAAGTCAATTTAATTTTCATACTTAGTGAAAAAGAGTTCAGAAGGGTATTTTTCATTTTATTATTTGAACATTTGCATTATACATTCTGCTGGGCCTTCCCTTAGTGACTCAAGGCTGACAAGTTCAGTCTGTCAAACAACCCTTTGCATCAGATAAATCACCTACACCAAGATCCTGTTATAACTATTGACACAGGCCAAGCTACGCATCTGAAAGTCAGAAAATATTCTCAACTTTGTTATTACTCTTATTGTGCATTCTCACATGCATAACATTAAAATACTTCGAGAAACGCTTCCAAAATTCACAGCATTCTTAGCTTCAGACTGCTCCCTACCTCCTCAAATTGAAAAAAAAAAAAAAAGACAGGAATTCCATTTCTTGCTCCTTCAAAAGAGAAGCAGTTGTAATGACTTCACAGACAAATCAATGCCATTTCCAAAGGAATTTTCATTTTTTTTCTCCCCTTCTTTGAAAAATTATTATAATTTCACAATGAGCCCTAGGGAACGAGCTCATGAAAATGCACAGAGCAGACAGCATGAGGAAAAGTCTTTGGTTATATATTTCAGGAGGCAGCAAATGGGCCTCTCTACTGCTCTGTGAGAATAATTATGTATGCATTTGCTGTATCCCATAATCATCATCATCATGGAGATGACATTTCATAGCAGAGTTGGGAATCTGCCATTCCCAAAATTATTTTTTGTTTGGAAGGAGAAATTATTCTAAATAATGTCTGGGGAGGATAGATATAGGAGAGCATAAATTTGAGAGTCAGACTTTACAGCCATAATCCTATCAACTAGCTTTCTAAATAATTTTATTCCATCATTAACTCAACACCACATTTGCAAAATGGTAATGCATCTGTCTATGACAGAGACCAAAAGGCTACTGATAATTTCTTTGAGATATTATGATCTGGAGCATTAATGTGGACTACTCAGATCATGCCTGCATGGAGCAATTCCTATGGACTTCATGAAGCCTTGGCCAGATTTGTAGGGGTAGGGGGACACTCTTCATTGTTTTATACTGGCAAAAGCGCCCCAGTGGAGCAAGTCATTGCGTGACCATAGAATAACAGATATGAAGGAGAGGGAGCATCAAGAAGAGCTGAGTTTAATTGTACCTTTGCTTAACTCAGACTGCCCAGAGTCATCTCCTAAGTGATGAAGAAAAAGTTAAGAGAAAGAAGGAGCAGCTTAAGACACTGAGAATTCAGTGAACCGACCCTCCCCAAGGACTGTTTCTACCCCACCAGGTCATAGCTACCATCCTCAGAGATATACCAAGGCCCTGTTATCAAGACCCAAACCAAGGGAAGGACTTGGCCAATTTGCTCTGGCTGTACACATGCTGCTGGGTCCCTGCAAGCACAGAGAAGAGGCTCCTGGTACAAGAAAGCTAGCCAGATCCACGTGCATTGCCCATGACTATTCTCCAGCATCCTGGACTGCTTCCAGAAGAAAATTAGCCTACAGGTAGTTCCACATTAGGCCACATTAACTGATCACAGAAACAGATTTCATTGCTTTTTGGGATGATGTATATAACTGTACGCACAGCAGTACCTCCTCTGATAAGCTATGCTGCCACACAGAAAGTCATAACATCTAACTGTTAGACAGTAGGTGAATTATTTCACTTATTTCTTATTCCAGTGGCTCTGTAATATGGAGAGTGAGTGCATGCCCAACTGCACGCCCGACTGCAGATTAGATTGTTGCTTCTGAAAGAACTGCATTATATTAGGCATCAAGGCCTCATTAATAGTCACAGTGGGCAAACATCACAGCACTCCTTTGCACAATATTCCTGCAGGACTTTGGCTTTCTGATCTCACACCAGCTTTCCACATACAGGAGCTTCGTACAGGCTGAGTGGGCTGATATGAGCCAGCTTGGACCAAACTGGGCTTGATCAAGTGCAATTCTAGTTTGAAAAGGGTTACTTAAAAGTATTTTGAAATTCTGATGTTGGGAACAAGCAGTGGCAAAAACATAGTCTTAATGCACCAAAGGCTCATTCACTAAATTAGCTATGAGCCTAACACACAAAGATCAGCAGTCTTTGATTCTATGCTACCTAAATGTGTAGCAACTATTTGCAAATGCAAAGCATATTCTCCAGGTGTCCTGTACAGTACATGCTGTGCAGAAAACCGCTACCAAACTTCAAGCTAGGATAAATTGCTGGCTGGACAAGAAAGCAGCACTTATCCAACAACATGATGTCACTTATGCATATGCGGGAGAAGGAGAAAATCTTGATTTGTTCTGGCCATAGATGAGGGCACAGCTTGAAATTAATTGATTGTGGGTGCATTCAAAGTAACAGCCTGATCCAGTTCCAGCAAAATCCAATAGCAAATCTTTGGTGCACAACTACACCAAACGTGCCAGACTTTCTTCCCTAAGACTTTAACTCACACTTAATTTTGCAGAAGTGATCAGACCCTCCCTCACCTTGTTCAGGGAATTTCTCATTAGGCTTTTGTTATGAGCTCTATAGGAGCTGGGGAGAAGATAGGTTGATATTTGAGAAGTTTTCTTTGTTATAATTCTCAGCAAAGAGCCAAGTTTAGATGAAACTTGCTTGAAGATTATTCTTCAATTAAGGTTCCAGCCCCCAACCTTTTCTTTCTACCTGTGTCATCTCCACTATTACAGCATCTTAGTATCTTATAACCTTACATTCTAAGTACTGCATGAGACAGGAAGATGTTTGCTGTCCCCTTTCAATTAATAGAGTTCTACAGAATTATCTTAAGCGTTCTAACAGTGGTATTCTGCAGAATAACTCTTCTGACTTGCTCACCCACTTGCTTAACAAACTTTTCCCCCGCTGTTTGCTTTTTCCCCGCTGATGCCTTACACTCAACTTGGAAAGCAAAGCTTTGACAACCTGCTTTATTCCCATTCATAATCATCTTAACTTTCTGGCTCCGGTGCACTTTAGCTGTGCTCAAGACCACTGCAACCCAGTTCTGTTTAAATCCAGAATTATTTGCTGACATGGAAATGGAAATTAATTCATTGTTTTTCTCTTGCCAATAGACTTAAGTGCTGAAAATTGAAACAGTCATCCTAGAAAATGGTCAGGAGTATCCACGTTTGTCATCTTTTGACAACTCCAGATCAAGAGTACTAAATTCATAAAAAGCCAAAAGATGAGTTCTCTAAGTACCACTGTCACAAAATTGGAATCTCAGTGTGTTTTCTTAGAGCTACTTAATAGAGAGAAGTGTCTTTATTTAGCACCTGTCATCTCAAGTTCCCAAAATGCTCTCTGAAAAATTAAGTTTCCTAATAAGCTTCCTAGCCAGACATCAGGCTCCAATTTACAAGGGGTAAACTTACTTAAGGTCAACCAGCATGGGAAAGAAGAGCTGAGAAGCAGCTCCAGGAATCCAGAGGACCACACCCCTCACTAGCCACTAGACCACACAACTGTCCCCATTTCACTCGAGTCATTATTAAGTAGGATAGAAGAACTCTGTGGTTTTATTTTGTTAGCTGAACTCTTGCATTAATGTTTTACTGTCCCACTGATGTTTTGCCTAGAACATTCTGTAATCCACAAATTAATGTGAAGAACATCCAGTACAGTTTGGAGAAATAAAAAATTTCAAATGGCAATAGAGTTTTGATTTCCAGCAGTTTCATAAATCAAAAAAGCTGGAGAAAGAAGGTTCCTTATTTTATCTCACATCGACTTGTGTAATGCCAGCAAAATCACTGCCCTTCCCAAAACCAAGCAGAAACCCTATTGTTGCGGCAAACCCCATCTGGTCACTTGGAGAACTTAAAACCTCACATCATTCAAGTAGTCTGTTTCACATAAGACAGAGAGGGAATCTGGCTCCAAATACATGACCAGGGCCAAAAATAAGCATCCTCTACCTACACATAGTATCTGACAATTTTGACTCCCATTTTTATTCATCACTTAGTGTTATCTATATTCTTGCCTTTGACTTCTGGGATATAAAGGTTTCTTGAGAGTAGAGAAGGGTTTACAGGATATTTTTTTCTTAAATCTCTTTGTGAAATTTATTCTAGGTGGAAGCAAATCTTCTACTTTTACAGACTGGTCCATACTTCACTCAAAGCAGCATGGTGCAAGCCTAATACAACTCAGTCTATCCTCAAAGTCTTTGAATACAGTCACAGGAAACTTGCCAAGGATAATGAGGTTTAGATCAGGCTTAGGCCCTGCTAGCTAAGAGTGCCAAAGCAGTTGAGAAGGACATGTCTGATCACAGAGATATTCCTGATCAAGAAAAGCCACCACTGTCACCCATCAAAATCCAACACAACAGTCTGACTCAAACTCAGTATGTAGATAGGCAGAGCGTGGACCCTAATCCAACTCAAATTACTGAACATCTGTTTAAGGCTGAGTGAATTAGTAAACATCTCCCATCCACCAGACAGCATCAGATGTCTCAAACCAACACTGCCCAAAGCCGCGATCCCCGCAGACGGCACGGATCCCGCTGGAGCTCTCCCAGTGCTGAAGGCGGCGGCATGCGGTGCTTCGGGCTGAAGCAGAGCACGGCTAGATGTGAGGTCTGAGTGAAGCTGCAGGGAGACAAATGCAACTACAGGGCTGAAACAAGAGCGAGTCTGTAAGATCAAGTGATAAAGAAGGGGAAATAGCAGCGGAGTACATCTGTATTATCAGTAGGAACTGGGTGGAGGAGAACAGGAGTGTGCTATAAGTCAGGGTAAGTCGCTCTGTGCATTCTTTCCAGTCCTTACAACTCTCTATGCAGTAAGACTGTTCTCTCTTTACTTCTCCCTCCAACCTCAGAAACAGCATAAGAAGTTTCATGATGGTAACAGTTTAGGAGAAACAAAGCCGAGTTCCTCCAATCATTAAAGGTATTGTACCACCTTACACCAAAACAGAACTGTTAGCCTTAGTGCCCTCAGCCAACTCCCAGTTCATCTACAAATAACTGCTGTAACAATCAGGGAGGCAGACCCTAACCCCAGACCCCAACGTAAACATTGTTCAGTGTTCTAATTGCATTCAGATGCAGACATTTGTGCCTGGACATCAAGCACTCCGTACGTAGTTGAAGCGTACCTTGAATAGAGAAAACTAAAAAGGTAAAATACAGATCAGAAGGGTAAGGAGAAGTTTTAATGCTCCTCAGGTAAGTATGAACACAGCATAGCCTTTATGGCCTCGGCCAGAGAACAGAGGAGAGTCAGTCTGCCACACCTCTTTGGTATACCTGGAATGATAACACTAAACCCTGATATCTGGGTCTATGAGACAGTAACTTTCTTAGCACGACCAAGATGAATTTATTTGCTCACAACTTCTAAGTCCTTTATGGCCACCCGCAGACTGACATAGAAATGACTGCCCTGACCTTCATCTCTTATATCCTCTGCCCTGGTGTTCTCGCTAGTGGTATTGCCTGTCTTGGGCCACTTCTGGGATCCAGCAGCTGATGCATACTCAGTGCTGCACTGCAGCAAGTTTGGATTTACCACACTATGCCACACCAGATGCAGTGTTGGTAAATGCAGCAACAGTTCGGTTAATACTGGATTTGCACTACACGTAGGACTAAAACACCAGAGTACCAGATATTTGTTTCTCTTTTTTTTTTTAACAGTTAAGAAAGGAAAAAAAAGTCTGTGGAAAAATATTAGAGCAGTTTTGGGCTCAGATCTGGGTATCCACTGGAAGATGATCAAGAGCATAAACCAATTGCAAACAGATTGCACCTGTAATCACTTCTCCAAATGGGAAATCTCATAATAGAAGTAATTTTAATAGATCAAGTGCACAGAAGACATCCCCACAGCATCTATGAAAACATACACTCAGTAGAAACCAAAATATGACCAGTTTCACCTCTGGTTATTATGAGGTCTCAGAGCATATGCAGCTACCCAGATTATTATGTACATTACTATTGTGCTTGGAGGCTGCACCTGACTTCTTAACCACCGTTTAATTAAAACCTGCCTAATATAATCAATGCTGTCATGCGAGTGAAAGTTTACGAGTGGTTCTCCATCAACTGACAAGCTATGAGTGAGTACTGCAGGAGTAACACAGCTGGCCCCTTTCTTCAAGGGTTTACAGTCTAGATAGGCAAGGGAGCCAGACAAAGAGACAGACTGGCAGAACAGGGTAGACTGGAGAAAAAGTTGTAAAGTAACATAGTGGTGATATTGCATGCTTCCAGCTTAAAATAAAATCTCTGGAGCTAAGTAATAAAGGCCTGTAAGAACATATCCAGAGGAATCAGCATCACAGAGAACATTACTGCTGGGTACAACCGCAATCCATCTAGGTGGCAGACGAGATCTGGCACCAAGATAGAACCCAGCGCCAGGGAAGTCTGTGCCAATGACTTTTTAAGGACACAACACATTATCGAGATGAGCAAAGACTGCTTTGCTTATGACAGTGGCAAAAGGCAGCCAGCTTTGGTCACGCACTTTGAAAGAATGTGCCCAAATACTTTAAACATTGGGGAGGTGCAGTACGAGTCTTTCAGCTCCGCTATCAATGATTAAGCACACAGTCCTTCCAAACATACAGCTGTTGGAACCAGTGCAAAAGAAGTTTCAGCAGAAATACAGACTTCCAGACTAATCACGCTGTTGAAACAGGTGGACACTGCTGTTCTACAAGTGGTAAAAGGGGTAAAAAAGTTTTGGCTCAGAAAGTAGAACCACTACACTAGACATCCTTCAGACACTTAAGTAGACTCTGATCAAAAGAACTTGACATTCAAACACGATAAAGACAAGGTCACAAGCATATTTCTTGGCTTTAACCAGTATTTCCTTCTCTTAAAGCAGGCCATGAAGATGACATTTCAAACTACAGTGCAGCATTCACACTGAAAAAGAAAACATTTAAAAGAGGTCAGCAATTGTGTTTCTCCATCCATGGTCCACTGACTCATTTCCTAGATTTTTCCAAGTCTCTCTATTTGCAAGCCAAACCTCCAAAAGTGCTGAGAATAACAGAGTACATCCTTCTACACAACAACATGGTTCTTTTACCCAAAGGACAAGATCTGTCTGCAACACAGTGATGAAAAGCTACTTCTGTAGAAGCTCAAAATTGTTATTCTTCTTCCTCATCAGTAGCAATCAGTAAGGTCACTGCAGCATGAGCTCCCACTGAATGTCTAAAGCCATTCAATTAATCTTAGTTCACTGAGAACTCAGAGAATTTAAGTAAGGTCAAAGAGCTAAAAGATCAGACTTCACATTTTCACTGACACGATGCTTCCTGAAGAGCTGACAAAGGCATATGAACTGCTCCAGTGAGAAGAAAATAAAGCTTTCTGCAGACAACAGCCTAACCATACATACATTTACTTTGAGCAGGTAGCAAAACATTTGGGCAATGCATCTCTGCCTTCCACCCCCTTTAGTTACAGTAGCCTGAAGTCTTTCTGCAGGAGAAAGACTTCTTGTTTCACCAATATTTTGCACTGTAGTTACTATAGGATTACATAGACATACTCATCTATTCCCTCAGGTGAAAACTGGCCAACCACAGATGGATTGCTCTAACCCCAAGGTCAACTTTAGCTCAAAATGCCATCTCAGCCTCTGTTTTATCTGCTAGGTGTTAGACCTCCTGAATAGATAGGAGCTCTTCTCACATTAAAAAAAGAGACAGTAGGAATGGGAGGGGGGTGGAGCCAAATAAAGAGCTCCAAGTCCATGGAAACAACTATGCAAAATGAGCCTGGACATCCCACAATTGCTGCACAACTGAGTTTTGTTCAGGCACATTAAAGACACTGAGAAAAAGCTACAGAATTCATTGATTCTGCCTAAATACAGACTGCTAAGAGGTCATGAAAGTGATCTTAATCAGAGACACAAATCCAGGTGCTCCCACAGACGATCACAATTACTTCCTCAGTGTAGGCAGCACTCATGTATGACTCAACTACACACACATACTTGAACGCATGCTTGAACAAGCTTGTGTTCAAACTAAGTTCACAGCTAGTTCCCCAGTACTAGGGAGAATACCTGGGACTAGCACTGAATATACCACCTTTTAAGGCTGGCATTATAATAAAAAGACAGCACTGGAACAGCCCAGCCAAGCATGCCTGCCAGCCAGCCCAGCCAGAGCTAGAGGTTCTGGGATCTCCAGTCCCCACTCAGGTCAAACCTCAGAGCATAAGAGCTGAACAAGACAGTATTCAGCCTGACAAATTACCAAGCTTTTGCTAAAAGGATCTCAGCCTTCTAACAACTTAGCTTTCATTATCATGTCTCGACTGTCTCCATCATTTGCTAATGTAGAACAGATTAGATGGTCTATCTATATATTATGAGATTCTCCCTGCTGGTATGGAAATGCATTTCAGCAATTATTATAAGTGGCAGCCAAAGAAACCCAGCCTTTCTGATCAACTTACAATTGCATCCTTGTAAACAAGGAGACAGATGTTGGTCTGATCACCAGCAATGGGAAAACAGCTTCTAAATGCCATGTTGAACACAAAGCTGTGCTTGTATCACCCCCGCAGTTGCATATGTAGCAGGGGATTCCTGGCAGCTTCCCTAACAGGCAGGGCAAGCCAGGGCAAGGAAGAAAAGTGGCAGGAGCATGCTTTTTACCAGCAGCATTAAGCCAGAGTAGCCTACAGGCAGAATCCTTGCTCTAACTTCTGCTTTCTCTCTCCTTAGCTGTGCTGGGGAGCTGGCTTAAGGAGAAACCTGTCCTTTTTGTGGGGATGAAGGAGGAAGGCATCTGAGAAAGCTGCGTCTCTGACTGATGAGTGGCAGGGAGAGCCATTACCCTTTCAAAATAAGCATACAGGACATGTTTATAGCATTAGAATCTACAAAAATCTCCTCCCCTTTAACAATGTCAAGAAATGGTGCAAGGTGATGGTAGGTGAAATGACTGGGAAAACAGTCCACCAGAAATTTTCACCAGGGAGAACTCCAAGCATGCATAACTTCGGATGCAGCCAGTGCTTTCAACAGACCAATCAGAAAGAATCTTTGCATCAAGGGTTTAAGCTTTTTGCCAGGAGATGCTGGCATCCACAATGTCTAGATTTGCACAAGCTTCTTCTTGCAAGCACAAAGCACCATGAGCTGCATCCCCAGTGTATCTACCCATCTGCTGACACAGCTGCATTTCCTTACTGTCCAGCCTTATTAGCCAGGCACTGTTCCCCCACTTCCCAGCACAAAGCCTAGTAGCAAACAAGGACAGCTTTACTCAGGGAAAATTGCAAAAATGCAATATCATTTTGAAAAAGGAGTAATGATTCATTTGCTTAAATGATAAATGCCAGGCAATCTTGGCAGTCATCTGTCAGCAGCACTCCATGCCAATAGTGGTCCAATAGGTAAATATTTATCTTTTATTTAACCTCCCTGTCCCATCCACTAAATCCCACTCACGGGTTGCTATCGGTGGTCAGCAACATAGCATAGGAAGGTATCTCAGGGAATGGCTCTGTACAGAACCTTACAAAGTATTTCCTGATTTGTCATGAGAATTCACCCCTGATCCCAGCTACATGCAGTAATGTTGGCAAAGGGATTCACTGGAACTGCTATTTCAGTAAGAATTTCTGTTCAGAAAGCTGCTTCAGCTTTTGTTGAAGGCCACCACCAAGTGCAAACCTTTGAAAGGGAAAGAGTAACTGTTACAATAAGAGTTGAGCAGCGATCTTGCTACAGAGAATCCATGTTCTGCTAGAAAGTAAAAGCCTCTCTCCCACTTTGTAATTTAGCTACAGTGACTCCAA
The DNA here is from genome assembly GCA_028571105.1 of Tragopan temminckii. Classification (NCBI taxonomy): domain Eukaryota; kingdom Metazoa; phylum Chordata; class Aves; order Galliformes; family Phasianidae; genus Tragopan; species Tragopan temminckii. Next base: position 10,013,001 of record JAOWBP010004023.1, read on the forward strand.
AGCCACCATCAAAAAATCTGAGCACCTGTTCCAGAGTTCATCTTCATAGCATTGTGTACCAAAACGTTCTGCAGAAGCAGCAGTTCTGTGCTCATCCTTCTTTCTGTTCAGCACTACACGAGCAGGGTTGTTACCACCTCCTGTACCATCAGACTCAAGATAACTCTGAGCTATGCCCTCTCATGGAGGGTCAAAGACTGACTATGACAGCTTGCCAATGGACCCTCCTCTCAAAACCACTCAAACAAATAACGTTGACACAGGCTCAGCCCTGGTACCTTCTGAATAAAGTCTCCAAGATGAGAAAGCACTTCCCTTATACCAATGTTGTGTAATGCCAGCATAAAAGAAGCAGCTGTCCACAGGTTCTCTTTGTGGTGTTTCAAGGAAGTAATACCTTACAAATGCAAGGCTGCAATTCAAGCACGAGATGTATTTCAAGAATGATCTTAACACCCATTTAACAAGAAAGGCCTCTTCTGGCAGCTTGCTCACGCTGAAAGCACAATGTATCAGATCCACCCACTACAGACTAAAATCCCTGAAGTGCAGCTTCTGTCACCTCCAGGCATGACCAGAAGGCTCCTGCATGAGAGGCCCTGCCCTCCTGCTCCCTGCCACAGCATAACCAAGGGACACTTGCAAGATCTCAGCAATACCTGTGTAGCAGAAACAGAGGTCCAGAACCTCTGTGCCTTCTACACCACCCAGGCTTCACAAAAATCCTCCTCCTGTTCCATGTGTGTGGTTTGGGTTTTTAGATTATTATTTTAATAGCTTACCTCATTTCACACCTGCCTCTTCAGCCTGAGGGCTGAGACCAAGCTGGCAAAAGCCAGAGAAGCTCAGAAGAAAACATACCTGACAAACAGGCCTCTCCTTCTCTCACCAAACAAACCAAGCCTAATGCAATTCCTGCCTCACAAGCAACACACCCAAAGGACAAAACAAATAGAAACAACCCCCCAAGCAACAAGAAACATCCCGGGTTGAAAAGAGTGTGACTTGGCTTTCCTGAGTAAAAGTATTAACCTCCTTCCAGGCCAGATACCACATGAACATGGGCTTATTATCAAGGAACTGAAAGAGGCATTGAAGACGCACCAACACCTGACAAAAAGGTCTCATAACCCAAACCATGCTTACACTTGGCTCTGTGCAGCCACTTGTCCCTAGCTCTCTTCCCAGACCCAACACATGTATATATCCATACCAGCCTCTTGCCAGGCAGCTACCCCTTCTATGTTACAGGTGCTCTTTGTTTCAGGAAATAAGCACTGGGTTATTCAGTCTGTTGATTCATCAAATTCTGCCTGATGGTTTTGGAAACAGCAGGCTTAGCTTGGCTTCTAACAAGTCCCGCAAGAAGCAAACCATAATACTAATAAGGATGCTTGTACTCAGTACACAAATTGAAACCTTTCACATGAACTGTTAATACAATGATTATGGGATGTCACACACCATTAGCACCAAGCTACCAGATCATTTGCTCCTAGAATTTTGTTCCAAGCCCTGTCTGAAGTTCTCCCCAAATCCTGCAGCATGTAAGTTAACATCACAGCAAGACTACAAGCCAAGCAAAATTTATGTTTTACACAGCACTTAGCTCATTAATAGTAAGTAATGCATTGGACAGCCAGAAGAAAGATATCTACCTTGTGTATACTGAGCTACCAAGGTCACACACATATAATCTACTAATATTGATATGGCATCACACTGAGCTAGAAAGCCTTCCAAAGTTTCTTCTGTCCTCCTCTTATACCAGTTGGAGGACTGTTATAACAATCTAATCAATATATTGATTAGACCCAAACCATAGCCAAACAAAACTATGGGAACCTAGCATAAAAACAAGGTATCCAAAAATAAAGGAAGAAACGAAATACCCAAAAGTACCTCTAACACTAGACTGCGATGGAAAGTACCACAATAACAGTGGGGTGGCAAAGTCTTTGTCTATAGGAAATGAAGACAAGCCCAAACGCAGCAGCCACAGATGCAGAAATGAAGGAAAAGAGCTGCTTACCTTTGGATGGCCTCACATAGGCAGGGATCTCCAGAAAGTTACCTTCACCTCCACTGCCAACCCTTAAATGAGGTCTGGGAACAGATGCATCCTGGCTCCATCCATTCTGATCATCAGGTACATTGCATGTACCTGAGCTCCCTGGGCTGGCCCTGCTTTCCCACCAGGTGCTCCATCACTGTTTAAGTCCACAATTCAGCATTTCCTCTACACTACCAAGTCTGCAAACCTAGAAGAATACAGGAAAGGCTCCCTGGTAGACTCCATGACTTTGTCCTTCCCCAGATGGCAACAGCAGCCTAAGTCTGCTTTTGAGCAACTGAGATTCAAGATTCTTTGCAGTGTTAGAAACAATTTTTTTTTTTTTGCTATTTTATACTTCTATATGTTTTTTATATTTTGCTTGTTTAAACATCTTCAGAGTTCAAGGATGTTTGGGTGTAAACTCACAGTGAAGTCAAACCTGAAGCCTCACTCCTATGATGTAACCTGGAAAGTACATACAGCAGAATAAATTGCATTGCTTGGTTAGCCATACCAGTAACAATAGTGAGAGTGCAGTATTCTACATGAAAATAATTATTAGCAACAGCAGAAAACACGCACACAAAAACCCAACAACAAAAAACATTAAGCTATTCTCAGAAATATGTGGCTCTAATGTAGGCAAACCAGAATGGATTGAAATCCTACTGCAGCACTTGAAAAACTGCTCTTAGAGCAGGGTTATGGGTAAGTTCCTGAATAGGTACCTCTATAGGTAATGCAACAGACAGGGCCTTCCTATCTTTTGAGCAAAGATAAGTTTGAGACCAACTTTATAAAACTATGCAAGAAAAGGCACAATTCTCATTACACTGCTGTTTCTTCTGTGACTGCATGACAGAAATTACCCCCTAGACAGCTGTTACAGATGTTGTACTGCATTCTAAAGGCAAAACAGTAGGGAGTCAGCTGTGATATAAACACTATGCCAGAGCACCCGAGACTAATTGCTGGCCCACAGTTTTGTTATAGACTTGAACTACTAACTTCCAAACACAGCTATTTATGTGCTAAAGTCAATTGCTTCAGAATTGCTTCCCAGATTGGATGCACACAGCTTTTCTGAAACATAGGCTTGAAATTAGAAAGCAGGAGTCCTAGATCCTACTAGGTCTTATCCCTCCCCTTTAAATTTTAGGTCAGAGCATCTCAGCACCATTGTGGTTCCCAAAAGTATATCTCAAGATATAATTAACTCGAGTACATAATAAATCAGTAACAAAATAAGAAACTGAACCCAGTTCAGATGACCTGACTTCATGGAACTCATTGTCTCCAAAGTGTTCAGGATCCTACATTTTCCAGCACTTTGTCCAATCCACATTTATGCATCTCCCAGAGGGAAAAATATTTCATGGTCTAACAAGCATCAGAGTTGGGAAAAATCTACTACTATTTCCCTCTGGGGTTAATGGAGTCTAAAAACACCATGAGAATTACATTTAGACAAAGTAACTCAACAGACAGGAGGATAGGGGATGGCCTCAAGTTGCACCAGGGGAGGTTCAGATTGGATATTAGGAGAAAGATCTTCAAAAGATCAGTCGGGCACTGGAATGGGCTGCCCAGAGAGGTGGTGGAATCACCACTCCTGGGGGTGTTCATTAACCATGGAGTTGTGGTACTAAGAAATGTGATTTAGTGGGCAGCATTAGTGGTAGGTGGACAGTTGGACTAGATGACTTTAAAGGTCTTTTCCAACCTTAATGACCTTATGATTCCATGATTTTATCTTACATTATTTCAAGTCATCCATCCCAGCTCAGGTCTCAGACTTCAACTCCTCAGTCATCTTGGTCTGATTTACTGTTTCTATGCTATCCTGAAACACAAACCAAAATTTGCTGAAGTCAGTAGGTGAGGTTATTTACCTAAAGTATTTTCTCTAAGGCTAAAGGTCTGCAGAGATAGAACAGATGAGTCTCCCACAACTTAAAGGTTTGACTGAAGTATTAGTTGTTAGAAAGCAGCCTTCTAAGCAAATACTGGTCACTTTGGTAGCTGAGCATGATGTATGTACGTGATTTTGTAACCTGTTTGGCTATCCTAGTCTTAACCACTTCTAATGATCAGGAGCTACATGACATACCCAGGTGCTTCAAAGTATTGTGTCACTAGCAAGCTTCCCTAAGCATCGTTCTTGATCTTCTCTGTTGAAACTGAAGTGTATTATTTCCCATCCCACTTCCATTGCTATGGAGAACATCATCTTCCTTCTGTGCACAAACCTATGTATTTTGAAGCTTTTGCTGCATTTTTTTTTATTTTAATTCTCACTTAATCATGAGAATTGCTTCGAGGTTGCGCTTTCAAGATCTTCAATTGCTCTCTCTGTTCTTCTTTGGCATTTCCTCACTGTCCACATCATCTCAAAGCGTACCCAGCAAATTGGGCACAACACTCCATTTTCTTTTCCTCATGACTGTGTGGAATGAAAGAATTATATCTGACTCTCCTGACACTACCCAAGTACATGCAGAGTACTTGTAGTTCTCCATAAATTTAAGATTAGTTCATCCTCCTGCTGCTACTTAAGCAAATCCAGATACTATCTTCTGGTCTTCAAGATCCAGAGGCAAACAAAACTCTCCAAAGCTACAGCAAAGGATGTTAGCAACAATCTCAATTTAGAGGAGATTTCATTACAAATCATCATCCTTTGTTTAGGAGGGAAAAAAAAAGACAACCTTTCTCCATCCTTTCATTAGCTTATCTGTACTCCCTGTGCCAGGTCTGTTTTTAAGTACGCTGAATCCTGACAATACTACTGGAAGAGAAAGAAATGAGTTATTCTCTGGAGGGGTTATTATGAATTGCATGTTTTCCTGTCTATTTCCTCTGGGCCTATTTTATGAATTAGTCCCAACAAAGCAAACAAGTCATTCAAGCCTCACCACAGGGTCACTTGTGAGCTCAGGTTTTTATTTTAGCGGAGCAGAACCTAAAAGCTCTAGGATAGTCAAACTTTTAGATTGATGCTGAAACAGCAATGCTTTCTGAAACAGTTACCTGTTCTTCCATGCTAAAGAGACAGTGTTGTTCTCTCATTTGTGCTGGGGTTGCTAGCAGGTGAGATCTCTCAGGATGAAGAAAAACAAAACCAGACTCAAAGCAGACATTAAGAAGTCTTCAGACTTTAAACACTAGAGTAGAAGCACTGATCCCAGAGTCATTCCAAGACTGACAAGAACCTGCATCACCTCTACATGAAAAAAAAAAAAAACAACGGTTAAACTACTGTCACTTCACAATGAGGCAAAACAGGTAATAAAAACTATCAAACAGGTAAAAATACAAAGGTCAGGGTATTAGGAAAAAAATAAAAAGCAAATTGTCTGCATCATTCCTGAGGCATGTATGGCTACCTTCCTCCACTACTTCAGTTCTGCAAGCTTGTAAAGACGTGCTGTTCCCATAGGTTGTCATGCTTTTTCTTTATAGGCTTCAATGGCCTTAATAGATTTTGAACAGGAAAGGCAAGTACTTACTATTGTTATTCAGTGAAACGAGAACAAAGGAAAATGAGCTTCATTTTTTTGGGTGCAATTCCCAGACTTATGATCTAGATTCATCTAATTATACTTGGATCCAGAGAATTAGTTCCACTCATTGTAACAAATGGAACCAATCACAAAATTTGCATGTGGGTCAGAATTTAGAATTCAATCCAGCGGCCGATAGCAGGGTTTGTTGCAATTTCAGAAGAAGAAAGATTGAAAGAGAGATTGAAAGAGAGAGAAAGAAAGAAGAAATGAGTAAAGAATAGATTTGGTACAAGAGCCCTCTGCAAAGTTGAAGATTTGAGTAATTCTGCTTACCAGGCAGCCTTAAAGGAGCATCATCAAGGCTTGCTAATGTCTGTACAGCATTCAGAGAGCCTTGGAGCTGAGATCTGTTAAAAGCAGAGTGAAGGTAAAATTTAAAATCAGCCAGTTCAAACAGTGGACATTTATTTTTAACACAGAAGGTATAATCAGCAGCTGGCACTGTTGAGGTTCTCATTCTGACTGGGAGAACTTACTGCATGCCATAGTCTAACTCACCCACCAGACACCACGCTTACAGAAGCAACTGGCTGAAGATCTCTGGGCTGTGCCTATTAGCTGATGGCAACTGCCTGAATCCTTCTCTTTCTAGGCAAACCCATTTTAAAGCTAACCTTAATTCACTACCACAGAGCCAATAGTAGAAGAAAACTCTGGTTAGCCTGGAGACTGCTGCTTGCACTACTCACCAGTATTTCCAAGCATTTGGAAAAGCAAATTGACTGAAGGACAGGAAAAGATGGAGGCATCAATCATCTTTTAGATATAGGATTTTAGCACTTGCTTCCCTGTGCAGCTCAGGCAGCAGCAGATGTTAACAATGCCAGAACGTCCCCTGACTGTGCTCCACCAAGCCCTGTTAATTACCAGAAAAGTGTAAAAAACAAAAAATTTCCCCTTGCTATAGCCCTTAACCACTGGGCACAAAGAAAGGTTTATCCCAAGATTCTGAAGAGGCTCTTCGAGTGAGAGCGTGGAAGCTATGAACACTGACCAACAACAATCTCAAAGTGAACCTGTCTTAAGTAACAATAACAACACCATAACCAAGCTGATGAAAATGAAAAACAGTCACTGTGCCTACAGAAATACAGCAAGAAGATTAAGTGCCTTTAGCAAGCACTAATTTTAAACACCAACCACTTTTGCCTTTTGAGGCGGGGATTTTTATTTTTTAATAAATAGCATGAAGACAGATTAGGAAAGAATCACAGAATGGTTCAGGTTGAAAGAGACCTTAGAGACCCCCACCATTCGGGCTACTGAGGGCCCCATCCAGCCCAGCCTTGAGCACCTCCAGGGATGGAGAATCCATAGCTCCTCTGGGCAGCCTGTGCCAGCACCTCACTGCCCTGAGTAAAGAATTTGTTCCTAATTTTTAACCTAATGTTCTCCTCTTTTAGTTTAAAGCCATTCCCTCTTGTCCCATCACCATCAGATGAAAAATAGAAAATAATAATAAAAAAATCTGCCCCCCCTGCTGCTTGTAAACTCCCTTCAAGTACTGAAAGCCTGCAATGAGGCCTGCCCAGAGCCTTCTCTTCTCCAAGCTAAAAGGAGCCAAGATAACTACCCACATCTGAACTGCGAACAGCGTACCAAGTTACTAAAGGCATAAGACACCTTCAGACCAAAATCTGTCCTTAAACACTGGAGGTATCTTGAAATGCTGTCTCAGAGGTAAGGTGAGACTTCTTCCCGTCTTTCAGACAGATCTATTCCAGGCTCAGTGAGCGATGCTGAGTGAGCACCAAGTGAGTTGGAGCACATGAAGCCACTCCTTGTCCATACGTTAACATTGCAAAACAAACAAACAACTGAAATAAACCAAGGGACTCCAATCTATAAAATCCAAGGGATGCGGCAGGGGGGGAAGCACCAGTCCTGCTTGCAAAAACAAGGGAAGATTTTGGGGCAGGTGGGAAAAGGACGAGACCGCCCTTCGCCAGCAGGGGGCGCACCGAGGAGCCCCAGCAGGCGTCTACCGCTCCGCTCAGCGCCCCGCAAGGGCCGTGCGCTGCCACCTGCCTCCACCGCTCCCTGATGGATTCGTTCATCCCGCAGAGCTGATCATTCATCTTCTCCAATCCGACAGTTTGTACGCTCCGCTCGCCTTGCTCTGTATTAACGCACAGCTGCCTTACGTGACACCATGACCTACT
>JAOWBP010004023.1:10020794-10033182 GCA_028571105.1 Tragopan temminckii
GGAGAATAGCAAAGAACTGCTTCACTGTGGCTTGCAGGGAGGGGGGAAAAAAAGCTAAGTGAAGGAGTGCTGGCAGAGCAAGCCAGAGTCCTTTTCAAAAATTCATGGGTTAGGCAAGGAGAGGAGAGGCTGCCCAGGCTCTCTGAACCACGCAGCTGAGGAGGCGGCAATAGCAAAATTGAGAGAGAAAGGTCTTGTGCTGAGTCTGAAAGGAGAGACCTGTAATAACTTCACCGAAATCAGATTACTTTCCCACCTGGCTCCCACAGACAGAGCTTAAGTCAGCTGATTCAGAGAGGGAGCTTAAGTCAGCTGATCCAGAGGGAAGAACACGATCCAGCGACTCAGGCAACTTGGGCTTATTTCCACGTGCCCCAACAGACATCATCCAAGGAAAGTGCTTAGCCCCAGGACCTCTGAGATAATCAGTTACATGCTTATATACCAGAAAAGTCAATCAGCTTAACCCTAACCCTAAGGAAATGCTGCTATCTCCACCAGTTTTCAGTGCCATTTACAAATCTACATTCCTTTGAGGATGTGGGTTTTAGTCTCTGTATCTCACCTCCCTGGTGTTTGGAAGGAGATAAAATTCCCTTAATTCTCTAAGGTGTTCTTTGCACTGTCAGGCATGCCTAATAACTCAGTGAAGGGGTACCTAAAAATAAATTGAAGACATCGATTCCTGAATTGCAGCACAAACAAAATCCTTGCTAAAACCAAATAACCCTATATACTGTAAGGGTTTTTTGATCCTCCAGTCCATCAAAAAAATTCTTGTTTTTGAGATTGCTAAAGCTTATATAGCATGATTTTAAAGGTACATTACTCTGGCTTACCTAGGCTTTCCTCAAATCTATATGAATGGTTGTCCTTGGTAGCAGGCTCAGAACACAGCAGCAGCAAGGCAAGCAATGTAAGTCCACACTCTTGCAAGACAGAAGAGAAGGACCACATTTTCTCAAGGCTGGCATTTGCTTTCCTCATTGCTCAAGAGCTTACAGGACAAACAAAATGGATACCTATGCTTGCATGTCATATCCAGAAAAGTCCTCATCTTTTTCTTTTTTACTTTTTCTGTTTTCGCTTCAGGACTTCAGAACTTGGTTTGCAATGGAGCCAACACAGATATAATTTGTCAAGAACGGCACAACCTCTAGCATCATTTGGATGGCATTCATGTGCTTTAGGATAACGCTCACTGGATTCACTGACAGAAGTGTAACCCTGCACTGAGTTTTAAGTGTCTGACCTAAGGAAAAGCTCCAACATCAGCACTAACTGCAGGTTTTTATACCTTCACTCTCAGAGCTCTAATCATTAGAGCACCTGCTGTTAGGGAGGAGCAAAAGAGCTTAAAGTGCAGCACTATGCTTTGAGAGCTTCTTATAGCCAAGTTTAGGACCTGGATGCGCTGCAAATCACTACCACTGTACTTACTACCCATGCCTATTTCATACAACTTTCAGTGGGTCTCCTATGTTTGAAGAAAATCAGGAGGGAGGAAAAAAAAAAAAAAGAGCTGATCGACTGATCTACACTACAGGATGTGTTTTGTGAAAGGAGACAGACCCCAAGGCTCAGTCTCACTCTTTCCCTGACCTCAACCATCTCCAAAAAACAAACAACAAAACACTCCCTTGGAACACAGCTGCTCTGCTGGATATGCTCAGGGACAGCATACAGCAGCCCAGCAGAAGCTGCTCTGTTTTCCAGTACAATTAGTATAGGTGTTGTTTATCTTATTTTAGAGTGACCTGCTTCCTCTGGGGAAAGCCCATGTTTCCAATTCACTCTGGAAAAAAAAACATCAAAACAACAAGCAAACAAAACAGCAGTGTTCTCCACTCGGCATGAAACAACCTCACAAACTGATGGGATGGATGAGTACAGAGCAAACAGGAGCCTACCTCCTAGGCACTGAGTACAGCAGCAAGTCTGTGCAAAGAGCTGTAATCCACTTCCAGGGTCTCAGTGGCCACATCAAAGGCTCAGGGAACCATTTTCCACAAACCACAGGTTCGCCACAGATCGCCCACAACTTGTGCATGGAAGAGTAGAACCATCTTCAAGCGACTTGCAGGCAGAGAAGAAACACACAAGAGACGACTGGCAGCATCAAGGTGCCCTGTGCTTTTTCAGCCCAAACACGTGCTCCTGGCCTTTACAGCAAAACTGCGGCTGGCATACTCCAGCAGCTATTTCCACCTTCAACCAACACACGTTGGCATGCCTTGAACATGTCTACACAAACATCTGAATTCAGATAACCAGGATGCTTTAGAAGCAAATCTCTCAGTTGTCCCCACTTAAGCACTTCAGTTCACATCACTGGGCAATCTCGGAGGATGCAACCTGGACTTTTTGTAGATGAAAATGAAGCAGGAGATAAGTGGGACAGCACACCTAATGTACTCCAGCTACTAACATGCAGCTCTAAGGACTGGCTCTCCAAAGCAGAGCTTTGGATCCATCACCCCCACCTCCTCAGAAATGTAAGTAGCACAGATGCTCCATCATTACCATCATTCAATTTACTCATACCAGACCTCCCCGCCCAGTGATACCCTCAGAGTCATTCCAGCTATACTGTGCTCCCAGCCATCTGAATGCCTTCGCCTGTTTCTTTTGCTTGGTGCTTAGGTAAATCTGTCCATGGAGATGATCCTTCAGCTTTTATTATATGAAACTGCAAGAGCTACTCAAACAGGGCCTTTAGCTCTTTCTGCCTGAGATGTCTGAATAAAATCAAATTAATTCATTGCAGTTTTCTGCAATTCACTGCTTCCAAACTTACTTTCTACAGATGCTTCCCCCATTTCACCAAGAACCATTATACTTCAGTTGCAGGGACCATTAACCCATTATGAGTTGGCAATATTGGCCTATTTTGAAGAGCTGGTTCTAGCTCCTCCACCACGATAAACAATAGCAGTAAAGCTGCTTGGCACGGCTGCCTTCTGAGAGGCTATTCATATTTTGGTGTTTGTGCACACTGCATGGTTTACGGCAGGGATTTTGCATTGTTTATTTTCTGTTCCTCTGCAGACAGTGGCATTGTTAAACAGCATGTGTCCAAGAGAATCCACCCTCTCCATGGGATCTCCTCCCAGCTATTACAGCACTTCCCAGAAACCTACTGAGCCCTGGAATAAACAAGTCTCAATGGGGGGACTGAGCCCACACCCGAGAAGTACAGTGCCATGAAGCCTCCATAGCAATGAAAGTAACTTGGCTTTGCATGAAACCTTCCTTTTGCTTAATGAAAACCCTGTGTTGTCACCCTTCCTAATGATGGTCTCTTGTCCCTTGCAGGCAAAAGACTTAAAAATGGACTTCTCTCTGACCTGCTCCAGCTGTGGCATGACCAACAAGAGAATAGGTCCCTCCTCCTTCTGACCCATGTGCTTGGACATCTAAACTGTTTCATCTCAGACAGAAACAGTGACCAATTCCTGACACAGATTAAAACATGAGGTACACGCTGGGACTCTTCCTAGTACTGAAAAGCCTCCCAAAGCCTCATTGGTTTGTTTCTCTCACCTGAGAGAAGTTAAACCAATTTCCAGAACTGGGGACAGAAAATAATCTTCTCCAAGTCAGATTACAGCAAGTGTTATACAAATAGCTTTCGGTAGTCCTGTTTATCTTGTGCAGACTGGGACCTGGTACATCCTCAGTATCACCCGGCCATTGTCTCCTAGCAAAATGCCTCTCACAGCAACCCCAGTAAGGCACTGCCTGCATTCTGCCTTATGTACATACACTCACCTTCTGTCATGGGATATGAAGAGATGCTCTGCAACATGCTATATGAGCAGAGGTTAGCAAGCCCCTGCTGGTCTCAATGTCCCATATGCAGTACATGAAGATCATGGCAACTTTGATTCGTTGATTCAGGCAGGCATTTCACACTTGCATTCCTAGGTTTTCGCTCTGGCTGACAGCAGATATCCAACATTTCTGCTGCCCAAGCAAATCACCAATTGCTAACACAGGCTCATTGTAGCATCTGTGGCTGACAGCCCACATCTTTACTGGGCCATAACAGGTCTAGACTGACAGGCAGTGTGATGGCTCTCTCTATAGCACATTCTCAAGTTGTGTAAACAGGAAGAGAAACACTCAGTCTTCCATTTCTAACCTTTTACTATACAAGCTTAGATTTATCCTATTTTTTGTATTATGTATCTAGGTTTTTCCTTTTCTCCATGTTTACAAAGCACACATTTTTTTCCCCCTTCATAATCCATTCATACTACAGTCTAGCTCACACACAATCAAAGCAGAAGCCCTTCAGAAGCACTAAACCCAATACTAGGTTGCATAAAAATGATAGTTCCCATATGTCTTTATAAACACCATGCCAAACTGTACTTGTACTGTATTTACATTGTGTTAACATCTACCAAATTACCAAGCCAGCAGGAGAACATCCACCCATTCACATTTCTAAACAAGGCTTATAGTCTGAGTGGGTAGGCATTAAGTTTACTTTTTTTTTTTTAAAAAAAAGAGCAACTCATGAAAAAAAAAAAAAAAGAAATAGCCTAATCTTGGCCTGTAGTTTCATGTTACTTGCCAGAACTAAAACATCTGCATCCTGTGGTATCAGACTGCTCGGGGACTTGGTTAAATCAGAGGCAGTTAAGTCTTGGATGGAATTACCCCCAGGAGAGCTTCCTGCTCTCCTGATGATTCACATGGTTCAAAAGCAGAGAATTTAAGCTACCATGACTAAATTCTTTGTCCTTTGCACTTGAGTTTATTTTCAAGTGTAAAATTCTCCAAAACATGGAACCCAGTCCATTAACACTATCTGAGGATCTAAGATACTCTGGAAAGTTCCTTTTCTATCCAGGGATATTTCCTGGCTAGCAGCCTTCTGATTTTCCTTGGCCAGAATCAGCTAGTACCTGATCAAACTCAAAGCTTGTAATAAGAGACCCCCACTGTATTTTTTTTTCAGTTGGCAACCAAACATGAAATTCACTTTCTGGGAACTCATAGGAAGTCAAAAGTGTTAAACAGATCAGAGCAATGATCTGTTAAATATTTCTCTCCATAACAGCAGGGGAAAGATAGAGACAAAGTAAACTCTAGACCTTCTGCCTAGAATCAAGAAAGCTTTTTTGGCTGTAAGAACTGAACTGTAGATTGTATTTTTAGGCAAAAAGAACTAGGATCTTCTCTTTCTGAACTATATGGATTTCTATTACTCATGGTTGCACACTAGTCAGCAAGATTTATCCCAAGACCATTGAGTTATCTCCAGTACTACAGCAAACCAAGTTGCCTAGACTACAAGCAGACGCTGAAAAACTATTCAGCTTTCTAGGGTGGGTATTACAGCTTCACTGTGCTACAGATTCAGGGAATTACGGTTTTCTGATATCTAGGATTGCCTTACTGCAATTCCTGCTAGCCATATGCTTCTTCCTTGTTGCTGCAGCACACGCATTTGGTCTAACCTAAAGCAGAGTCAGGACTGTGGAACTGAACAGCTAATGGGTCGCATCTTCCTTCAGAAGTCAGAGCTCCTCATCTTGAGCTATACAGACTCCAAGAGTCAAGCAAGATGGTTGGCTGAGTGTGGGCATTAAAATGACTTTAGATATCACCATATACCAGGTTCAGCTCGCAATAAGTCTCTAGGCAGCAGGCTATGTTACTGCAAAAGCTTAAGGACTTCAAGGCTTCAATTGGCTGTCCTGTTCCCAGTGGGGATGTAGTGTCTTTAAGAGGGAGTCACAAGGAACAGCCTTGCACTATCATTCATGCACTATCACTCTACAGAGGCAGGAAGACAGGTTTTCTTCTAGGTCTATTTAATTCCTTGGCATCTCCACCATTTCCTGGCCACTTGCAACAGAAGGGGTTCTCCCAGTGTCTCATCCAGTGCAAAGAGACATTTAGTAAGACTTGAGCAACAAGGCTTATTGGTGCCCAGACCAGTCAGGACTAAAAACAGCAGATAACAAGGGGCAAATATGAACCAGACCAGAGGCAGAGGATAAGCAGCTAAGTATGTCATATCATAGACTGCATTGCACAACAAGTTGCATGATCTCAGAGCAGTGATATACAAGTGCTCCATCATAGAACAATTTAGGCAGGTTTTGATCACAGACTGATTTTCTTGCTGTTTAACTCATAAATCACCACATGGCCTGGCTTGCCTGCAGTTTGCTGGATAGTGACAGCTTTCAGTCTGTTGTCTTGGGCTTAATGTAAATGGACAGGAAAAAAAAAAAAAGACGTTAAACTGTTGCTTAACTGCCCAAAGAAGCAGTGATTCTGTAAGACCAGTGTGGAAGAGTGATTATAGGCCCCAATTCTTCAGGTACTGACTATGCTGAGGACTTCTAAAAGTACAAATTCAAATAAATTTGTCATTGTTTAACTGCTGTTATTAATAGCTATTACATCGTGCTTTGCCTTCCACCATCAATAATAATAAAAGTTGAAATTAATCAGATATGTCATACTGCAGCCTTCTGCTTATTCTTCACATTTGAGATACTTGTCAAATCTAGAATAAAAGGAACACAGATCCCTTCTTTCAGGCCAATGAAGTCATGAAAGGTTTTTCAGATGCTTTGTTTTTGAATTACACATGCATTTGGTAGCCAAAACAAGTGATAAGCTCTGTATTTTGTGCCCTAAGTTTCTAACTACAAAGGGAGTTCCTGGGTGGTCATGCCCATCCCTCTAGGCAGCCATATTTTTACACAGAATTTCAGATCATCTCTGCAGACAAATTCACGCTCAGGTCTCAGATTTCAAACAGGATTTTGTTCTAGTTTTGTATTTGCTATAGCGATGCTGATACACTCTCACCTTACTGAGGTAGCACCATATATTTACTATATAGGGTATGCACAGGCAAGGTATTGTTCAAGATATTGTACAAGAAGGATTTGAGCATAATTTCATGCCACTTCAGGGTCAAACTGAAAAATTACATAGGAAGATGTCCTTTGCTTGCCCTCAGCACACTCTACCTTTCCTCTTTCTCTGAGAAAAAGAAACTGATTTTTTTTTTTTAAAAAAGGACCACCACAGGAGCAGGTAGAACACATGTTTTGACAGCTCTAGACATACAGAATAAGAACTACTCACATTTCCAAGAACCAATCCACCCATTCTGCTTTGGAGAAAGCAAGGCATGAGAATTTGCCTGTGGTCCACAACTTACCCTGGTCACATCTGCACTTAGAGGTCAGGTCTGCCTGATCACTAGGAAAGCACAGCCTTTGGGGTTAAGTGACCACAGTCTTCGCCAGATCCCAAGCTTTAAAGAAAACTGATTTTTGCTTCCTCCTTAAAGCTCCTCCTGAGCCTATGATTAAGTGTCTAACAGCAAAATTTTGAAAGTGTAACGCATGACATTAATGCAGGATTTCCTAGAACTCATTCCTCTAGAATAGGGATTCTTCTCATCAAAGTGATCTTTAAACTATATAGATATTGTTCTTGGACACAGCTCAGGGCATTCCTGTTCAGTCTAGAATTAAGAACTGTGAGAACTATGAAGTTCTGATAGGCAGTCTAAGCGCATGTGAATGAATGCAGTAAATGGACCCTGAAGTCAAGGAATGTCCACTAAGAAACTATAAATTTCAGTTAACGTAACAGAACATCTTCGAGTAGACCAAATTTAATGTGATATTTACCTGTGTATTTTGTGATTAGCACGTTTCCTAATAAGGGAGTGAGTCCAGTTTTCTTAACACCTTCTCTGTGGTCTTGACACGACCCTTTCTACAGAGTCTAAAACAAACAAAGCAAATGCTCTCTTTGCAGAACATGGTGGGATCTTTCATCTGAAAGGGGTCTAAGACCAACCAATAGGTCCCAAAATCCTGGCATTATGTACAGCATATTACAGAGAGGAAAATTCATCCCTTCTCCTTCCACAAATGCTTCAGGAAATGTTTCAAAACCAGAATTTGATGCTAACAGAAGCATTATTCCACACAGTCTCCCCAGGGAAGTCTCACAAGACGAAAGGCTCTCCAAGACAAAAATGTATTTCATTCAGCTGGGTAACAACATTCCTTCATTAACCTTCTCAAGACACTGGGAATTTTGCAGAGCTCTTCTACAAGTTGAGCAATGTGTCCTATTACATATCTCTGGTCTGCAAAGACAACGTGAAAGGGTTGGGTGAAAAAAAGCACGACAGAGACTCCTAAGTTCTGGTCTTGCAATATGGCACTCTTACTTATTTCTAGATTAGCACATGGAATAGCAGGAGCCCCCAGAATGGTGTACCTGCTGTACACAGGGCTGGGTGAGCACACAGGTGTACTGTTTACCATTGTACACACACATCCTCACTCAGAGAGGCAACTGTAAAAGTTATTGTTGTCTCCTCCCTGCCCTCTGTAGGCAGCAGTGGTCAGACCTCAGCAGTTATCTCTAAGCACAGAGAAGGTCCCTCTCTAAAGCGGCTCACAATCCATGTGACAAAGAAACACAATTGCATAACATGGCACAACAGTTAAGAGCCAAGAACAGAGCCCAAGTCCTTGTTTGCAATCCTAGCCCTGATCCCATTCATCTGCATGCTTACAGACCCTAGATAGGAGCAGACTTGGAGCTAGACATGTTTGCACATGAAAGCAGTTTAGTTTTTCCCCTCACTGGGGCAAGTCTAACTTAGACAGCTACTGAACAGAACAGAATAAGTAACCACCAAGGAACAGGGCAAGAAAGCCTTGTTACAAACTGTTTGTTGGGTAAAGGCCTTAGCACCTCTGAGTTGAAGGCAAAAGAGAGCAGATCATAAAAAGAAAAGGTCACAGCAGACATTCTTTGCAAGGACTCTACACCAGCTGAGCAGCTTCAACATCTGGGAGCCACAAGAACCTCAGATCATAGGCTCACAGATGTATACTCAACACTACGACATGTACTCAACACTGTAAGAGAAGCATTTCGAAGCAAAAGGTAAGGTGGGGACAAGGTGCATTTACTTACTGGTTGCATCCAAACCTGCACTGACAGAGGAGAGCAGGAAACCAAGCCAGTTATCACTCAGCAAGCAGGTGTTGAAAACTTCTATCAGAGCATCACCTCCTCCATTAGTGTGGCCAGGTTTGCTGCAATGAGCCATTAGTGGTCATCAATCAAACCACACCAAAGCTGCTGTCCTCAGACCAGAGATCTTCCTTAGAGCTGGGAACAGGAGCACTACAACAGAAGTTCTCTATCGCCTCAGCAAAATAGGAAGAGGACGTAATATCACTATCACCTTCGTTGGTGAGTTGGACAATGCCCTTTCCTGTTCCTTGCCCCTCAAGAAAAGCATCCTAGAAACAGCTGACATTGATCACAGATGCATAAGAAAGGGACTAAGACAGCCAAGGGTCCTCTTGAAAGACAGACTGCACTCATTATAGTGAGAAACAAATATTTTACTTTCCACACACACAAACACCATGTTAGAAGATACCCTGGAAAGCAGTAAATCTTTATGCTTTATGAGAACTGCCAATACTTCCCAGCCAGACAGACGTGTGTGTGGGGGTGTCAGTCAAACACCAAAACCCCCAAGTATCTTGAATGACAGATAGGCATTTTGGCACACATGAATTGCCTCTACAGCCAGCTTCTGCAAGGCCTAAGCTTGTGAAAACCAAGAAAACTCCAAGTGGCAGTAAACTATGTTGCTCTGAATTGGGTCAAGCTCTCCTAGCCTGACTACCTCTTATGTTCCTGACTTCAAGCTTTGCCTGCAGCCCATCACAGAAACCTTCCAGCATTCTGTCCATTTCCCTGGGAGGATAGATGACTTTGCAATCAGATGTTACCTTAGGCTTCAGACAGGCTGGGTACTGTCCACCACTTGCTCCCCACAGTCTTCCCACAATTCCACTTGTAGAGGCAGGCCATAAATGCATTAGCAATCTATAGTGTTCTGGCACAGTTATGGCAAGGGCCATAAAAATAGCTATAAAAAAAAAAAAAAAATCAGTCTGCAAATCTCTTATTTCCTCCCTGTTCAGCCCTAGGCTTCTGTTTTGTTTTTGTCGTGTTTCCCTCCCTCCCCCTCCTTCCTAGGAAATGTGATGAAGGAGGGTGGGGTGGCATGGCTCAGGCTATGTACAAATATTCAGACAGTCTCTTAGCAATAAATGGATCTCAGTCAGTTCTATTATCTGTCTGGCTGTGGCTCCTATTATCTGCTGTGAATTGTAGCAGCGATTTCTGGAACAGCATTCAGACACCATCATTACCAACTTCCACACTCTCCAAAGACCACGCTATAACAAGGCTTGCTGGATAATACTTACCATTAAAAGTGGGAACACAAAGGACTCAAGCTATGACTAACACAGTAAAAGGCTCTGCGTGGGGCTTTGCATTCATTGACCCTGGTTTGTTATTAAAGAAAATTCTAGGTTTAAAACCTAGACCTGCATTTTATACAGTACATCAACTGATTTACACAGAAAGCTGACTTCATCTCATTCTTGCTCTCCTCATCATCCTACAACCTCAGAGGTCTGCAGCAGGAGAGGCACAGTGCAGGCCTGCCTGGAGCTAGTGATGGGCATATGGAACTGTAAATCCAGGGTGCTGAGCAGCAAGCTCATGCCAAAGAAAGCACCTCAGAGTGTGTGATTGGGCCTCAGTGCCGAGAGCCTCTGTGGCAGCATTCTGATGACTCCTTGCAAGGAATAGGAATTTTGGGATCCAAACCCACATCTGATTTCCCTGCAATTTTCAAGAGTTCTCCAGTTCATCTGGGGTCCATCTGCAAAGCCCAAATTGAAATCCAATACCCTCACCCAGGGTAAAATGAGGGTTTCGAGAGCAAGTTGCTAGGTCTCCCTCCCACAGCCAGGGAAGCAATGCCACAAACATCAGCTCCAGCAGAGCTCATTTTCTTACAGATTTCTACCCAGCAATGGATTAGCTTTGGCTTCTCAGGGGAGATTTTGCCAAAACTGGGATATTTCAAAAGCCTCCCTCCTGCACAGATTCATTGGTGCCTTTCTCACTTGGCCACCTATTTCACAGCAGGGCTTAATGTCAAACTACTACACCCCTCCTTCAACATGGCTAAAAAATTAGTCATCAACCTAAAAAGTTATTAGGAAACACTTGATACCATGATTGCTTTCCTGTGGAATGAGGGAAAGGAAGGAGACAGAGAAGGCAGAGAAGCCCTCACACTTACAGTCAGGAAGGCTTTTCCAGGGCCACCAGCACAGACGCAACACTCCTGGAGACCACAAGCAACCCCCCAAGAACACCACCTCAATATATCTGTCCATTCTCTCTCCCTCCCCCACAACCCAAGAGGGGTTAGCAGATACTGCCTTAAATAGAGCCACTACTCCCTGCAGCCATCTCTCAGGGCAGCACCACCCATGGTTAACACAGTCCATAGTTAATACAGTTAACACAGCTGAAAGTCATTTACTGTTCAGCAACTGCTTACAGGCTCAGCTGGGGCAGGCAGCTGGGGCTTGTCTCTGGCCTACAGGCACTGTGGTGCGGGTGTAGGAGCAGGGCTTGCTGTTGCCCCAGCTGTGCAAGGAACAGAACGGGAGTGGGACTCCATGAGCTCAGGTAGAGCGCTGTGGGTGAGGAAAGGAGCTCCAAGGTTGCTACATGCCAACAAAAGAAGATGTCTCTTGTTGAAAGGGCAGGTTTTGTGTACTTATCCCTACAAGGTGTCAATTGGGCAAAGAAAACCACTGCCCTTGTCCCATATTCTTAGATGGCTTATGGCTGCCCCAAGTTGCTGTTACAGGGCACTCTCCATTTTTGGCATTGCTCCTTTTCAGCATCCTGGGGACTCTTGCAGTTCTGCATACACCACGATGCACAAACCTGAGCTGGTGATGAGGAAAACTGAGTTGGAGAGGTGCTGAGTGGAGAGCACAGTCATATAATGATGTGGATGGGAAGATGTGGAGGTGAAGTAGTTGTACTGAAAGAGGCATCATGGGATGACAACAACCTCAGCTGTGGAGAAAACAATCACAAACAGCATGACAGAACATAGTATAATACCTCAACATGGCCATTTTCAGTCAGTGAACAATCTAACTCAAGCCCAAAGCTGGGGATGAAGGGAGAAATAAAGAACTAACCTGTTTGTGAACAACAAACTAGACACAGCATCTCCTCGAGCGAGCTTTTGTAGCTTGGTGGAACACAGCCATTGCATCTACCTGCTTAGCCCAGCTCCCCCACAGCTGAAAAGGCATTTGCTGAGCAGGGGCTGTGCTGGTGAATGCTTCCCTGTGCCCACAGCTGGGCTGGATGCAGTTGGCAGTCTGAAAAAATGCATTTTAAGTGGCCTTCTGGTAGACAGTGCCAAACATTTGCAGAAGATATTTTTTTTTTGGGGGGGGGGGAGGGTGGA
>JAOWBP010004023.1:10033192-10053307 GCA_028571105.1 Tragopan temminckii
GCGAAGACTCTCCTCAATTCTTTGGTAATGAAAACATATTTGATTTGTATACTGTTCATATGTTTCATAAAAATGCTGATTACTCTCCTGAAGAGAGGAGAAACAGTGATTTTGTGTGTCCCACCCTTCCCCTGCACTACCCTTTGCACTCCTATGACGCAGCATTTATTGAAGTCGGAGCTGTGCCCAGCTCCTTCTGCCTTTCGCACGGCGCATCCTCCCCTCTCTTCCCACTCGTAAAAAAAATAATAATAATAGCTTGCAAATTTATTTCAGTGGAAATTTGGAAAAATGCTATTAGGAAAAAAAAACACAACCCTCCAAACATACAGTACACATGAACTCCAATGCTCCTCCCCCCCAGAAAAACTTTTTCCTTTGGTGCATACATTTTTCCAAGGTCACCTCAGAGGCTTTTCCTAGTTGGCCATTAAAACAACACCAAAAAAAAAAAAAAGCCTGCCCCAAGAAGCACATGAAGCCATTGCTGTGGCTTGGACCGCTTCCCTGCGTACAGATGCCATGGGAGAAGCAGCAGGGTGGGGGGGTGCTGATATTTTTCCAAGACTTTTTCTCTCACCAGAGGAGGAGGATGAAGATGGAGTGATGAGTGAGGTTCCGTTTGTCCGGCAGCATGAGTCACTCAGCAGCAGTTTCCGATACACACTATTTTTTTCTTTCCATTACAGAATTTGGTGTCATTTATTCCTTCCTCCTCCACAAGAAAAAAAAAAAGAAAAAAAAATCCCGCTACCGTTATGTCTAATTTATTCTGGGAACTTGTTTGAGGACCCACCAAACTTGGTGGGGGAAGGGTGATTTGAAACACAATCCAAAACATAATCGGCTCTGGAAGCTTTTAAAGAGACTCCTTTAAGGCTGTGCCAAACCTTAAAGAAGGAAAATACTTCCACTAAATCCCTCCCACCATGAATGGGATCCTGTATGTCTGAGGCTTTTTATTGGCTGGGTGATGGGACTTTTTTTGTTTGTTTGTTTTTGTTTTTTTATATCAAAGATGTTACTCTTTCAAATAGGGTCTAAGTTCTGTGGCTTTTCAGCAGGCGCTGAATTCTTGCTCCTGGAGCATGCAGTGATCTGACACAGCCCTCCCCTACAGTGGGTCGGGTTCTCATGCTAAGATCTGGCTCCTGGAGCTTGAGCTGTTGTTTTTTTCTGGAAGCTGTTTTTTCCCCTCTTCACCCTTTAAAAGCAAAACTAAACAGCCTTTTATGAGCCCTTAAAAAGGAAAAAAAAACAAAAACAAAACCAGCGGCCAGCCAGCACTGGGAGGTGAGGCAGGAGAAGGCTCCATCTGTAGGGACATCACCGTCGCAGAGCCAAGACAACCCAATCACCAGTTTTATAAGCCACGTGTGGACATGCGTGGCCATCTTGACCCTTATTTCCTCCTCAAGTAACCATACTTGATTATGCTTCACATCTCAGATGGGCAAACTTGAGCTGTCATTCTTCTGTGCTTACTCTGTGTACATTCTGACAGAGGTGGATCAGGCTTCCAATGGTGTTGTTACCTGTCTAATCACTTGCACTGGCAGAGAGCAAGGATGACTGCAAGGTTTATCTGTTCATTAGTTTTGATGGAAGAGTATTTTAGGGAGCTCTGAAGCACTGTTCTATTTTATCTAGAGCCAGGAGGTTCTGCAGCCCTGTAGCTGCCAGATACACTCAGATCTGGAAATGCCTACCACTATCATTTCTTTCTTGCAACTAATGGCCTTAACTCAGCCCCACAGCCTGTGCAGTACTTAATCCTCGTTCTTTATTCTTTCAGATACATTTAACTTCCTCTGCTCTGCCCAAATGTAAGCTCCACCAGTCCACCCTGTGCAATGAGAGTAAACAGGAAAACTCATCAGCAGGGAAAATGGCCGGGAGCTCGGCTGGGGCAAACTCCACTTTGTCTGAATCCAGGCACACTTAGGAGCCTAAAAAAGGACCTTTTTTCATTGAAGAGGATGTCAAAGACCTTCTGGCATCTTGTCTAGAACAGCCTCATTCTTCACATGCCATAAGCAACTTCTCTTCCGCATTCCAACTTCTTCTAGCGCAATCTCACCCATAACTGGTAGGGCCCATCCTTGTACTGATGACTCTTCTCACATGGACTGGAGACCCAGGCAATATCAATGGCACCCTGACAGTGTTGTCTGTTTAATAGTCTTCTCATAGGGGACAGCTGCAGTTCAAGTATTTTATCACTGTTTGTGCTGTTTTCCCTCAAGGATCACGTGCTCTTGGACCGCACCAGGAGCTCTGAGCAAATGGCTGCAGCAGAAGGGAGTATGGCTTCACCAGATGTTCCTCTCTGGGCGTGAGGTCACTGGAGAATGCGGTGCTTCACCTGCCCGGCTCACCAAGCAGCCCCAAGTGCTGCGTGGCCCTGACCAGGCCTTGTGTCACGTGCCATGCTGGTGCCTGACTGCTGTTTTCTGCTTGGCCATTTGTACAACATTTGGTCATTCAGGGCTACAAAAGAATCTTGGAGACCCCACGAGAAATACACCCACTCCATTCTGATTTCCTGTTTACAATTATGTTTTGGGATGCGTTTCCAAGCCAGTTTAATCCTTTTACTCTTCCACATTGATTTTGAATCATTCTAGCTTAAGTATTTTGAGTACCAAGACAAATATTTGTCATGAGTCTCAAACCACAAGTATCTTATTGACCATATTTTTAATTTCATCACAAATAATCCCAAGTCTGGCTTGACAGGATCCATCTTCCATAAGGTACCAGGCGCCTTCTGATTAAGAATCAGTCTCATGAAAGCAGCCATTTAGTGGTGTTTAGAGGCAGCTCTGAAAGGCATTGCTTCAGAGCTCCACCCCACAGTAAAAAAGGCTTGCAACCCCATCCAAGAATGCAACTCAAACTCTGGAATAAAACAGCGCTCATCCAGCTTTACATTTCTCATGCATTAGGTTTCAGTAGTCAGCAAAACATGATTGGCATTTCCCAAGTGCACGCAAACATTATTTATTAAAGGAAATTGGAGTCCCCTCCCTTAATAGCCTAAAGCCTAATAAAGCACAACCCAAACAAAACCCAGAGTACTCAAGTTCTGCTGAACTCTGAGCGCTGCCATGCTTGCCTGCAGGTTTGTAGTTCAAAATGCACAATAGAAATTGAGTGGCAAATTCTCTACACACAGGAATAATGTGGGATTCTCCATAAGGTCTGTTTGCAGCATAATACTTGGTGGATTTTCTTCCCCATTTAACAAAAGTTATGACTCAAAGCTCCAGCGTGACCCAGCAGAATGTGTTTTTTGAATCTGTGTAGGAACCCAATTTAAACATTGTAAGTTGAAAGGGAAGAAAAAAGAAGCCAACCTCACATCAGGTTTTCTGTGCCAAACCTCACCATATAGACATGTGCAATTATGGAACTTCCTGAAATATATTTTTGCTAGAAAGAGAAAAGGATGAAAGTTACATGGGACTCTAAAGAGCCTCAGGAAAGGATACAGAATCATAACCAAACAACCCACTGAGTGGGGAAAGAAAACCACAGTGCTCGTTTCAGGTGGCAGTTGAAGTCTGAGCTCTCAAATATGTATGATAAAGGAGGTATCAACATGCAACACATGCCAGCATGTGTTTTTGAGGCACTGATTACACATGGAGGCAGCATGCCTTGCTGCAGATTCAGTGTTACTGCCATGAATCTGTTCACTCATTCCCAGCAAAAATACCTATATTTTTTCTTCTTCCTGTTGTTTTCAGCAGCATGTTCTAATCTCAGCTTCTCTGACCTGCTCCTAAAATGTCAGCACTTATGGTCAACTGCTCAGCATCACCAGGAGAGAGCTGGAAACTCTCCCAGTGCCGGCACCCACATCTCACCCCCCGTGGGGCCCTGGGACTGGCAGGATTTCTTCAGCCCTCAGTTGTGTTCCAATGTGCTCACTCACACAGTTGTTTACATCATTTTTTTGTAAGCATAGGGTTTGTTTTTTTGATTTTTTTCCCCCCCTCTGATCCTCATGAACCTTAATTATGAATCCAAGGTCATTATCAGTGATGTCAATTATACAATGGCTGAGCAGCTGCTCCCCCTGTTGCTGGCCTAATAGTGCCATGTTGAAGTAGACAGCAGAATTTCTTGTGCCATTGAAAATTTGCTATATCATGAGATTCCTTTCAATTGCAAAAGCAGAAAAACAGCTTGAGTACTTTTCCTCCTACATCTTCATTTCAAGCTGCTTTTACCGTCCTCAGAACATCCTTCAACATCTCCTGCCTTAAAAATATAACCCAAAGGGAATAAAGGGGAATTTAACAAAGAACAGTTTTTCCCAGATGGTACCCAAAGACTTCTGCAAACACAAAGGTAGGAGCTGCTATAAAATAAACTCTAATGGAGATTTGTGGGAGTGTAAGGCATACATCCATTCACATGTTAGGAATTGCTGTATTCAGTGCCGAAATACAACTGCTTTGGGGCGAGAACTCAGCTTGACAGTGCAGAGCAGCAACAGATAATGTTGGAGTACAGAAAGCAGGGTGATATTTAGCATGCAACCAAAAGGGCCCTTTCTTCACCTTGATGTATTTTATAACAGTTTAGATAACTGAGGTGAGGTAGCCCAACAGCAAACTATCACAGTTATCAGCAATTTCCTCTTCTGTGCACGGGGTGAGGAGTGTGGTGTGCCACATCCCACCACGTAGGAAGTGCTAACAAGCGCTGACTTGTTCATGGCAGGCACCGTATAGCTAGCAAATACCAAGAGACCCAGCTCTTCCCCTTTCGATCCTTCACTTGTTTCTCTTCCTTCCTCATCACAGAAGATGCAAGCAGGTGGTTGAATTCACACGGGGTGAGCACCTCCGTGCCTTCCTTAGCATGACGTCACGCGCAAGCACTGCTGGGAAATGCCCATCTGTCAGATTTATGGTTTGCGGAGGGATCTGCTTCAGTGCCTCTTTTACATAAAACAACACTGGCATGGTGTTGTACAGAGGAGCAATGGTGGTACATCGAATGCTCATATGTATATCTCCTACTGAAAAAAAACTTGCCACCTCTTCCTCCTTGCAGCCTCCTTCCTTCCCATGCCCCACTTCTACCTTGCAAAACTCCTGCTGAGATCTGGGAGAAAAGTCGGGCTTCTCTTTATTATTATTCCCAGCAAGGAAAACTGATGGACCCATTTATCATCTTGTTGATGCTTGCACAATCCTATTGCTGCCCCTGTCTTTGCTGTGCCTTCTCTACTGTACTAATGAGGATAGAAATCAAATTAAAAAAGCTTGCTTTTGTCAGTGCAGCCAGCAGCTATGACTCAGAACACAGGGAGCCTGCAGATTTGGTAAGATGGAGCTTCTCCCCACTGTCCCCCTCCTCTTTGTTAAAAATAGTCATGTTAGAGAACAGAACTTCAAAGAATGTGGCTCTATGACTGGGGATTTGTGCTGCAGCCACCTTTTTGGTTGACTCCAGTAACAGATGAAGTTCTTGGTACTGCCGGTTTTGCATGGTCTAAACATTTCCAGAAGCTTAAGCACTTCTCAGGGTTTGCACATCTGGGCTTTAACCATGCGAGATCCAGAACTCTCCATGTCTTCAGACTTTGAGAACTTCCTGCCTAGGCCAGGGGGATGCTGTCAAAATAGGCTTCTTTACTGAGTGACTCAGTGCTGCTTTCAGGCCCTGCCAGAAACCAAGTACAGAGGCATGAGGAAAACAAACAGAAGTTACTGAAGCATTTCAGAGTTTTCAGAAAAGTTTGGTTCAGCTTTAATTCCAGTAAAGCTCAGAGAAGGATGAAGCAGGAAAATATTTCCTAACCAAATTTCCCATGCAAAGGCTCTTAGTAGACAAGCATGTGTGAATTTTACAACAGTTCTGCATTCCTGGTCAGGACCTGCGAGGCTCTGCATCCAGACAGACGAAGGGAAGGATGATGCACACACAACGCGTGGAAAAACGCCCTGTAGATACCAGCTCCAGTTTTGCCCTCATATCTGCTTCTCCAGCAAGCAGGCTTCCCTGGAACTGCATGTTTTTCAGATGAAAATCCAGTTTGTTTTTTTTTTTTAATTTTAAGTATTATAAACACTTTACAGAAGAACCTGGCAGACACTGAGGGCTGCACACACACAAACACGTTTGCTGGGAACTCTGCTCCAGGAATGCTCAGCTTGGTTCTGGCCAGCTTCTCGTATAATTCAAACAGTAGAATGCCAGTTTTTATACCAGTTTTGAAAAGAAAACGGCCCAAATATACTTAAGAGTGAAAACCAAAACTGAATTAGCCCTAAGTTAGGTAAGAAAAAGTTAAAAATTAAACCCCAGAGACATGCTCACAAATCAGTCATGTGTCAGAGCTATCTTGGATTCCGGTCTGTATTCACACACACCATCATAGGTTGGTTGTCATTAATGTCAGTTTAACAATGGAGAAAAAGGAAAACCATCTGATGTATTGCCAGCTTCTTTCCTCTGCCTCCTCCTGGAAAGGGTACCATAGCTCAAAGCAGGGCAGCAAAGCAATAATAGTCACTCCCAAGGGGTAGAAGAATGACCAAAATGTCGATACATCACGTAAGACATTAATTTCACCTAATCAGGGCCACGGAGCACCAAAATATCTTCTTGATGACGATATAGTTGTTTTGTAACACCACTGAACAGCACAGGGAAGCTCAAGTCCCTGAGACAACTGCTACAGTGCTGTTATGCTCTGATATTGTTTAATTTTTAGGTAGTCCCGTGTGGAGCCAGGAGATGGATTCGATGATCCCTGCGGGGGATTTCCAACTCAGGTACACTATGATTCTACTTTAACCTTTCACAGTTTCTTTTCCATATAACTCCCCACTTCACAGGGTTTGTGATGCTGCAATTTGAAATAACTCAGTTTACTATTTATTCTTAAATCACGAATTTCTTATATATGTACACACAAGCTTGAGCCCATCTTAACGGGAACTCCCCAGTCTTCAAAATGATCAAGAAAGCCACAAAACCAAACCCGGAGCTCAAGCTTGCAAAAACCCCACGAGATGGCTCTGTGGATGGGTGCAGCTTTGGGTGCACCCTGGGGTCCAGACACCTCCTCCCACCAACACCACAACATGATGAGGCACACACAGCTGCAGAGGAAGGGTGGCCACATCCCCCCAGGTTTATTATCTTGATCAATAGCCGAGCTGCAGGTTGGTTAATCCTGGCAGATGGTAACCGGTGATAACGTATCTTAACTGCAAGCCGATGTCTTGAAGCACAGCTGTGCACACAGTTTCCCTTAACTTCTGCATACAGCAGGCCTATGCTGCTTTCTTCCATCTTCTCTGTTACTTGGAGCAGAAGAAGCATTGCTTCCCTCCTGTTTTAAAAAATAAAAGTTTCCCATAATTCAAACTTAATAAAGTTAATGAAGGGACTTTTAAGGTCCCTGAAAAATCCACCTTATGTGCAAAATTCAAGGGTTTACAAATGTAAGGGAACGGTTCGGCTGCCATCTTTCTCAAGCAGGACAAGAGAAGTTAACTCCAGCTTTTGATACAAAATAGAACCTCTGATTTACCCTTGCACCAACTTACTAGCACAGAAAGGCCAATTTAGGCAGCTTCCTACAGACTACAGAACCCAATGCAAACAGGCAACAAAATCACACCGGTTCTTCAGGCATTATTCCGACCCAGCCATAAAATAGCAACCACGAGTTTTGGTTGGTGCTTCTAAGATCACACTTCCCTTATCAAACGCACAGGAGATCCAGAAGACAACTTCAATGCGTTCTCCCAGTTAAACAGCTTGTTTGCATCTAATGCGGTGTTTATTGACTCCTGGGCCTGTATTGATTCTGAATAGGCTACAGCTAAGGTTTAGTAAATGCCTTGGAGATAAATCAGCATGCAGGTAATAAACTCCAGATCGCATAAGCAAACATTACTTAATTATATTCCTATTAATATATTGAGTCTGTAATGAATTTTTGAGGCATTTAATTATCAATTTGACAAGATAATCTAGGGGTAGTTAATGATGGACCAGTAAATTGTTAAAAAGAAAAACCTGCGGATGCTTAATAAGTCTCCTAACTGACAGTGAATTAACTTGCTTTAGCTGTCTGGTTAAATAGACAGCAGTTAATTACAGAGCGCTTAAACAGTCTCACAATTTTAATATATAACCCTCTTTGCTGTGTGGTAACCATGCAGCTGGAGACATGGGCTTTTCTCCATGTATTTCCCCCAGACAGCTGAATTACTCGCTGTTGCAACCACTGACTTTAGTGAGATTCAGCAGTTGGGACTTTATTATTTGCAAATGCAATGGACCGCTCCCTCTCTTCAGTGATCAGAACTTGCTGCGTTCCGTCCCTTTGGGGTTTGCACCAAAAGGGAAATTTTTTCTCATAGGAATGGCGATGCTTTGGAAATGGAAGTGATCACCATAGAGCTCCATGTGGCCGCAGGTCAGGCAGAAACAGCCTGGCCAGCCGTGGATGTCTGAACATGGCTATCGAGATACTCACGTATATCCAAGAAATGCTTCACCCTGCGCCGACGTGCAGCTCCTTCTTTGGATAAAATCTGACACTTCACTGCTTCAGCACTGACTCATACAAAGATGATCACTTGCCATAGAGTTTTGGGAATGTTAAGAAGGGAAAGAAAAAAAAAAATAAAAAGGCAAATGAGCAAAGGCTGTAGAGTTCATTACAGAGGTTAGTGAGCAAGGGTAACAAGCAGTAATAGCTGTGCCACCTTCTCTAGGAATAGCCCCGAGCTGCGCTGAGGAAGCACGCAGCTTCCCCGAGCTGAGGAAGTCTTGGCAATGGTTGGTTTGAAATGTAAAACACTGCTGATAATCCCGGGTTGAGCATGAATAAAACATTGTAGATCCTTAATCAGCTGGAGAAAACACATGCAGATCCTTTCAGAAAAATTCATTTCAGGAAGTGGAAGCGATGTTGTTTGACTCCAGGAGTTCAGAGGCCCCAAGTCATCAGTCTCTCCTATCATTAGCATAAAGAGAAATTTTCCAGTGCCGGTTCTTTTAATTTATTTACTTTGGGGAGCCGTTAAGGATCAAGCCTTTTTCCCCTCAGTAATTACGCAGCGTAAAAGCTCTCTCTCCAAAAATATATAAAAACATTCATGCAATAACACAAATCCAGGAAGAAGGGCCATCAAAAATTCACCAAATGCTATGAGACTGGAAAACTAAAGCAGGGTCCCTTACTCACAGGCATTTGCATGACAGGGCAAGACAACAGCAGTGTTATTCTGCTCTTAAAGTCATTAGCAGCAGTGGCAGTGTTAAGTAGCAGGGTTAGCAGGCAGAATCCTTTTGTTATGATCTGGTACCTGATCTAGTGGTGACAACCCTGCCCACGACAAGGGGCTGGATGGTCTTTGAGGTCCTTTCCAAACCAAGCCATTCTATGATTCTGTGATCACAGCCTCATTAAAGTAAGAATTCAGGGAGACAGGTCCTCAGTCTGGGAACGAATAAATCACCATAAGCACTGGAGTTTGTGTCTGCAGCTTCACTCATGTCATGCTCTTCAGAGTTAGGCCAGGAGAGACTCAGCAGGGTTCTTGAAAGGCACAGTCCTTAGGCATCATTCTACAGCTTCACCCAAATGAGAGGAAAAGGTTTCTGCCACCTCTGCTATGCCAGCTGGGCTGATAGCAGCTTCAACATCAGAGGCAGCCCTTTTGGCCACAGCAGACACCACCACCTTCAGCTCAAGCAGATGGAGTCCAAGAGGGGACCATGAGCCCAGCTGCAGTAGGTATATGGCAAAGCTCAGCATCCCTGGAGTCCGGTGCTGCTTTTGCACCAAGCGCTGCTTAACACTTCCAGCAGATCTGTTCTGCCTAACAAAGGCAAGAAAAGCCGTGAGGCAACCTCACCACCTCCAAAGTACTGCTTGCCACAGGTTTATCACTGACATAGAGGGAGAGACTACATCTTCAAACACAGGCATTGCCATCCCTTGCCCTCTCCCCCCAGCTCCACCAGACTCATTCCTTTTTATACCAACCTCTGAGCAATGGGCTCCCAACTAGAGGCACCTTGTTACTGGTTGGGTACCTACCACACCATTCCCCCAACAGGGCACACAGGGGAAGCCGGGCTGAGTTTAACCCCTTGCTTACTGAAAGAGAAGGCAGTGCTGTTCCTGTGCCAACACTGAGCTAGCAGGGCAGCGCTCTGGACAACGCACACTCTTACAGTGTCCAGTTGTTTTAGGCATGCCCTCAAGGAAGGATTTTGGCAGAAATGTCAGATACACCTCCAGCTCCACATGTGAAGCAGCACACACATCACCAATGTGCAGTAGCATTTTTCCGAAGCCACTTTTGGCCCCAGCAACCCTTAGGATGTGTAGAACCAGCCCCTCACCTCTCCTCCCCACCGAGGCTGAGCGCTGCAGGCTCTGCACATCCCTCTCCTTTTGCACTGACGGTTGCCTGGGTTTCTCTTTGGCTGCTGTTTTTGGGCCCAGCTGCAGGAGGGCTCTGCTCCAACACAGGCTCAGCTGGGCTAGCACAATGGGAAAACAAAAGCCCGCTCGCTTGGGAGCTGAGCCTTTTCAGCCCCGTTTCCTTTTCCGATGCTTTCATTTCCTCCGAGCAAAACGCTGCTGAAAGGAGAGCAGTGTGGCTGTAGCGGCTGCAGCGGGCACAGGGGCTCGGGTGTCGCTTCATCTGGGTCAGTGATTTCAAAGGGGCCTTCGCTCAGCTCCTCCCTTAGAAATCATCTCTTCTAAGGCGGCTTTCAAAGATTATAAGGTGCGAACTGAGCCCGCTTTTTTTTTTCTTCTTTTTTTTTTTTTTTTTTGGCATTTGCTCCGCAATCCTCAAGGCACCCGGCAAACCCGAGAAAGCACCTGGGGAAGTCAGGAGGACCGGAGCTATTCGCTCGTCCGTTCTTAGGGTATAGGGATAGGGATAAGGGGAGGAGAGGACGAGGGCGGTATCACTGCCACTGCAAATGGCCGCAGGGCGGCGAGGCGAGGCGGAGGAGCGGCCCCGGAGCCCCGGGCCGTGCACCTGCTCCAGCCCCGGCGCGGCAGCAGAGGGCGCTCGGGGAGCGGCGGTGCGGCGTCCCCGGGCGGTGCGGGGAGGGGTCACGGAGCAGAGCGGGGCTGCCGGAGCCCGGCGTCCACCGAGGGTGTCCCAGTCTTTCTCCAGGCTCCTTTTGCCGGGTCGCTGACAACAGGAGATCCTCCATGTGCCTTCGTGCTGCGGTGTCGTCGCCACAAAGCGCTGCCACTGTCCTGCTCGTTGTCCCGTGCATTGGCTCTGACAGAGCAGAGAATGGCACTGAATGTCATCTCCAGGTCAGCGTGCTGTCCTTATGCAGGACCCAATGCGCTCCTAGGCTGTGGTCCATTTCAACCTTGTCTTACCTGGCTGACCTGGAGAGTTTGAAGGCAGTGCTCTCCCCCGTTTCTGCCTAGACAGAACATTTTACACATTCTTTTATAATGGGGGATGAATTAGGGGCAAAGGGAAGATGTACTTGGGTGGAAAAACTCATGGAAGTCCAATGTAATGGCATCAGGCATAGAAATAAGCGGTGGGGTCCTTGGACAGCCCAGCCAACATCTCCCGAGGCAGGGTCTGCTCTGGAAGAGGAGAGGGATGGAAACAACGCATCTCTGAGGAAGAGGGCCAGCCATGCAACAGCTTTCTTCCCCTCTCCCATCCACCACCACACTGACCTCCATCCTGCAGTCTGCTCCACCAACAGCTGGTATGGGTTGTGGAAGGTTTTGGGAGACACAGCTCCGTCCCCCACTTTTTGGCTACCTTTTCTGGGCAGACAACGGGGTGGGTCCTAGTTCTGGGGGACCCACAGCCTGCCCTGTGACCCCCTCCAGATTACAGAGACCTCAGTGCTGTCAGCAAACAGCTTTGCTTTCTTTCAAGTTGCACCAAGTGACATGGGCTAAGCCATTTGTGCTTGGGGCCCTCCTCGGCCCATCACTGCACCACACTCCTTCCCACACAGAGGAACCAGTCACCCCTTCCTAGCTAAAGCACCTCAATGTAGAAAGGCAACTCATGGTGACGGGGTGGCCAGAAATGTGGCACACGACTCACGGGGACAGCAAAGATGTTGGGACGCTCAGGTCTATGGGTGATAGCAGCACCCTGTCCCGCCTCACACAAGGGCTGCAACCCAACCGAAAAGCCCTTCCTCAGAGCCCCTCTGACCATGAGTGGCAGGAGCAGCATGCCTCTGGAAGCAACTGGTTTGCTCCAGTAGCCTCTTTACAAGCACCGAGGGACAGCTCCGCGGGAATCGCTGTGTTTTTAAAAGGCCACTTATAAGCTTTAATGCTGCGCTGGGGGAGAGGGTAGGGAGAAGGGGGGTCAGGGAGGGTGGCTGCATTGACTGCTTAGGACTTAAAGCTGTAAACCTCTTCTTCCCTCGTTCGCTGCTGGGACATTTTTATTGGCGAGATGAAGGGAGACAGAGCACAGCTCCACAACTTGCTCTTCTTCTAGAGGTTAATGACCCAGTTAGCAGCTCTTGGCTGCATTTCCCGACATTTTGCAGACATCAAGACCCGTCTCCCTGCCAAGTACATTCTGTTCCCTGGAGCTTGGCCAATGCATCTCAGATTACTATGTAATGCGACAAAGAGGGAGAGCTGGAGGTGAGGGTGGGGGCTGGAGGGGAGATACGGGAGCCATTGGGGAGGGGGCAGGGAGATGGTGGGAGAAGGGAAAGCACCACTTCTAAATTTAACATCTGAGATGGAAATGAAGCTCCCAAGGTGCTTATTTGCTGGAGAAAAACGTGAATCCCAGGATAAATTGGAGTGATGCTTCTGGGAAACAGATGCAATCAGCAAATAATTTCCCCCTAGGGACCACGCAGGCCTGCGCTTCCCGGTTCTGCTGACATTCATGATTCTGCTTCTGATGCCCTTGTGCCCAGGACAAATACTGCTTGGGATCTGGGGCTGCTTTCCTGAATCAAAGTCCAATATCCCAAAAGGAATAGGGGTTTAACCAGGAAAGTGGGGAGGGAGGAGAGAGAAGAAGAAAAAGTTCCTGTGGATCTTTTAGTCATCTTTTTGCACCCAGAGCACTAGATGCTGTTCAGAGGCACTGTTCTTGCAGATCTTGGCCAGGAGATTCCATCACTTTCACAGTAAAGGGAGGAAACTCCCACCTTAGGGAAGGCTCTGGTGGCAGGGATTGAGTGTGCAGAGTGGTTGAGCTAACAAACCCATCAGCAGCAGGTGTCTGCCATTACTAGAGGCTGGCATGGTCAGAGACTCCATACTCACCCACGAGCCTTTCCCAGTGAGCAGTGCGTGTCCTCTCCTGAACCATGCTGGGTCTTCTCCTGTGGCTCTACCAAGACCCTTTTTGCACATCTCATCTCTCCTTCCCTCTCCCGTGCCATGTTTCTAAGAGGGAAAAAAACCAAAAACCATAAAGTTTTTTTCCTGGGTGGTTCTCTGAACCAGAAACCTTTAAAATTTGACAAGCAACAGGGATTGGGGTCCTGAACTGCGTGGAACTTCAGCAACCCATCCTCCTCCTGGGCTGACATCTCCATCACAGCTCTCCCATCCTACCTAGATGCAGTAGCTCCTGCTATTTCAGCTCTGGTCCTTGCTTACACCTGCTGTGGGAACCTTCCAGGCAGACCTGCAGCTCTGTCACATTCTCAGCTCTTATGTAGTGTCCTAATGGGCTGCAAGCCTTTTCCTGCACTCACATACAGCTGTGCCAAGTCTCGCCCTGTACGAAGGTGCTGGGTGAGAGCCAGGTTGCATGGCAGCAGCTTAGGGCTCTCACTCTGCTCCCACCAGCTCAACAGCCCTCTTCGTGCAATCCCTCAGGACGCTGTCTCATGTACTGCAAGAACAGAAATGTGAGAGGTCTGGCTCAACAGGACTGTTTATCTACCCGGAGTGGAGCCCTCCCTCCTCTTCAGGAATTATTTCCTTGAAAGACAAGAAGCAACGCAAAACTCCCTCTTGCTCAGCTCCATCTGCCGCGTGGGGGCTGGGTGCTGGGAGGCCACGGTTGCTCATTGCACTTGCCAGACGTGGCATTAGGAACATTTTTCACCACTTGCAGCCCAAGGAAGAGATGAGTTTACCTGTACCAAGAGCTGCTCAGGAGAAAAAAAAAAAAAAAGTAAAAAAAAAAAGTGTGCTTTTGTGGAAAGGAGCTTCCTCAGAAACCACAGTAAATGCCAGCATCTAAAAATCTGGCACTGCTTTGCTACACTGCTGCGCATCTATCCTCAAGAGCAGCCCCACAGAGAGTCATCAGGGGCAAAGCATCCTCTAAAGCATAAGCCTAGGCTAACCACAAACATGCAACCCCTTCCAACTTCTAAGCCACATGTGAGCCTCCTCTGGAGGATGAGAAGGTCTGGCCACAGCCCTGGGATGCAGGACAGCAGGGAGGAGGGACAGGTTGAAGGAAGGAGCAACTCCTCCCCAAGGACTGCCATTACAAGAGGAGCTACTTAGAGGCCTATGTGAAACCTCAGTTTTCCAGCAAAGCCAGCTCATCCTCTTCATGTGGCTCACACGCATCCACAGCTGATTCCATGCTATGAAGTGAACCTACGATGGAGTATGCTGCATAGAAACCTGGCCCAAAGCACGCACCATTCTGCTGCACAGCAGAGTTGCTTGCAACTGGAGCTGACTTCAGTCAACAGAGAATGCACGCATGATGATGTGAAAAGGGGGAGAAATTGCCAGAGGCATCTCAGCATCTGGTACAATGATGAGAAGACTTGAGACAATTATAATTAAAACACTGCCACTATTACCAATGCCAAAAAACAAGCATTCACCCTTTATCAAAGTAAATAAGAGCAAGTAGGTGACTACTAAGTTCACATTTTTCATCAAGGCCAACATGCATAAAAACAGTGAAACATTCTAGCCCTATATAGGGAGCAGGTTGAGCCAGGCATGGGTCCCTCACGCTGTTCCTCCTCATTTCAAAAGCTGAGACTTTTTTGTGGTTTTAGAAGGCCTCACTCATCAGCTGCCTCCTGAATTTATCAGGTCTCAGAAACCACTGGGAGCTTTTGTATAACAACCACAGCCACTGAGGCTAACTTCTCACTGGATAGCACAACCTCCAGGTACACTCGCCAGAGGAAGTAACCCAGCTGAAGATCAGTTTATTAGTACAGTATGGGCAGGATAAGAAGTAATAAGCTTATCAAGGAAGATTTAACTGTGGCACTGCCTCTAAATGTCTCAACTAATGAGCACATTTTAAGCACTGAAATGATTGCTTGAGAGACTGTGGAATCTGGAGCCTAGTGCTCCTTTCAAAAACAGAAGAGAAGCAAACATCTGCTGGGACTAATTTGGGTCCAGTTGGGCCCATCAGGTTGGATGTTAGGAAAAAAGTCTTCTCTGAAGGAGTGGTGAGGCACTGGCACAGGCTGCCTGGGGAGAAGGTGAGGTCACCGCCCCTGGAGGTGTTCAGGAAAGGTGGAGATGTGGCACTGAGGAATGTGGTCTAGTGGGCAATATTGGTGGTAGGAGGATGGTTGAACCGGATGATCCTAGAGGTCTTTCCCAACCTCAGTGATTCTATGATCACATAGCAGGGCACGGGACAGATAGCCTCTCACTATGTATTGACCTTTCCCATCCTGGTTCCCAGGCGTGAGTTGATTCAGCTTTCCATTGGCACACACTGTCCCCTCCCTGCCTGTTCACAAGAAGTGGGCACACTTGTTGGACATGGTGCTGAGCCAAGCCGGTTTGGCTTACAGAGTCATTTTTTCCTTCAATGTAAGATATGTTTTGAGATATACATAAATGTATAGAATACCGGAGAATATTTATTAGGGTTGAAATTAACATTGATTGGTTTGATTTTTGCTGATTAGGTAATTATGAGAACTAAAGGGGTAATCACATTTTCAACGAGGAAATGAAACAATCATCCAAGCTAGACAAGTCCTGAGTTTCTAATTTGAGCAGGAGGAAAAAAAAAAGCTATGAGTAAAGATCAAAGAGCCATTCCTATGCCACTTCGTCTCTCTAGGCAAGCAGCCACAGGGCTGAGACTTTTTCTAGCATGCCGTCTCAGCTTTATGCGTCTGTACTGCACCTTGTAAGAGTGTGTGAGGAGAAAGAAAAGGGTTAGCCCATGCACTCAACACAAGGAGCAGTTCTTGGCTTACTTCACACCCAGAGGAGGAAGAAGGCTTCCCTGCCTCTCTCCACCTCACCAGAAGCAGGGCCAGACCTGTCAGGTCACTGACAGCTGAACACAGCTCTCACAGGCGAGCCCTGCCTGCTCCCTCCCAGTTTCCTCTCCCTGGAGCTGTCTCAGAGCACATCTGCAGCCCATCAGGGCCTCTCCCCCTCAAGGTGACCCCATGTGCCAGACCTGTTTGGGACATCTCCAGGGCTCACATCTCAGCACTCTAGGATTTCTTTCTCAACTAGCAAAACATGAACGGGCTGCCAAATGCAAACCTCAGCTTGACACTCTGTGCTCTACAACTGCAACTCTTTGCTGGGTTTTAATACGGCTTGGGCACCCCTACAAGTGCTGTGGCTCTGTTCCCCTGTTCCCACCTGTGTTATAAGCCTCATAATGGAAACCAGGATGAAGGGAGGCTCTGGAAAGTCAGCTACTATCAGTCCCTTAAAAATAAAACAAACAAAGGTCTGTTTTCAGCTACTGTGGCATGAAGGGAGCTTAGTCCCCCTGGCCCCTACAGGAAGTAGCTGAGATATATCAGGGAAGAGCAGCTGTCAGCATGGACGTGCCTAAAATTAGCTCAAAGAGAAGGTTTCCTCCATTTATTTATTTATTTGTTCGTTAAAAGGGCCCTTCTTATTAGATGCAAATTCAGCACATAAGCTTCAAGCCAGTACAAAAGCGCTGCTAGCCTTTTTCAATTACACTGAGGTGGAAGTCACAGCACTTTGTGTTTGAACTTCTGCTTACTTTCTAGGTGCTCTTGGGATAGAGGTTGTAAAGATGTGGTGATTCTTTGAATGCCTGGTGCAGGAATGTCTTTGGAAGAGTCATAATAAATGCAGCAGCTTCAGCTGAAGACTGGTGCATCTTTTATTTAGTGTTAGAGGTTATTCAGGAAGGAATAATGGAAAATGGGACTGTGACTTGAACTTACTTCCTTTCAGATATACACCACTCCCTCCAACATGTTTGGCATTACACATAATAGCATTACCTGCTTTTATCCGATTGCCAGTTCTTTCCTGCCATCCACCTTTCCAGTCCTCTGGAAACTTTGGGACCCCCTTGCCAACTTCACCCAAACTGGAAGGCAAGGGAGAGGTATTAAAGATATGAGTTTCCTGCACATTTTGTCAGAGTAAAATAGTAGGGCCTTCTGTGAGCAAAGGACAGCAGAATGAATTCACTCCTTCTTAGACAGCAAAGAATTCACATATGGCACAAATTCGGAGGAAAGCAGGCTTGATTGCTTCTGCTGCTCAGGGGACCAGTAGTTAATTATAGAGCTTTCAAAAAAAAAACCTTGGTTTCATCTCCTCTGTTTGGCTTGTGCTACAGGGATTGAAATGGGAGTACCTATACAGACATTTGAAGTAATGAAAAAAACCCACAACAACCCTTTGTGAAAAGACAAAGCAACACTTCTTGTAATGTACCTATTCTGTGCCACGTATCCATCTCAAAAAAAGTATCATCGTATTTCTTTGTGTTTATTCTTGGAATAGGCCTAAAAGGACAACAGTATCTGCCTTCAAATCCTTCCTGACATCTCACTTTGTAGTGACCCCCAGCCACTCGAGAGCCAGTTTCCTGAGGCTGCTGCTTTGGGCTGACTTGTTGCTCTCACAGCTGCCTTCTCCTGCTGGCTTTCATTTCCTATTGTGCTTATCATTTTTCTTTGAGGTGTGGATTTGTCCTCACCAGTGTCATAAAGCTCTGGGCAAGACTGGGGCAGCTGGCTTCTACTGCAGTATGAAGAGACAATCGATGAAGCAGGCAGTTAAGTACTAACAACAGTTAATGTGGCTTCATAGCTGGAAATCACCCCTAACACAGCCATGCAGCTGCATAATATAGCATGGTGTAGTCTAGCAGAGTCACGCAGTAGTCTTTGTCTATTGAGACTAGAGTGATTTGGACCCAAGTTCTGGTTACTACAAGCACAAGAAGCTATAGACTATGGCTGTGTGCTACCAGAGCATAAATAACGGGTGGGCTGAAGCACTGATTCTGGCTGATCTCTTCTACCTAGAGCCAATCTTGATACTCAGGGTCCAGGAGCAAAGTTTCCAGGCTGCAGCTTCAATTATTTTCTGATGTGCCAAGTCAACGAGATGTACATGCAAGTAGGACCCTAAGGACCGTACAGTCTTCTAATGAGAGTGGGAACTATTTATACCCCGCACAAGTCCTTCCCTTGAGACAGCAACCCCGGCTAGGGCTAAAGCCTGCTGGAGCTACCTGCCTGCCGTACCTTTATCCTCTTTGCCAGGAAAGTACATCAGAGAGCAGGAACTCAAGCAGCTCACAGTACCACTGGCTTAAAGAAAAAGCATCCCTCCGCCCCATATCGCTCATCCTTCTGCTCTGATGGCATCGGTGCTGCTTTGAACAGCGCTGCGAATAGTGCTGATTGCGGAGCAGCAGCAGGAAGATGGGAATCATTACCGAGACTCAGTCAAAGCCCTGTAATTAATTAGTTAGAAAGGCATCTCGGTGTTATTAGAGAGGCCTCAGCAGAGGAAGCGACACCTCCGTTCTTGCAGACTCACCTTCCGCCAGAGCTGCTGCTGTGATGTTTGACATTGGGCTGGTGTAAACAGAAACTGGAAGTTGGTGCAGCAGGGAGAGGAGCAGCTTGTGGGCTCTGCCCTTGGCCAGTGCTGTACTGCATGCCGGGAGGGTTCCGTGCAGACATCAGATCCTGGAAATGGCTCAGGTAGGGAGCATTGCTACTCAACCATGAAGTCCCTGATTAAAAGCAAGCAGTTTTTCCAGAAATCTGGTTATCCAGGTGTTTGTGATTATGAACAGCCAAGCATACACAAAAATGTCACCTAAGGCACTAGGAACTGGTGTCTCCTGGGATCCTGAAATATGCAGGATGCTGCCGTCCCTTGTAAACGTGCACAGGATGGCTGCACAGAGAACTGGGCCATGCTCAGAGCTGCATATTCATGGCATGCAAATGTTAAGCTACTTGCAAACTCCCACAGCTGTCATCAGCACACACTATCATGGCCACGAGCCCCAGAGATGGAATAATATCCTATGGGGAGCAGCAGGATGCTGCGAAATGTACACGTTGCCGAAAATAAGAGCATCAAAAGGAAGATGGAAACACAAGACTAAAATAGCTAGGACTGCTTTAAGGCCTCTTAGTTTCCTTTGGGGAAGGAGGCCAGGCAATGTGGCTAGTACTCAGGGCGAGGAGGCAGGAGTCCTGGCTCTCCCACTGACCTGCTCTCATACCTTTGGCAACCCTCTTTCTTCCCATGTGTTAATTTTGCCCTTTTCCCACTTGGTACTGTCAGCATCTAGGAATTCATAAGACTTGAGTTGGGCCTCCAAGCATCATTATTTCGGCTTAAAAATCAAGAGTTATAAGGCTATACATATGAATTATGAGCCTTTTTGAATGACCTTGTGGTTTCCGACTCTTTAAGGGATCATATTTCCAACTGAGTGGGTCAGATTTTTTTATGATGATGATGATTATTTTACATGAAAGCCAAGAGTTCCACATAAACACAGTGCTCTGGCAGCTTGCGTTGGCAGCACTGCTCACTCTCCATGTGTCCTGCCTACTTCAATGGGGGTATGGGCTGCCACTGGCCATATCTGCACAGCATCAAGCGAAACTGCCCCACTCTCAGCTGGCTTCACCAGGACAACTGAGAACAAGCTGCCATTTCCCCAGGAGCATCCAGTGGGGATCGTAGGTGGGATAGCTTAGGCTGCATTAGATCACAGGTGGCCAACGGATTGGAAATGACCCAGGAATAAGTTCTTGGGGGAGGGAGGTTTATGGTACGTCATATTTTGGCCCTGTTGGCGCAGT
This sequence comes from Tragopan temminckii, assembly GCA_028571105.1. NCBI lineage: Eukaryota > Metazoa > Chordata > Aves > Galliformes > Phasianidae > Tragopan > Tragopan temminckii. The sequence continues at coordinate 10,053,254 of JAOWBP010004023.1, forward strand.
CCTGCTGATGTGATTCAAGTGCTCTTCAAGGTAGCAGAGAAAAATTAAATAAAT
>JAOWBP010004023.1:10053407-10068194 GCA_028571105.1 Tragopan temminckii
TATTTTGGCCCTGTTGGCGCAGTCCTGCTGATGTGATTCAAGTGCTCTTCAAGGTAGCAGAGAAAAATTAAATAAATAAGTGCTGTTTTTTTTCTGCTGAGTTGCAGGCAAGTTCCCAGTCATTCTCTGGGCACAGGTTTGAGTGGGAGATTGCGCTTGGCTGAACCGCCTTGCTCATCCCATGGTACTGAATGGCTTAAATCCCCCATGTTTTACCTTGCACATATGTGGATGTATCACAGGAAGCTCCCTGTCTCAGCAGCTGTCACCAGCTTTGCAGTGACAAGAAGCATGTCTTCAGCTTTCGGCTCTGAAGCTCGTCTCTTTACAGTGCCTGTCAATGAAGATGTTCTCTGAATAAATGAACAAAGTGAAATCTTTGAATGAACAGCACATTCTTCCTCAGGTCAACTTTGCAGAGAAAGCAAATATTTCAAGAGAATATGGTTACTGCTCATAGCTCTCTGGAGCCAGCCTGCTAACTCTTCTGCGGTGGCTGTAAATCTGATAGTGGTTCAGTTTAAGGACCTTACAGATGCTATTTTAGACTGATATAATGTACCATAAATGGGATTGAAAACTCACATCTATAGCAGACAAAGCCTTTCTGGTTCATTCAAATACTCAAGGAACAGAAGATCATGTATATGAGCATTTGGGCTTCGTCCAAAAGTGAACGATAGCTCAAAGAATTTACATGTTCCTTGGCTGGGGAACATGTTGATTTCAGAAGGCAGCAAAGGTAACACAAGGATACTGAGGGACTGCCTGGCCTCGCGTTTATTATTTGAATCTTGCCCTCTGACTCACCTCAGGCTCTCTGCAAAAGGGAACAGTCCCAGAAGAACCGAGGAGCCCTCCCCATATATGAAGGTTTACAGGCAGCTCTAAACCTCCTGGTTTAGAGGCAACAAATCATTTGGTCTCCAAGGGATGGCAGCAAATAGAAGCTGCTCCCACAGCCTCCGGCTGAATTTTAGGGGGTACCACCTGTCAAGCTAAAGAGATACATCAACATATGTAATACACCAATCAGCTTGTTGAATGCATTTATATAAAACCCCATACTGAACCAAGTGACTCCAGAAAGGCTTAGGCAGTGAGATTCATCAGTTCTCAATGCAGGCAATAGCCATCAGACCATTCTATACAGTAAAGGTTAAAAGCAAACAAGTACACCCAAGTGCACATGATGGTGAGGGGAGCCTGCCTACAAAGCATGAGACCATCTCTAATTAACAGGGGTCAGGGGAACGTGCCCTGTGGCAGATCCTAACAACACGGGTACAGCAGGGCACCCTGGGAAGCTGCAGTCTTGGCGTCGGCCCCACGTGGGCCATAGAATGAGAGGGAGCCTTGGTCTGATCTGTCTGGCAGTTTCTGTGCAGAATGGGGCCAATTTGCTGGGAAGCTTCCCACCCCCAAGGAGGGAAGAGGTGGGCCGTGAGTTTAACAAACATTTTGGTATTTGGAAGCTATTCCCAGCTCTCGTTTAACACACAGACTGCATTTCCCATTGCTAACTGGCAGCAAAGAGCTCATCAACATTTAAATAAGAGGCTTGTTAGTGCCAGCGTGAGGCAGGTTTGCATGCCAAGGCTGGCTAAGGTTTCTTGCCAAGGATTTTCTAAGAGAGAATTTCTCTAGGAAACTCCTTCAAAAGGAAGAATTCATTTCTGGTTAAAGAGAGCAAGGCCTTAATTTGAAGAGGTGCTGAGCTGGTTAAGTCAATTGGATAGTGCGAGAGCTCAAAGCCTATGAAAATCAGACTCTAGCTTTTAAATCAATCAAATGAAGAATGGCATGTGGTGTTTTGCAACTGATCGTGATTTCTGCAATTCAAAAACTGAACAACAACAAAAAAAAGGCTGCGCATGACCTCTTCCACCAGTGCCACTGGTTTGCTCATTGATGCTATATATGCTAAGGTGAGGCTTGAACTATACCTGTTACCTCAGTATGGGATTATTATTTTCTACACATGGTCAAATGCACCTAAGTACAGGGAGGAACCTCAATATTTGGCTGTTTCTAGATCCCAAATGAGTCATACAAACTGTGAACAATTTTCACTCTATGACCTTCGTTTGAGCTTCCCCATGGAGCTCAAGACTCCATCCCAGAGAGAGGGGTGCAGGTCCCAGAGTCCTGTACTATATGTCACTACAGCATGGTTTACTGCCTTTGCTTGTTCTGTCATATAACAGGAATAATGTCCGCGGTGTCGGAATATGTGCATGGTAATTGGCTTTTGCAGTAATTAAATGCCTCGGTGCCAGCGTTTAATCAGCCGCCAAAGCCGTTTATTGCCTCATATACTGCTGCACCAGGAGCATTACCCCTTAATTAGTTGCTGAAATAGTGATGATTTAGCAGCGTCTTTATATTTATACTTTAAGACAGCAGATTCAGTCCAACATCAACAATATTGCAAGATAAAAAAACAGCTCATTCTGCTATGCAGGGATATTTGGCCTTATGTATTTTTCCTTACCTTGTGGAAAATAGTGTCATGTGCATCTCCCGATGACACCGTGCTAGAGGTGCAGACAGCACACTGCGAGCAGTTGCTATGGCTCTGCTCCACTCCAGCACTGACCTTGTGTATTTTAACTAGCTTCAGTATCGATAAAACATTGCTTTTGTCCCAGAACTCTCAGCACCGAAGAGGTGTAGGCTTCCCCTGCTTTGACTCACCGTTACCAGCAACGTCTGGATTTGGTCCAGCAGACCAGGAGCAGAGAGCCCTATGGTTTCCTCCCTATGCTCCTTGGGAAGGGAGCTCCTCTGTGTCACTGGGGGAGCAGCACTTTGTCTTGCACAGTCCTGGCAGGTTGTGATGGGTCACAGTGACAGCAGTAACACTGCCTGATCCCAAGTCCTCTTCCCCCCTTTCCCTGCCTGTTTTTGCAGTGGAGATGGTGCTGTGCTGTAACAGCAACTGGCTGTTTTCTGAGGAATTGACGGTGGTGAAAGAGCCTGCTCACTGCATCCATCCGTCCTCTTCAACTGCAGCTGTCTGAAAGCAAGAAGTCTGGCTTATGTTGGTCTTTTGGAACCCCTTGCCAGCAAGAAAGGCATCTCCAGTTTACCCCACGATGAGGAGATGTCTAAGAGACTTTGGAGGAATGGCCCATTTGTCACAGAGGGAGCCCTCACACTGGACTCTTCCAGACTATTAGAGATAACAGACATGAACCCCACCCAGAATGGCAATACTGCTTGCTAAGACACTCACGATAGACATATTCCCCTGGCTTTCCAAGTTTCATCCTGTTTTTGAAACCCTGAGAAGCTTACAGAGCCCCTGCAGCCTCTTCAGAATTCACTACAAAGGAAAAGTCAACCTTGTTCAGTAATGAAACTCCATTCGTGACACAGAGGAAGTCATAGAGCAAGTCAGCCTAGATATCCTTGAGATAAACATACAAGGCCCATCTTTGTTTAAATCCAGGTGGTTAAATCTGCAATAGCTGGAAACAGCCATTGTGTAGAGAAAAAGCAGCTGTAGGATTGCTTCATCATTTGACCAGAATATCACGAACAAGAGCAATATGTGGGGCTGCCAAGTAGTCCGCACCACCTTCATCCTGCCCGGACCCCTCGTACAGCCGGCCTTGGCACCTGGGCTTTAGATATGCTTCACTCCCAAGGCTTTCTTTGTCTTCAAAGGATTCTCTTTGCCTTTGATTGCAAGAAAAGCAGTGCCAAATGATCAAATTAATAGCTCCCCACCCTTGGCCTTCGCCTCTGGCCCTTGGCCTACTAGTGCATTTTGATTTGTGTGCGGACAACGCATCCCTGGAACTTTTCCATCCTAACAAGTTTAGGAAAAAATACCTTGTGCTATAAAGGAAGTAATAATATTGAGTTTGAAAAAGCTATACAGTAGTTTGAACTGACTTGAAAGCCTATAACATCACGCTCCCTTTACTGCCAAGACAAAGGCTTTTGGACTCCCGTGTCCTGTAGGAACAGCCTGCAGGCTTCGTCCCTTCCTGAGGGAGAACACAGGTCCTTCCTAAGGTCCCCTGGGAAGGGGGAGGAGGAGGAGCTGGGAGTGAAGCTGCTGCTGCTTCCAGAGCTAACAAAGCATCCCCCTAACAAAACATAACCTACTAAACAAGTCCTTCACGTGCACTGGAGGTAGGAAAGAAAGCACAGGATTTAATTTGCAGCCAAGAATATTTCGCCTGGACATGAAGAAAAGCTGTCCAAGGGTGGAGACAATGCAGCTATGGAATAGGCTGCTAAAGGAGGTTGTGGGATCTTCAGCTGCGGATGTCTTGAAGGAGACACTAATTAAATTTTGTCAGGAGTGACAAAGGGGAATGGATTTAGCTGCATTGTATGTCTTGGGATCTTTCTACAACTGTGAAAAACTGCCTTAAGAAAACTACTTTTTCTGATATGAATGAAGGACTCACCTCAGTTGACCCCTAAAGACAGAACAACACAGTCCCTTCCACAGAGTGACTGATCAAACCCCAGACTCTCACTCAAAGAAAGAATGGCAGAACTTCTCCACAAGCTACAGAAGGCTGCAGGGCCACCTCAGACATCAAATCTGCCTTCTTGGCTGCTGGAGTTCATCGAGACAAATCCCACCTGAAGATAGCCCTGTGCAGGAAAAGAATTTCTGAGAGCAAAAGGGCTTTATAAAAAGGTGCAGGAATAGAGTGGAGAGACACAGCAGCTAAAAGCAGGGTGCAGATATTTAGTGGGTAAGAATCAACTTACCTGGAGACACACTGGATTCCCCATTGCCTGGAATGTTTTGGTCAGGGAAAGCGCTTGGTGAGGGTTTGGTGCTGTGCCAGGTGCTTTCACTGGAGATATGAAGGTCAGGCTCTGTGATGAGCAGTAGAATTTGTGAAGCAGATTGGGCAGGACCAGGAACCATTCAAGTTATTTACTGCAGCGATGGCCTAGAAACAACATCCTTTAAAGAGATACACATTGCAAGCCATGCTTTTTTGCACCCAACAGTGAATGAGGGTCTCAGATTAAGTATGTTAAAGAGCTACACAGTGAATTTTTGAATGCAAAAGAGAGAGAGATGGAGGATATGAAGCATAATTGCAGGTGGAGTTTGGGAGAAAGTAAATACCATTCGACTTGAAAAAATAATTTCACACGCTAGCAAACAAAAATGAAATTTATAAGGATTTTATTGGATTGGTAAAACGTAATAAAAAAGCATTTGTGATACTTCTTCTGCAAAGAAAAAAAGGCATCTGGCAATTTTGCATATTTATTTTCCCTTACAAAACATTAGAAAAGCATAACTGATAAAATAAGGATAACAACTGAAAGAGCAGAGCAAAGAGGAAAATACATCTCAATATAATTGGATAATGCATAATAAAAATACAGAAAACACATGCTTAAAACAGCTTTCATTCTCTTACAGTAAAAAGTCATTTTATGTGTTGAATAAAAAATATACGCTGGTTGCTCTGAAAATTGCAGTTCAGAAGAGGTAACTAGCTGAGAACAAAATATATATATCTATATATATTTATAAATATAGAAAATGTGTATATGCTGTATCTGTCCTCAGAACAAACTGGAATACATGGTTTTCAATTCATGCACACAAGTTACCAGAGAAAAAACTTCATATATTACCTAGCAGACTGATCCTGTAAGGTGCTGATTGCATTTCCTGAGTGCCCTCAAAGCCCTGCTGAAGTAGTCAGTGAAGGAGACGAGTGGCCTGATGGGTTCAGTGAGAAGGGAGGGTGCTCAGCATCTCACAGGACATGCACTCAGCAACCTGCAGGATTTGTGAAAACTCCCACGACAGAAGGATTGGGCCCCTCACGGGCTGGGGGGATGCTTGTGCTCAGCAAGGGGGAAAAAACTCTGTTTCCCCCATGCTCTGACAGATAGGAGACCAGTCCTAAAAGCTCAAGTAATGTTACTTCATTAGGATCTGAGGGCATGGAGTTTGCAGCAAGAAGGCATCCCTCACATCTAGGGAATGTCCCTCTCTCGCCCAGATACCCAGGCTAGTGATTCACATTTCAAAGGAAGATGCTTCCCATACCTCTGAGAGCCTCTGCTAATGCAGAACAAGAAGTGTGACCAGCCACGCTCCCCTCCCAGCTGCAACAACGGAAATGACACAAAACCTGCCCTGCCTCAGGGGCTAGACCAACTGCTACCATAAAGCTGAAATACCACCTTGCACCTGGCCTAATCACCCTATGAATTAATACACAGCCAATAAACAACACCACCGGTGAACCCCAGGGCAGACAGGTCTGCAGTTAGCAGGGACAGCCAAAGCACAGAAGCAACACAGGGCAAAGACGTTCTTAGGGCATGCCCTCCTTGCAGTCTGGGAGAGCTGAACAGATCTCCGTGGGCCATTTGGCCAAGAGAATCAGGACTCCTGGTCTCATTTGACTGACTGGAAGGTAGGCACCAGGAAGCTGCTCTCCAGACTTCCTGACAGTCCAAAATACAATCTGTGGCTGGGGAAATTACAGGACCTTTAAGGAAGCTGAATCCTCATGAAGGCACATCATGTCTAGCAAGATCAAGAGAAAGTCCAAGCATAACTTTGTTCTGCCTGTGTCTCTACCAATACTTAGTTCAAATTCTCCAGAGGGAGAACAGATAAGACAATCTGATAAGATTGAGACTTATAAGGAGATACACCCATGTACCTCCGTACTGAGCAGCTATTTACCAGACAAGGTGGTGTGCTAACCAAGACAATAAGCTTTACTTATCCCAAAGGAGAAGAGATGCTCAAAATTAACCACTTCTGTTCTATATCATTCTCATAATTTCCATCTCTGCTTGGTAACAGGGTTATTTCTCTGTTACCCATGAAGGACTACTGCAGGTCACTAGAAAGGCACATAGTGAAGAGAGAGGAATATACTTTTTGTAAATGAAACTCAGTTAACCGCCTTCTCCTCATCTTGCTGGTTGTGCTACTTAGGGGCTTGTCAAGTACTTAACTACTTGGTCATTGGGCACATTAGAAATACTACATTTTAGATGGTTAGAGCAAAGAACTAAATCAGGCTCAGAGGACAAGGCAGAAAATGTCCCTTTGCCAATAGGGATGGGTTTCCTATTCATACAGTGCTGTCATTAAAGTATTGGCAGATGTAAAGAAGCGCCTCAGTTTTGTGTTTTCATTGGATATCATCTCAACAAAGCTGAAACACAAACCACAACCTTTGGCTATGCTCTTATCTCATAAAATCCTGAATGAAACATCAGCACAAAGGCAGCCTACTCAGAGGAGGACTTCATCTCCTTTCCTGCAGATCTTCATCACTGCATGGAAACCAATGGCTAATGGCAGACAGAAAACACCTGTTTCTGGTGAAACACTCGCTCTGCAGAGACACCACTGGGTATGGAGAGGAAAAGCTGAGCCTGGATTCAACTTCATTGGGAGGATTTCGTCACCCTAGACCTGCAGTAAAAAAAGCACATGCTACAGCAGCATGGCAAGCAGAGCAAATATTTGCAGAGGACATGCTGGGCTCTAGCTTAGGTGACTCTCAGGGTGGCTTTTCCTTATTGCTGATAAAGCAGCTGCCACCAAGGAAGAGTATAAAAACACTAAGAAACAGTGAATGTCCATCTCTCTTTTATTTTGAAAATGAAGCACTTTCCTAAATGCAGGTCTTCTTCCCACCTCAAATTCATATTTGGAAAACTTCCCAGTATCAGAACTGGAAAATACCATGATTGCATTTTCTAATCCTAAAACCTGTATGTGCTTTACAAGAGTCCCTAACTTTGTTTGAATTCAGTGCCCAAAACAAAATGGCTCTGGATCATAGAAAGACCAGATAAAGAAAAGCAATGAATTAAAAAAAAAATAAATTAAAAAAAAAAGACATCATGGAAGAGCACATGGTTCTGACCATCAGAAATGCTGAAAAAGCAAAGCTTCTGTACAAGAAAATTAGCACAAAATGCAGAAATGTAGCCACTGGAAAAAAAAAAAATTAAATTTGAGCAACTATGCCTTTAAGTTTTTACATGTTTATTGCTTCCACCTCTCTTCTATCAGATGAAATAGGGCTGGCCAGGTCTTTTCCTATCCAAGCTGGCTTTGCTCGCTGGGCTGTCACAGTTCTGGCACAGACCCATGGAGACAGGACTTCCTACACCTCAGGGGAATGCTCAAGTGGGGATACTTTTCAAATATCTATTTACTCCTGTCCACCATACACTCCGCTTCCAAAAATACAAAAAGCATCTGAGCCTTTAAACAAGTGGACTGAGCCTTTCAAGTTTCTTAACAATGTTTTAAACCCAGGGTAAGGAGGGATGGGAATACATTTTCGTACTTAGAGGAGACAATGAGGAAACCAACATTCCTGGACGTGGCATGCTGTGTAATCACAAAGCTGAGGTCTGTTGCTGAGCCCGTTCTGCCAGCCAGCCCCTGTGAGACAGAAATGGCAAGAAGGGTATTTCTGCACTGATGAACTTGGAATGAAACTAGGGGCAGTAGATGGGAAGGAAAGACAGGTACACAGCATGGAAATGACTTGCCTGGAGCAAGCACACAAGTAGGTTATATTTGCCATTTTTCTACCTATCTCCTCATTCCTTTAGCCTTGTTCCCAAAAACTAGCTTGGGAACTAACTGAGGGAAGGGGAGGGGGAGCAGCAATTTGAACAGGGCAGATGCTCCAGTTTAAACCACATCTTCCTAAAAGGAACTGAGGGTGGGGGCAGGGAAGATGGCTATTATTAATGTCCTTCCGTATATAGCAAAGCAGACATCCTGCATAATGGCAACACAATACATCAATAATAGCCCAAGAATAGCTTCCTACCGTTTTTTTCCCCTGACAGTTAGAAACATAAAGAGAAAAATCAAGCTGCTGAGATAAATAGCTGAGTCTCCACCCCCACCTCAAATTGCCTTGGCATATTTTAAGAGATAAATGGTTCTATGAGAAATTTAAATAGCTTTCTCTTTTCTTTTTTGGCAGCTGCAAGAACTGGGTCAGGTGTAGAAATTATTAATTTCGAAGCCTGAGAAACCCATGTTTGAAAGTAAGGGTTGGTTTTTTTTTGGTTTTGGTTTTTTTTTTTTTTTCCTTTAAAGCATCAACTTTCTTAGAAGTAGTTAGAAAAAAATAAAAAAATATTGTGCTTTTTTTTTTTTTTTAATAAAGTCAAACCCAAGATAATTAAGTAACAGCGCTAGCTGCAGAAAAGGGACAATCTGCATAACAGCGTAATGAACATTGAAAATATCCATAGTAGATTGTTAATGTTTTTTTATGCACTGTGTACAGGGTTTGCACAACGGCTTTTGTTCCTCGTGATCAAACGCAGCACTGGGAATAGTGCCTGAAAAAGAAGGTTAGGGGGCACCATTCTGTAGTTTAACTCTAGAAGGCATTGCTTAAGAAAGAGGAGTACTGTGGGGTGACCAGCACTGAGTCCCCCCCCAGGTGCCAGTTCACTCAGCCCCAGCTCTCAGGACCAGGAGCTGGGCTGCCCAGGGCTGTGTCAGCCAGAGCTCAGTGTGGGGGAATCTGGTACTGAACAAATCACTGCTGCCCCATTCCCAGTCCTGCTTTACGCTGATAACAGCAGTTACAGCATCGCACAGAGAAGCTGAGCTAAAAGCTATCTTCCTCCTCCTGCTATATCTGGAAGGTTTCTTTGCAACCATAAAACCTCGAATCTTACAGAAAAGAATGCTGAAATCCTGTAGAAACTGCTCAGAGCAAGGAAACAGTGATATATAAACTCCCTCATAGGATGGTACACTAGTTAAGACCTGTAAAAGGTTTGATTTTCCAGTCCTACAAAGACTCTGAGATGCTGAAAGGTAACTTTGCTGGTCAAAATCTCTTCTGTGTCCCAAATCAGGTTGATACGTGAGAAGGTGGAGGACTCCCTTGGTCAGAGCTGCTGCACCTCTGCAGGGCTCACGGCTTGTGTTGTTCTTCCCTCAGTGACCAATCAAAAATTTAAAAGGTGACAAAGACACAGATGTAAATAGAACTGCGATGCCTAGAAAGCCAGAGCACAGATAGGATCAGAGACAGACTGTAATTACAGGCCCTGCTACTTATTACATAGGCCAGCAGCGTTACATGAGCCTTCTGTGGAAACTTCCTGTGTAATTAATAAAGGAGAAACAAAATACTTTCGCAATCACTTTTCTAGATTTCACTGTGGGGGTCCAATCCTGCCATCCTGGATTAGCTCTAATCATAGTCAATCTTTCATTGCATAAACTGAAGGCATCTGTTCTGTCAAAGGTAAAAAAAAAAAAAAAAAAAAAAAAAAGAACAACAGAAAACAAGCACCAAACCTCAATGCAAACCTACACCGTTGCAATCAAGGAAGAAAGGAAATCGATCCTGAAAACTCCCGCCCAGATCGTAATCTGACAGTGTTTTCAAGGCATCTGGCAAAAAAAGGAGAAGAAAGAAGAATGCTATGAAATATTTAAAACTCTGCTTCTGTCAGGAATACGTGAGAGGGGAAAGGTGAATCTGAAAAAGCGGTATTATTTGTAAGCTGAAAAGGAAAGCACCACTTTTTGCGTAGAGATGCCCTTGGCCCAACCAGAGCTGTTCTGAGGAAAAGCACCCGGCACTGAGTGAACTTGGAAAAGTCAAGGCTGCACATGAGCAGGACAAGGAGGCTGCCCTGCACACCATGGTTTGCAGCATGGGATGTCAAGAAGGCAAATGAGAACGTTGATAATACAGTAAAATAGCTGAGCGTATGCACCCTAACTGATCCTAATCTAAAGCTCCAATGAGATTTTCAGCAGAGATGGGAAACAGGGCATCCCCAAGGAAGGATTTCTCCAAACACCACTCCTCTTACTACTGAGCTTCTTACCAAAGAGGACAGCCAAGGATGCAAAGCTGCTCTGTGTGCTGTGAGATGCTGCATCCACACCTGCATGCAGCACAGCTCCTGTGGAAACCGTAGGAGACTCCAGGACCAGTGCTGGGCATACAAATGGGAACAGAGCAGTCCTGATAAGCTGAAACAAAAGGCACTTTGGAACAAAACTGGCACGGCCACAATCCCCACAGCGCTTGTGTAAGATAGCAAGGAAGAACCCCTAGAACGTATTTATCAAAAGCCATTTTATGCAGATTTTTTTTTTTTCTCCTGAATATTTAAAACGTGGCGAATATTAAACTTCAGAGATTCTTAATATGTTCCAAAGCCCCACGGACCTTTGAAATGCTAGCTCATCAATATGCAACATCTAATCTTGTCAAAAAAAAAAAAAAAAAAAAAAAAAGGAAAAAGAAAAGCAATTCATCCTTTGCTTATAGAGGTTACAGAAAGAATCGCAAAGAAAAAAAAAAAAAAGAAAGAAAAAAACCCAAACAATCAAACTTCCAGCTTCTTATGCAATAGGTTAAATTCGCACTGGTTGGGAAAGTTTCACTTTCTGCAAGGAAGAGGGAAAGTGCCCGTACGTGCACTGCTGCTGGAAGCTGCTTCTGAAGTGTGAGGCTGAAACTGTGTAGCTGGATTACAGTAAGTAGTTTATTAAGAAACCAAGGCTTGTGGCTTTGCATCCTGTTTCAGGCAAATATACCCTCAGGATCCCCCCCCTCCAAAAGCCAGCAGACAGCACGCCACCTAAAAACCCATTCTTGTCCAAAACGCTGTGGTTAAAATGGCTTTGCTTGTTTATAAAGTTTAGTGTTTCGTATCGCTTGCATCTGACCTTCAGCAGAAAGAAAAGCTCAGTTAAATTGTGCAAATATGTACCAAATGGGAGCAAGGGAAAGCGGCCAAAAATGCTGCATGAGCTTTTGCAGGGCTGCAGCCTTTTAGGAGCACCAGCGAGATGAACTGGATGAGAGGCCAAATTGATTTAGGCTCCAGGCGGGGGCTTAAAACACCACGACATCCAAATTCACAAAGAAAATGTTCTGTTACTGCAACCCCAAATTTCCTGCGCACGAAAACACTGTTTTCTTTCATCTTTGGGAGATGCTCGTTCTGTAATCCGACATTTAAAAACGAACAAACAAACAGGAGTCAGCTGACAAAGGCTTCTTGCTGGTGAATGGAAGTAGGTCACTGAGTATTTTGCCTTTACAGTCTGGTTTAATATCGGTGTTGTACGCAAAACAGAAATAAAACTGCACTGGAGAGAGGGAGAGACTCTAATTTTGTCTTTTCTATGAAAATGAGCATTAGCATTCTGCATTAATGTGCAATGCCTCCCCAGCACCCGATATCTGGATAATTAAAAAAGCAGAATAAAGCGCAGAGCAAAGCACACACTAAATTAAACAACAAAAAGCCCTCACTGGTCAGCCTGTGTTTAAAGACATCTAAGTATGAGTAATCGGGCAAAGAGGAATTTTCCTGAAGGAACATAAAAGAAAATGAAAGCTCCGCATATAAGACCAAATAAAATCTTCTGTCTCTTGCAAATGCAAATGCTGGCTGCCCTTTTTACACAAACATATTAAAGGAATAAAATTGGAGGAAAATTAAAAAAAAAACCAAAACAGTAAAAGAAGAAAAAAAACTTAATAAATTCATTTTTGAAGAAAAAAATCTTTAAAAACAAACAAACTATCCTTCAAACAAATTTCTTCATGATACGATCCCTGCAATCATGTGGTTCTAAATTAGACGGTTAAATACGACTGAAAAAGTAAGGCACAATTTCACAATCATTTTAAAAGCAATAATTATAATCATTTTCTTTGATATCCATGTGGCAGGCCACTGATACTGTGGATACATAAAACTACTTGACTAAAGATCTGGAAAAGTTTTTCCAACTCCCATCTAAGCCTTGCAATACCTCTGTGCAGTAAGTAACAAACCATGCCCACTGCAAGGAGCGCACATTGAGCGAATGGAAAAAGAGGGTAAGATTGCCACTTGTGGCAAAGGGAGGGCAGAAGCAAAAAAGGGACCCCACGTGTCGTCTTCCCAGCAAAAGATGCTGACCCCTGGAAAGCAGTACCTAAAGGGAGGCTGTAAGAAAGAAGGGGACGGACTCATTGGCAGGGTCTGTTGTGATAGGACAGGGGGAAATGGTTTCAAACTATAAGAGGGGAGATTTAGACTGGAAATAAGGAAGAAGTGTTCTACACTGAGGGGTGGTGAGGCACTGACACAGGTTGCCCAGAGAAGTGGTGGTGCCCCATTCCTGGAGACACTCAAGGTCAGGCTGGACGGGGCTCTGAGCACCTGATGGAGCTGTGGGTGTCCCCGTTCAGTTTGTGGGTGTCCCCGTTCAGGGAGTTGGACCAGGTGGCCTTTGAGGGTCCCTTCCAACTCAAACAGTTCTACGAGTCTATGAAATGTAAAGGTAATGCCACCCTGGGGCTTCTGTTTCCTTCCTCATTTTCTAAAAGATCATCTAGTCATGACGAGAAATGTGGACAAGCAGTAAACCAGAAAGAAAGTTTGAGCTGAGCACTCTCAACACCAGTGATCAATTCATGGGTAGTTGCCTATACACATAACACGAAGCCAAAAGAATCATATCACGGAATCATGGAGTGTCTTGGGTTGGAAGGGACCTCAAAGAACACCTCGTTCCAACCCCCTTGCCATGCACAAGGCTGCCAGCTGCTAGATCAAGCACACACAATCACAGAACAGCTCGGAGACCAGGAACACACAGCCAGGAGAAAAGCCCAGTGGGTATAAGCAGCAGTGCTTAATAATACAGTCTAAATAATTGTGCTCAGTTGTAGCACCACAAACACGTTGTGTGTGCATGTGAGTGCACACATCAGAGTGGTCTGCAAGTGTTTGAGTGTAGTGTTCTCACATCCCAGCAGAGAACTTGCAGGATGAAAGGAGAGCCATTCCCTAAGGTCCACCAGGAAACCTACTGAGGTTATGGTTTTCTCTTGGCCTTCTAGATGCCAATCGAACATTGTAATTTCACAAGCATTAAGTCTTTTCTCTCTTGCAATACTAAGAAGCACCAAATGCCAGATAGGCAACCGACTGCTGCAAATTCGGACTTGGAGTGTTGAGGAAGACAGGTAATGTTTCTAGAAATGTCTAAGGAGAAATGCCATCCCCGAACCCAGAAGGGTGACAAAGTTCAATAAGTATCTTTTGATCTTCACGGCCGTCGCCATAATGTGCTTTTTTCCCCCCAGTAATTATAAAGAGAAAAACTGCAGTTGCCACAGCAAAGTCCCAGGCAGCTCCCGCAGCCACACTACGGCTTTAAGAGGAGAAAGAAAAATGAACCCAACAGAAGTAACACTGTTATTTTAAGAAGAGTCACATTATTTGGATTGTTCTGGCAAAGGAAACAGTGACTTCAAAGTTAGCAAAGCTAGTCAAAAACAGGGGAAAAATATCTTGTGAGAAGTTTAAAGGCTTTTTTTTTTTATTTCACCAGGCCTAACATTGAACCATTTTCCAAGAACATGTGCTTTTTTTTTTTAATGAATTTTTATCCAAAAAAGTTTTCAAAATCATCACAGAAACTTTAATTGACCAGCAGAAGAAACCCAAGAAGGAAAAAAGAATTGAGAAAGGAGACAAAGATTTTTGAGAAATGAAAATATTTGTCAACAATTCTGAAATCTATTTAGATAAAAATTGAATAAGGTTTTAATTATAACAGCAAGAAATACCGCTGTGGATAACACTGCAAAGAGAGAATTTCTAATTAAAAAGAAGGCTCTTCCAACATCACATGATTTAGTGTAAAAATTGGGACCAGCTCAAACTGGAAATAGTGTTCTCCAGCTTCCTCAACTGGTGCCTTACCAGCCTCCAGATAATACTGAGTAGTTCCTGCCA
>JAOWBP010004023.1:10068294-10137872 GCA_028571105.1 Tragopan temminckii
AAACTGGAAATAGTGTTCTCCAGCTTCCTCAACTGGTGCCTTACCAGCCTCCAGATAATACTGAGTAGTTCCTGCCACCCTTTGGCAACAAACCCTCTATTACCATCTCTAGTGTTTTCCATTGGGAATTCCACCACCATGAGATTCTTCCCCACATTTCTGCTAGCTCTGATCTACAGGACTGAAATGTACGTCAAGTGTAGGCAACACAGCTCTGTGAAGAAATACCAACTCAACGTGATGAACCAACTGCAGGAATCAGATATCAGTAACAAAACAGTTCAAAACTCAATTCCTTTCTGAGCTGTTCATCAAAGGCACTAAGTGTCTACCATGGTTACCAAAGAAAGGCAACCGTGGACCTTCTCTGGACCTTCTCTGGGGTCCTGTTATCCCTCATCTGCTGGACCACTTCAAAATCAAAAGCAACGATACCCTAAAACCAGCATCTATCAGACCTAGGCTAGGTTTTGCTGACCACGGTCTGGCAGGAGCTGGAGCAGATTCAAAGAGATTTCAACATGACTTGTTGCATATTCCCTTCAACCACCACCAATTCTTCAAAATACAACTTTTCCTCATTCTTCTCAGGCACACTTTGCGGATAGGCAGGAAATCAATGTAAGGCCCATATCCCATGGAAGTTTTGCACCTGCCATCAGGCTGAACACCTTATATAGAGTCCACTCTGATGAATACTTTGCTACTTTCACACCTCTATGATTAAGTCATTACCCAAGTGTTTTGCAGTCGTGATAAAAATCCAAGAATTAATATATTTAAAAAACCCAACAAAATTAAAGGTGCATTATCTGATAAGCTAAAGCAATGGTGTCACTTTCTGTTTTTAAAAGCAACGCTCAGGCAATGATTAAAATAAGTGACAATAAAACCATCACATTCATAAAATTGTAGTGTTAGCCTTGGGGATGTGCATAAAGATTGGGCTGTAACCAAGGCAACCCAAGCTTTGGGAGAAAGTTTAAGCAGACATTTAAAGCCATGGTTCAAAGACAGAGTAAATCTGGCTGTGGGGCTACTTGTGACATATGGAAAGTGCCACAGCCACCCCGTGCCAAGCACTGATCTTGTAACAACTCACCCTCCCAATGTCCAGATGTTACTTTCGATCTCCTGCTGTCTGCCCTCCTGCATAAAGGTGACACAGGAGCTGTACCACACGTTCAAGTGAGTTTAGCATAAATTTGACTGTGGCCCCATCCTACCCAGCTCCAATTTATCTGATGGAGTGATACAGAGTCAGTCTGGCATTAATGACTGCAGACCCATAGATTACAATACACCATGCGATGGCTTTAAGCTTATGCTTAAACAATCCCCACGGGCTTAAGCATTTTGCTAAATCAGAACCTGATTCCTGGACCCTTCTGTGCCCTGTCTGGCCACACAAATCACAGGATCAGGCCCTACTTGCCAACATATGCTCAAAGAGGCCAAAGCAGCACAAGCAAAAACTCTACAGACTCAGAGGTGTCTGTGTGATCTTCCAATTCTTTCTGAAAAGAACAGTCTAGACTTTACCACAGGCACAAATGAAGTGATATGTATATATAAATATATATATATTTTTATGGCTAACGTGCACCTTAAAAAGGCAAGGTCTCTTTGGCAAAAACCTCCTTCTTGGAACAGATCAATCAGGTTGTATTGCAAAATGTGATAACTATTGTGATGCAGGAATACCCCAGTGGTTCTTAACTGCAGTGCAACTAAGATAAGTCCACCAGCATTATCTAGTCAAATCCTGAAGCATCAGAGGGGAGCTTTCCATGAACAGGTGGGTGATGAGAGCCTCTGTGTTACTTGCATACATATATATGTACATATACATATATGCACTGTCTTCCAAATACATTTACAGCAATTTTAGAAGCCAAAACAACTTGCATTACAGAAAACAAAGAGAATTGTTTTGGATGCTTAATCTTTCTAACAGGCAGATGGCTTTGGTTTTTTTGGGGTGAAAACAAAAGCACAATAGTACCTTTGCCCAGATATGTCAGGTCCAGAAATAAGCCACAGTATCTCAAACAATAACAGAGCTCAATTTTTGACAACCACTTTTCATCCACTGGGTATTTAATGCGTAAAAGTTTGGCTCTCACCTCCCTGCACACCAGCCCAGCTCACCACAGCACCCTAATAACACAGATTGAGATCTACACCTCCTGGCTGGCCCTTAGCTTTGAAATGGGCTGGAATCCCAAACCTACATACCAGCAGACTTTTCTGGAAGGAGAAAACAAAACTCCAGAATCAGAAGTTTGGGCCAATCTTTGATTAGTTTAATTCTCACAGCATCTCTGGGAAGTTGTAAAGAAGCTTTCTCGTGCAAAGGACAAGAAGCCATACGACTTTTCCCAATTCCAGCCTACACCATGACCATGAAAAGCCCAAGGAATCTGGACTTCAGTCCTCCTGAGTCTAGGCCAC
This sequence comes from Tragopan temminckii, assembly GCA_028571105.1. Taxonomy (NCBI): domain Eukaryota; kingdom Metazoa; phylum Chordata; class Aves; order Galliformes; family Phasianidae; genus Tragopan; species Tragopan temminckii. Next base: position 10,070,749 of record JAOWBP010004023.1, read on the forward strand.
ATTCTGCAGGCAGATACATAAGCTTGTTTCCATCACTTACCCCAGTGATGTATTCATGAGAGTCTCATCAGCCACCCAATTTAACACTAACGAGAACAAAGTTCAGAGCTGCCTGATGAATGGCTTCTTGTATGCTTGGATGCATCAGGTCCTCCCCTGTGTTTTAGAGATGTAAAACCAGCAGTGTTAGCAACCCTAGCTCTGAACTCCAGTGTTCCTGTAGGGTTAATTCAAATTGGATTCGCTCACTAGTTGCAAGAGTTTTTGACTGCTGTGTGAAGGGGCTGCCTGTAAAAAGCGAGCTCAGAAGAATCTTACGTGCCACGGTTCAGGGAGCAGGAGCCCAGATGGAATCTGGCAGGAGTCGCCCTGCAAAAAAATCTGTTTATGTCTGAAGCAGTAAAATTCTTGAAGGCCAGGGCAGAAATCTAGTATAAAAAGGCAAACTGCTTCAGTACAGCCGCTATGGTGGAGAACGATTTCTTCTGCTTAATGATGCCACCCTTCTACAAAGAAGGATTCATTCCGAGCTGTGAATTTTGGGAATCTTCCCTGACACCGATGGAGTTTGCCAACATACAAACCATGTGAGGAACAGAGGTTTCAGATTGGTATTTCTGTATTTGAATTTACTGTATACAGCTAAAGCTATTACAGTTCACAGTGCTCTTCCATAAAGGTTAGTGCTAAACTGAAAGGAAACGCACCATTTGCAGGAGCTGCAGTGACCATCTCAGTTTTTCTTTTTTTCCTATCAGTCCAGCTCATCTAACTTTTTTTTTTTCTTTTCCCTCAGCATTAGGATAATTGTATCAGGTTTCTGTTATAGAGACTGAAGATGAAAGCACCACATTCTCATTGTTTTTCAGTGGGCACATGAAAAAATTCTCCTAATATTGTTAAAAAGTGCCAGTTTGTCACTAAAATGGTCAATCAGCCTGCAACTGTTTCAGTTCTGCTTCTTAATTTGTTAAGTGCAAAGAAAGGTATTCTCTTTGATTACATCTGCAAATAAGATATTAATGTCAATTCAGTGATACGAAAATTACTCCCTCACTATGTAATTTGCACCTTAGTTATTATGGGTTTCATGAACAAGAATATTATAGCTGCTCAGAGTGAGCCATGAATTTATAATTTATTTTTTTTAATTAGCAAAAAGAAGAAAAAGAAAAAAAAAAGCCCACGAACACCAACACGACAAAAAGAAAGGTTATCTCTGCCCAGCTTTTTATTTACCTTGGCACATGTATTACCTCTGGACAGAAGATGAAAGTGCTGCTCCTGGCCCAGCACTCTTCTGCAATGACATTTCACCAGAGAGGAGTAATAAGTGGCTGGGATGAAAATGAAAGAAAAAAAAAATCATTTGCTTTTTGGGATGGCACAGAGAAGGGTTTAACACCTTCTTCAGCTTTAAGACAAAAACTGAACAACTGCACGGTTCTTTTGCCGTTGTTGGAATAAGATACCTTTTCCAATGGGAGCTCCAGATCATGCGTGTTAACTTCAGAGAGACGTCTATCCCTGCTTCAATTCCTGTTACAGCTGAAGGAAAATCCTCCCATTTCAATAAACAACGGAACAAGACTTCAGTGCTTAAATATCTACCCAGAAGCCAGCACAGCCATTGGTCCCACTATAGTGAGTGGCATAAGATTTTTTTGAGCATCGCTTTGCACTGCAGTTCTATGTAGTCTTTTTTTTTTTTTTTTATTTAACCACTGGGATTTTTAAAGAGTGTTTCCAGCCCCAGATCCTTAAAAGACCTTCTCAGCAGACATGATTGGCTTATACCTCTAGTAAATCAAAAGCACATTGTGTGTGTGTGTGTGTGTGTGTGTGATTGCTCATATATTGTGAATTGGAAGCATCACTACTGAATAAGTTTATGCAATAGCAAAAATATAATTCCATAAGAAAAAGGAAAAAAAACAAACAACCTATACAACTGGAAGGGAATGGAGACAAGTAAGGACCTAAGAAGAAACACATAGACAATAAATCTGTGTTCCAAAAAGCTCAAGGTCACATCTACACCCTTAGGTGCAGTACTGTCAAAGCTGTGTTGTTTGAGTTGTAACGAGGAATGCTAGTTCTGCTCTCACATTGGCTTCACATCCTCTGTGACAGTGGAGCTACTTCTGCTGGTGATCCATTAAAATAAAAGAGAAGATCCCCATAGCTGATCAGATTTCCAAAATGACTTGGAGAAAGAAACTAGCTCAGCCACATTTCACCAGTTCAGACCTTCTTCCACAGGAAGATAACTTAGCAGCTGGTGGTCTGACTCACCACCCTCTGGAAGACTCATGTCTAAGTTAGGTGCCTGTTTCTGGCTGTCTGAACATGGCCACAGAACCGCCCTCTTGCTCCAAGGCCTTCCAGTTTCACTTTTTTAAAAACAAACAAACAAACAAACAAACAAACAAAGATTCAGGCCCTAGGCTGGAAAGAAATCATGCAAAGCTTGTGCAATTCCCCCAGCAGGCATCCTGGGGAGGGTCACAGTTGGTACTCAGAGATCAGTGCTGGCCTTGGCGGTCAGAGCCTGGATCCGAGCTGAGTTGCAGGTCTTGCAAAGGATGTGCCCATCCAGAGGGTAACAGCCCTGATTGTCCCCCTCAGACAGGAGGCCGCCACAGTCCTAGGAAACCAGCAAACAGAGCAAAATAAGAAATACGAACCATGTTACCTGAAGAATCTATTAGGCAAAGAAGCTCTCCTTACTCTCCACCTTGTAACAGGATCCAGCCTGAGTCAGCGCAAAGCATGAAGCTGAGGCATGTGATGACTTTCATGATTAAGACATTTCTTGATAAGAGACAATGCTGCAGAGAAGATGGGTACCCAAGCTGTCTGCTGAATTTAATCCAATTGAAAATAAAAGGAGATTACTCCTTTCACATTTCTAAGGTAGGGAAGGTCTTTAGCACTGGAAAAAAGCATCAAACTTAACCACATATTTATTATTGCAAAAAAAGGTAAAAAGGAAGCATCCTTGGAAAGGAAGTTTGGTACCAATATCTGACTACAGGTAATCTCCTTTGGATGAGTTGATGCCACAAAGCTGCAATATTCTCAGGGGTGACTGCTAAGCAAACTCCCTGCCTGTCACCCATGACCAGAACTGTCACCTGCGTTTGTATTGCAATTGGTGCAAAAGGCTGTGGCTGAAAGGAGAATATCAATGAAATTTGAAGAGTGGAAATCTCACTATAAGGCCCCAGACACCTCAGCCTCATGTAAAGCCAAGTATAGGTGCTGGAACACTGGGAATTACTCCTCCTTATGTGATCAGACAATCATTTGGAACAAACAGCTGATGGAACTGCAGTGAGGAGATTACAGCTTGCTTAGTGGCCATGTCTCTTCATCATAAATCTCTGTTTGTAAATACGTCTGGCAAGGAAACGGTAGGAAAAAAAAACCTGCTACTGCCCCACTTGAGAGAGCTGAGACACATGGAAGTGAAGACCAAAACACAGAAGAATTTTCAGACACTGCAAAAAGACTGCTGTACCTTACTGATCTGGGAGTCCAGCTCATTTTTGTTGTCTTACTAATATGCAGCACTTTTGAGAGTTGCATTATGCAGAGATGATAGCTTAGCAATCTTTGGAGCAGCAAATCCACATGAGCATTTAAGGTCAAATCCGCAGCAGTTCAGTTGCCCATGAGATGATGCTCTAAGCTAATGATGTTTTGATCCAGGACCTATGTTGGACTTCAAGGAGCTGCGTGCTTGTGTCCTCTGACATCCATGTGCACGAAGCCCAGGTACCTCAACAGCCAGCATGGGGACATTCTGCATGATGAATTAGGCTCTGCAAAATTTAGTGTACAAATACCCAAATGCCTTACAAAAACTAGGCCTAAGTAATGAGTTGAACCCTGGAAACCAATGACAGACTGAAGAGAACCAGATGCCTCAAGTCTCAGCCTAGACCTTTAAGCCTCAGTCCATCCTTCTTTCCAGTTGGTTATTAAAACCTGCAGCTGTGACAAGAAATACATTTGGTCTCATTTTCTTACTCTGCCATCTGCCTGATATATTATCCAGCAAGCAACACTTGCATTGAAGAATTCTTGAAGGTTCCCTAACACAGCTGTTCCCACATGTTAATTGCTTTAAGGTGATTTTTCTTCTGTCTTCAGATTCTTACCATCAAAATTATATGAAGTGTGTAATGAAACTGAACAGGAAAGTACCACAAAAAACACTGCGCAAAACAAGAATGATCATGTTTATGTGTCCATTAAAATTCTTCAACCCAGAGCCATATGTTGAGTTTCCTGTACAATCTTGCTCAAATTCTAACATGCATAGCTTTCATTTTAAGAATATAAACATGAGCAACATTTGTGTCCAAGCTATAATTTATGATGTTCTCAAATATTAAGCTCTAATTAACTGAGTCACATTCTCTTGCTCTCCTAATGAACCTGTTATAAACAAGGGACCTGATTTTCTTCTCATTTGCACTGATATAAATGAGGAAAAATTCCTTGCATGCTGAAGCCAGTGAAGTAATTTGACAGTAGAGACAGTGTTACAATAGAGTTCGCCTGTTGTGCATATAACATAAGGCAGTGATGAAATTATACCAACCTTTGATTTCTCTCCTTCGTGCAATCAGAATACTAACCTCACACCGGTAGCACTGGACGTGGAAGTCACGATCCAAGGCGACAATGCGTACAGTCTCCTCTTGTCCTGGGGCTGGCATGATGGGCTCCTTACACACTGAACATCTTGGTGCAAATTTCCTGAAGAAGGAAGAGACACAGACTGTGGTGTCTTCACTATGCGATAGGGCTGGCTTGACTCAGGGTCACTTCAGAGATCGAGAGGAGCACAGGCCTTTTCTTTCTATCTTACGTTGTCCACCGTACGACCTTCTGCCTTATTTGCTATGTTCTGGTTTTGTACTCTGCAGCTGCCCGTGAGAAGTGGTGATCTCTGCTCCCAAGCAAGTGGGCATCCATGGGAACATCTAGCCTGTGATGAGTCATTATTTGCTGTTTTAGTTCAAAACCTACAGGTATCAATTCCATGGCAGCAGTTTCTCCTCACAAAATAATAGAAACTTGTACCTATAGAAGCTGTTGCTGTTTAATGAGAGCTGGGGTCACAGGCTACGCAGTGACAGGGCAAATGCTTGTGGCAAACATCAGAACACAAGGAGATCAAAGACCATTCTCCTATGAAATGCCTAGGAAAGATTGACTCTGCTACCCCGTCTGTCACAGAAACCACCCCAGAATTAACTAGCTTAGAAAAAAAATTAAAATCTATTTGTACTAGGAATAAAGAAAAATATTAATTTCACTGGCAGCAGATGAAAGATGCCTGTGTAGCTGCGATCTAACAAAAAAATGAATTAAACAGTGGCTATAGCGAGTGCTCTGAAAAATAACTTACATGGATCATGATATGACCGGAGCTGTAATCGCAGTTAATTATATGCTGCTTCATGCAGGCGCTTCCTTGTGCCATTTAGCTCAACTGTGGTGTTTAAAAATACTTCACCATTTCTCTGTCCAGGCCGTTGTGGGTAATTCATTATAAGCCAAATATTAACTCCAGTGACCCAGAAATGACTCTTGCAGATTTCAAGGGATGTGGATGCACTTCTGCGGGCCCCAAGCTCAAGAGGTAGCTAAGAGACAGTGTGGACCTCAGGTACAGTTCTGTTATCAAAACAATGCACAAGATGTCGAGCACTCAACTTCCAGACCAGGAGGAGGGCATCACTGACCCATTAAAATGGGACTGGCCAAAGTGTTGCTAAACATGTGGAAGCCTAAAGACATTCTGAACGTTCCATTAGATCTTCTGCTGCTCCCATTATCTTTCCACCTCAATCTTTCACTCAGCAATTTCATGTCCTTTGCCTGGACTGACAGCCTCCCACTTCCTGCTCTCATAGCTGTAAGATCCAGATCTATTCACAGCCAAAGGACTTCAGGATGGGACAACAGCTCTTGCTCCCACTCTTTCTCCTGAAGGCTTGAGGACTTGGGGAAGAAGCAGTCTCCAAATCATAAGTGGGATTGGAAGGAAATCTTTCAGGAGCATGACTGATGCTTTAGCCTCACATTGGGCCTCTGCTCAGAACCAAATTTTATCTTACACATGACTGCTGGCACAAAAAAGCAAGACAGCACACAGCTGCCCCAGCACCTGTCAATTAACCCAACTTATCTGAGCTACAGGGAACGTCCTCATATTGGATTTTAGCATGCAAGTTGATTGTGGCTGCTTTCCGTTCTGTCAAGTCAGTCTGCTTCTCTGAGCTTTCAGGCCCACACACCGATGTCACAAGGCTCAAATTAAGTCTACTCTCTTAGAAATTAAGAGATAAATGGTTGAGATGTAAACTCACATTTGTCAGTATTGATTTCCTCTTTTAATTGAGGGGTGTAACGTGTCTGTCTTTTCCATACAGTGGAAACATTTGTGCTCTGATTATATCTACGTCTGCCTTAGATGTGATGATGGGGGTGGTAGCGTGGCAGCAACAGAACTGCCTTGCAACTATATCTTTCAACTTGCTTTAAATGGCAGTTTCACCATAAATTATTAGCAGGGCTGTATTTTTAGCAGCTTTAAAAAGCTAATTAGCAACCAGAAACAAGAGAAACTATGAGTGTCCTGTGGCCACCTAGATCCCTCTAGTTGGTAAGCAAACACCTGCTGAGTGCAACAGCACAGGACCTCTCTTAATTGCTCAGGTGGAAGAAAGGGAAAGACACTGATGTGGAAGCACAGGTACAGCCAAGGAGAAATGTGCACATGCTGAGCTCAGGGAAGGCAGGGAGGAGTGCAGAGCATTTTAAATAGATGAGCACAGAGGTTACCCATAAATTCCAATCTACACAAGACAGAGATCAAGCATTACCAGCCACTAACTAGTTAATCTTGTATGCCACAATATGCCTTACTGAAGCAAAGCTCTAACTACTTCGTAGAGTCTTCAGAGGAAGTGGCAGAGGGTTCATATCTTTCTGGACACTCAGAGAGAATAAGGAGTGTTTTTAGGGACAAAAGAGACAGACAAGAAACAAAGCAAGTGAGAGCAGCTTGGGTCGTACTTATGGAAATCCTCGATGCAGTGGATGTTCCCACCAGCATCCACGGTGAAGGGAATCCCATCCAGGCTGCGATGGCACATGACACAGGTGAAGCAGTGGGGATGGTAGGCCTTCCCGGTGGCTCGGAGAATCCTTTCCATGATGGGCTTCGTGCATACACTGCATTGCTCCAGTGTGTTCTGCAAACAAAACATACACAAGCAGGTGTGAGCTCCATCTCAGCAGGATGTTTATAAAGGTCAGCCAGGCTGGAGGCTACTGCTACTCTACTTAGCAGCTTTAGGGGCTTTCATTTCTTCTAGATAACTGCCATACAATCAACAAAGAGCATGTTAACAGCATGGGGCCTGGATCAGGCCTTTAGTATTACGTGAAAATGCAAAGCTGTGTAATCCCCGGGAGAAAAATCACAGCCTTCACTCAACAGCTCTGAGAGATGATCAGGGATGACCCATCAGGTGGATGTATCTAAGATACTGAAGCTTCTCTAGCCAAGAACACACGAGGAAGTTGTGCAGCCTGAGTTTCTGCATGTTTGCCTCCATACTGCCCAGTCTGAATGACTTTATGCAGCTGAGTTATCAGACAAAACCTCATGCTCCTGGGGCTCTACAGAGACACCCTAACTACTCCACCCTAAGGAATCTTTATCTGTCTGGTAAGTAAGCCTTAATCTTCCTCTCCTAGCAGGAAAACTACTGTCAAGTTCTAGGAGAAAACAAGACAGTGCCAGGAACAACAGCATTGCATGGGCACGAGTTCAGGATGACTTCATGCAATCATTTATCTCTATCTCCCAATGTCTGAGATGATGACTAAAATGCTATTTCCAAAGCCATCTTCCTGGCCTTACAGGTATGCCAACATCACAGCTGTGCCAGCCTGCTCCTGATGCACTGGAGCCAATACCCTGTAGTTGGTTACAGAAACACCAGAGCAGTTTTGCTCCAAAAAGCCGCCCACGAGACACTCCAGCCCTTCTGACTCCAGCTGTGCAAGTTGCCATTTCAAACCAAGCACCCGAAATGCATGTGCCATGAATCAAAGGTGCAAAACACATAGACACTACCAATAAATCTATGGCAATGATTTGGGTCATTTCAGTGGAGCTTAGAAGAATGAATTTCACTTCTATCCTTGCCTGATGCACCTGGAGATATCAAATGTTATCAGCTAGTGTTTGAATCTTGGATAAGGCAGAATACCTATGGTTATAATACTGATTATGACTGAGATACACAGATATGAGAACAAGAAAAAAAGAACACATTTAATGGGACAGAAACAGAAAAAGCTGCTGAAGGGCAGATCATGTTGACAAACAAAGGAAGGCTGAAGTTCTTCTTTTTCCTCATGCAACAAAATTCCCAGGGAAAATAGTACTTTGACTGACCACAGTGTTATTGCTTCTTCGAGCCAATATTCTCAGGGGCAATATCCAGCTCTTACATGTACAGCCAAAATGTACTGTCAGGAGATGAATCACCCTCAGAAAGGTTACTTCTACACTCACATATATGTATTGGATGTTATCTCTGGGCTGCAAATCACTGGTAAGTCACAAACGTATACACACAGGTTCATATCAGAAGATCAAAAGGATTGGTTCTGGAAAGCTCGATATGAAAAGTCCTGAATTGAAACCCATATGAGAACCGCCTAACACATTTGTAAAGAGAATGCAGCCAGACTAGCACTGGTTTCAGCCTGGATTTTGCTTTATGATTTGTAATAATGGGCAGGAAAGAATTATTGCTGGCCTTTCTGTCTGGTTGCTGTCACCATCATCACCACTGTAACAGTAGCTGGTATGCCAGAAAAAGCAAGGTCAATAATTTTGCACTTGGAGGAATAACCTGGCAAAGATACCATTTTGCTTTGCATAAGCAGATCACATCATCTCAGTCCATATCCCTGCTGCTTTCTCTGTACCACCATGGAAGAAATGCTGCATACCTGCAGATGCAGACTGCATCACTCATAAAGCATCATCTATGACAACTTGCAGGTATGGAGCATTTGCCTCACCAAGTCACTGCTTGCTTTGTTTCCAAGAGCTGTCAACAACAGGGGCCAAGGGCAAATGAGAACGGGACAAACAAAGCACAGCAGTTCCTCAGGACGTGCTCCCAGCCTCCAGCAATTTCTGGCTTAGGGCTTCCTGAGCCACAGCTCGACCTCTCTCCTTAATAGCCTCGAGTGGATGCTCCTCCCATGAACTTTCCTAATAGTCTTCTGAATTCCGATGAACACTAAGCACCCACAACACAACCAGGAATTTCACAGCTTACTTGCATATGGAGAGCTGCTCTGCTGACAGCAAAGCTGAGTACAATCAGCCTGGTACCGTGAGCAGAGCAGAAACCAGCAGCTGTGATCCATCCCCAAGCAGCACGGCCTGGAAACGCTCTCACTACAGATCTAGTGCAACTCCTACTCGCACATCTCAGAGAGACAGAGTTCAGGCTGCAAGGGATCATCCCAGCCATCTTGTCTGACTTCTCGTATGATGCTGGCTTCGGTGGGAGTTTTGCAGTGACCGTAACAGCAGGTAATCATGTTTCTGGATTACGCCTTCAGAAAACACAAGTCTTTGCTCCCAAATCGCTGCTCAGTTGCACCATTTGACATTTTCACAGCATGACAAGCAGTTTAAATTAACCAACTCTTGATTAAACCTTCTGTACAATCAAAAAATCAGACCTGAGAAATTAATTCTTTTCATCCTTCCAAGTCTGTACCGGTGAGGAAAAACAAAGTCATTAGATTCAGACTCCGGTTCACTCCCTGTCTGGGAGTGTATTTGCTTAAGCCTCATTCCCTGCTAGATCCCTGGCTCAAACCCTTCTTTTCAAGGTGTTACCACACGATGCCAAAGGGAAAGCTTCCTCGACTCACACCCATTTGACATCAAGTTGCTGTAAGGCAGGATTTGGCCTGCGGAGCTAACAGGGTTTTCTTTGAATCTGTAATCAGGTTATCCCACATGCCTAAGTGCAGCCCCAGCAGCTAACAACCTGCACAAAGGTATTTCTGCACATTATGAGAATGGCATCACTCTAGGATTTTAAGTTTGTTTCTCGATTTTGCTCTCTTTCACAGTTTAGCTAACTCTCCTAGCACCTCCTGGAATTTTCAGGCCTTCACAAAGCCAAAAAAGATGAAGAAAAATAAAACGATGGCACTAATTTTTACTTTTTCTCTTGAGCTGTCACTGTCAGCCCCAGGGTGCGTCTGATGAGCTTACTCAGAACAGCAGAGTAAGGCATAGAGAAGAAAGATAAGAACCAGCTATGGAACACCAGACCTAGACACTGTGGTCAATTCCTGTCATAAGAGTACAGCCCACAAGTCCAGGACGGGCTGAGGGGGAAGTTTACCATCATTTTCCCAATGTTTTGGCTAAGAGACATGCAGTAGCCTTCCTTATTGAGACACTTGTGTCTCCAAATCTAATTTCTGGAGGCCAGAAAAGAACAACTGACATAATGCATTTCAAAGTGGGAAGCTGGTCCCACACTAAAGACTGACTGTGGGTCTACGCCTCTTGTGAGCACAACTGCTCATCCACGGCAAAGATGTCACCTGAGGAGAATAATGAATCATAGAATTATAACGGGTAAAGGAGACCTCTAAGATCAACAAGACCAATCCCAATTTATCCCACCATGCCCACTGACCACATCCCTCAGTACCACATCTCCACGGTTCTTGAACACCTCCAGGGACAGTGACTCCCCCACCTCCCTGGGCAGCCTGTGCCAGTGCATCACCACACTTTCTGCGAACAAATTTACCCTATTATCTAACCTGAATGCACCCTAATGTACCTGTAAAGAGAAACGAATCCAAACAAAGATACACTAAAACACAGGCAAAGAACAACTGAAGTGAGCAGGATGCCCATGAGCAGCTTGTGGGTAAAAACTTGCAGACTTAAATGCAGCCCTATCAACAACAGAGTGAACACATATTTGACATTAAGTGGTGAGGAAATTGTTGAAGAGTCTCCCCATAGCAACACTTGGCCCCTCTGAAACAGCAGACACCAAAGGGAGTTGTTCTGCAGATGGTGGATTTAAACGTGGGAAACAAAGTGAGATTTCAGGCTGCTGGGAAACACTTCTGGGGTGCAAAAGCCATCAGAGACTGAAAGTGGGAAGTGGTTGAATCCCCTCTTGAAAACTTAACATCCCAGATGGAGAGCTGGCAAACAGCTTCAGGAACTGAGCTGTGGTGACAGGCAGGCAGCGTGCAGAGCATTTTGCTTTCCTAATGCTCTAGGTAATAACCCCCAGGACCAAATGTTGGGTGACAGCAGTAACTCACAATATGGTGCAGCAGAAGGACCCTCCCACAATGACCTAACAATGAATACAGAAGAAAAAACACAGAGATTACTCATTGCTTCTGATGTACTGGCAATTCATCTGGAGCGCTAATGAACATAATCTCTCCTGCACCATGAGCAGCAGACAGAGCAGAGCTCACACACAAAGACATGAGAATGGGCTAGCCTGTTTTGCTGAGAAAAGGGAGGTAAGTTGCTGGAATAAATTATATTGGCAACTCATGCACAGGGACATGAACTTGCTTTGTGAGCACTGCAGAAGAAACGTTTTTGGAGGGACCGCACAGAGGAGATGGTATTGGCTGCGGGAACCAAAAGTGACTGTTGAGCTAAAAACAGGCACACGGTCAACTGCTGTAGTTGAACTGTAACTTAGTAAAGTGTGGTAAGTGAATTGCTTTAAATCTTGTGACTCCGACCTTCATTTCCTCCAACTGTGAGGAGAGAGGAGTGGGAGACATTTTCCCCATCATGGGATGAATTTTGAGGCTTGAAAATATTTCCATGCTTAAATGAAGACAGTTAAGTGAAGACAGAAACACTTTAATCTCAAAACGTCTGGTGAACGTATAAACCCCAAATTAGATCAGGTCAGTTGAAACACTGCACTTCAAATGGTTTCATTTAGGTTTTGGGTCTGCAACTATAGTGCTGGATTATAAGTTAAATACAAAGCAGACATCGGTGGAGGGGTTAAGTGTCAAGATGCAATTTCAACACTTTCAAGACTTTTTTTTTTTTCTTTTCCCATTTTTTTTCTAGAAAACAAACGTTCAAGACCAAGACACCATTTCCCTTCCCAGAGGTCCCAGCCATCCCCAGTGATTATCTGCCCATCTTTTTCCAGAAACGGGTAGATCTTTGGTATAAATTAATTAATTAATTCACTAATGGATGGCATGAAGTTCCCTCCTCCACATTTGAGAATACCTGGGTGTGTGTGGGTTAACTTTTCCCCTTACCTTACCAGCTGGATACACGATGAGCAGTACTTGAGCTCTCCTGACCTTCCCCAGCCCTCAGAGCTGTAGGTGCTGCAGGCAGAAGCCCTGCAAGCATCTTGGCTGAATCTCGGACATTTGGGCCACATTGCCCAGAACTGCATCAGTGTCTGTGTGTGGGGGGGAAGCGACATGACCTGTCAGCCAGAAATACCTGAAAAAAAGCCCCTAATTCAGCCACAGTGGCAAGCAGTGAGGGTACTCTTTAGGTGGTACGGTTTGTTTTGCTGGGAGAGGGGAGGGAAGATGCTGGAATAAATTACATTGGCAACCCTGAAACGCTACCAGTGTGATGTGGGTCTGAGCCCAGCACACAGCTACCAACAACTACACAGTGTAGACTCAGGCCCTGCAGGCTGCTGTTTTCAGTGGCTTTCAAATAGTTCTTCCATTCGGCTCAGTTTTCAGTGGCTTTCCCAGCACAGTAGCAATACCACGGCTGGCACGCTTCCCCCTCTGCTGGAATCTGCTTTTCTTGTCAGGATCAACCCAATTCAGCTCTGTGTTTTTGGACACAGAGCAGTTGGAGGTGAATTTGGCACAGAGTTCTCTCAGCATACAGGGTGAAGGAGTCCCTTCTCCTTGCCCTGCAACTATTAGAGAAACACTAGATGTGTTTTTGTGGCTTGCATTAGTAGTAAAAATGACAACAAGAGGCAATCAACTCCACAAACATGCAATAACATCAAGGCCACGATGAAAATGGAGCAGGGTTTAAGAAGAGCTCCACAAATGATTAGCAGATGTCAAAATATGTTCTATAGTTGGTGGAAGAAGGAGCTTCATTTGGTCTTGATGAACACAGTCTTACCAAACATAGGCTGAGGGATGGATTTGCCATCATCTGAGCAAACCCAAGGGTGGAAAGGAGACCTAGGGAAGGCAGCTGCTGGATGCAGCGGGCTCACAGGCTGGCCACACTAACTGGAGTGAGATAGATCTGGAACAGCACAGCCAGCGACAGGCTGATCTCTCTGTTGCTCAACACTGTTTTACAGAAGTCCCGTGGCCATCTCCAATACCAACAAATTGAGACTGATGAAGAAACACTGGGGTTAACTGATCTGCTCTGCATTAGGCTCGGTGTCCAACCACAGCCACACTGACTCGTTCCAGCTAAAAATCCACAAGAAGCCTCGTGTTGGAAATTACTTAACTACTTTCTGGCGCTCAAAGCTACTCATCTTCTCTACATTCCTTGCCTTGACAACATTGAGATCTTTGTCACTTTAAAATGGCGGCATTTATAAACAAAACAAATTAGGAACTCCTACTCTAAACTGGTGGGCTGGAAGATAAAATGCCTGATTTTCCTACTGCCTTTTCAACCAAGTAACTGTCAGAGGCGAGATGCTTCCAAGCACTTGAAAGCAACCTTAACAACAAGGATTTTGTTCCATGTCTTGGTAATCAACTCTTGCCCCTTCAGTAATTTTCCATCTGGTGAAGCTGTGTTTCCGAACCTTCTCACATCAGAAAAGAGGATACGCACATCCTTCACAGAACCAAAGCAGTGCATCATGTTAAGTATGATCACACGTAGGTGGTCATGTTACACCAGGACTGCACCAGGTTCAGCATACACCAGCCAGCGTGCTGGAGTGGGCTTTTGGGGTCCTGAGAGATGAGCAGTGAAGGTGAGTCTCCTTGGCAGGGAGGGATGATCTGATAAGGTTGTTACCATCTCACATTTCTTCAGTCCAAGGAGATCCCGAGTTTACAACCAGACCTCTGGCCCTTGTTACAACCTGCTGCATAACACAATGCCTGGAGAAAGATGCTGATTTTTGAAGATTTCTAATTTGAAGGAAATCCCTCACAATCCCTCCCAGAATGCCAGAGGTAAACAGTTTGTTCAAAGATTCAGCAGCTCAGGAGAACTGGCACAGAGCTGCCACCGAAATCCCTTGACTTGGCTGCAGCAGCAGGAATGCCTTGGGGGATGAGGATGGCTTCCGACCACCAGGGTCACAACCTAGAGATGAATCATCTGCTGGCTTTGCCCATTTCAAAGCCTGTCTGCAGCTAGTTTGAGAATCCATTCGAATTCTTTCTGAAGCTACCAAGGTTCACTCTTATTGTAAAAAATGGTGCTACTCTATTAGCTCTGCTCCTCAGGGGCAGGAAAAACACACTGCACATTTTGACAGCGTGCACTTTTACCTATTATTAACAACATGTCAGGTGACAGCACCTACAAGCCATAATCGCAGCACAGGACTCCACTGTACAAAGTGCTCCAGGGGATAAAGCAAAGCTGTTCCCTACGCCCAAGCGCTTACAGACTTTGCACTACAGATGTTACGCTGCTTGCCTTCCATGTTCTCAGCATCAAATCCATCTATTCCCTCACAACATGATGTGTGTGACCTTGTATGCCACCCTGGGAGTTCTGCCTAAATAAGGACTGAAGGATCTGTCCCATTGTGATTGCTTTCTGCGCAGGCAACAGAATTGCATGCAGCTGGGAGATGTGGCAAACAGTGAGCAGATACACTGCTCCTTGTTTAGATACAATTGTGGACAACACAGAGATTTAAAGCTTAATTAGCAGCGCTGAGGAAGCTGTTAGAGAGGCATTTTAAACCACTTGCAGTTTAAACTGATTAGAACTTTGTGAAAACAAAACAAAACAAAAACGGTGTAGCAAATCATTAGGCCAAAATTCAAGACAAACTGAACCGCATCAAAGGAAAAACAAAGAGGTTGCTATCAGCCAGAAGTGGGCTCTTTTCTTCTTCTTCTTCTTTTTTTTTTTTTTGGTAGAGAATTTCATAGCCTTTAATAAACCTGACTCTCCAATCCAAGCTTGCCACTCTGGCAAAGAGCTTAACCAAAATAACACTGGAACTCATAGCTGGCAGACTGAAGAGACTATAAATTGGTCAAATCTGGGTGGAATATAAAAAAAATCCAAAATTCCATTCAATCTTCCTGTTTTAGAATTTTGATGTAACTGACCATTGACATGGAAATGTTATCTTGACCTTAACTGCTAAAGCTGACTTGCAGAGGAAAAAATGACTGACTCTGTGACATTTTGGTGGTTATTTATAGTTTCCCTCACTCTCCTCGTTCTTGATATTTTTACATTAGAAATGAGTTCTTGCCTGCCATGCTTTTCCTGAAGGACTGAATTTGTGACATAAAAACCATCAAGAAAATGGAATCTCGTAGATTAACATAGAAATCAAATTTTAGTTGAACCTGTTTCTCTCAGTAAGCCATCATCCAGCAAAGATGAGCTTTTTTTGGTTATAGATTGAACACCACCAGCTTTTTAACTACAGCCTACTTAAAGCTGGCATTTTATGCCTCCTCTGCTCTCCAGAAGAGATTTCCTGGGGAAAAAAACAACAACAACACACACACACACAAAAAACCCAACAAACAAACAAACAAACCAACCAAAACAAAAAACAAAAAAACCCAAAAAAACAAAACACCACAAATCCAAGAGAAAAGAGGATTACTTCTGGACAAACTAGATATTTCTAAAGAAGTTAAGAATCATAAATTAAGAAAAGAAAAAAAAAGGCAGAATCCTTCTCTTCGCTCCTCCTGCCCCATCCCTGGAGGTGCCCAAGGCCACATTGGTTGGGCACTGGGCAGCCTGATCTGGTGGAAGGCAGCCAATCCACGGCAGGGATTGGAGCTCAATGATCATTAAGGTCCTTTCCAACTCAAGCCATTCTATGATTCCGTTCTATGATTCTAAAGAGCTCACCTTCTTCAGCTACAAGGAAAGGCACACAATCCATTTTCTTCTGCTTATTTCAAGTCATTAAGGAAGAGCAGGTCTAAGGGGCTTGTAATAACTACCAAAAGGTCAATATTTCAGCTGAATATCCATTTCAAGCTACTTCCACAAAGAGAATGCAAACCTTCTTGTGCTCCTCTTCTCACCTCAGTCACAAAGTCACGTTTTCTAGTGGAATGAGAAGAGCAGTGGGAAGTAAGGATGGCTGGCTTCTGTCCTTGGGTTCACCAGTGACTGTTTCATCTCAATTATTTTCCATCTCTCTACCTCACATAATCTGCAGAGTGGGCTTAATCTGATACTGGAAAGCTTGTGATGCCCTGACAGAAGTAATGTCACTATTATGAATACCAAAGCTGGCACCTAGAACTGCCAAGAAGTAAACAAGTCCCTAAACCAAGCCAAACTAAAAATAAGCCAAAAGGTAATGAGATTTGCACAAAATTTCAGAGAACTTTCAACAAAACACTTTCTGAGTGCAAGATATTTTTTTCAGTGCATACATGTGAGTAGTGAAATACAGGTCATGGCAACAGTTCAGCATAAAAATAGCTGCTTTTAATAGATAACATAATTCAATATAAAGCTTGGAAAAAAAACCAACAGAACTCTCTATGCACTTGGATGCTGCAGCTACCTGGTCTAACAGAGGGAATATGATTCTCCCAAATCCCTAATGGGTTTCTTAAAGAGCTGCCAAATGCATTTAAGTCCCTGATGCGAAGAGAGAACATGCTGGAGCCTGTAGGGCAATGGGAGACTTACTCATGCCTGGAAGGCAAGGGCTGAAATTTTAGAAGGTCCTCTGAGGTCCGAAGTGAAGGAAAAGGTAGTTACTTAATTCCTAAAGAAACTGTCAGTGAAATGCATATTTTAAAGACTTTGGCAGAACACTGGGCAGGGATCACTGGCAACTAGCATAGTACACTGAAGAGGATAAGAACAAGAAGAAACTCTTCGGACTGTGAACTGAGTGTCTGCATTCTTTCCCCCATGTGCTGAAGGGACCAGGACCTTTTTTTGGCCAGGATTTCTTCAGAGGCTTGAACTGTGTTATCCCCTGGAGCGACACCCATTCTTCTGTCTAGAGTCAGACTCTAATTAGAAATAAATACAGCTGCTGAGTAAGTCCAGGGTCAAATATATTCCCTAGCAGGTACTGGAATTATTTTTAGATGTAATGACATCCCTAATTCTTTTCATTCAGGTGACCTGGATGCTTGCTTCAGTTCCTGGTTTGGAGAAGCAAGTTTGAGCTGCCTGCTGAGATAACAGAAACAGAGAAGGAAGGGATACAAAAAGGGAAATGGAGACAACTATATAAGTAGAATCCAGACAAGGGATGGAACACATAAGAGAACTTCCACCAGAAGTCTACAGTGAGATGTGAGAAAAGTGAAAGTCTGCCTGGCATCTAGCTGGAGACTGATGTTCATTCATCCATTCCCTCCTTCCTCCCCATTACAAAATGTTCTCAATCAGAGAAAGATACAGAGATATAGACATCAGCTCCTCTGCAACTCCAGCCCATTTCTGCCATTACTTAACTGCTGTGGCCATCACTGACAGACAGCTAGACACAGGATTGGGAGAAAAAGGATGATGAATAATTCCTTCCAACCTTCAAACTGATACCTTCACTACAGGGCAGATTCTCTGCATCATCTCTGGAATGACATGTGAAAAGTACGTTGGAGGCTTTGGGTACTCCTCTGTTCAAGATATGGGGGTGGCACTGCGGGGCAGAAACTTTCTTGTAGCACAATTGCTAACCTGGTTTATCTGTCTTCTTGGTACTGTTCTTTTACTCTCTAACTGGAAAAAATTAAGGTTTCTTGTGGAAAAAAAAAAAGAGAAAAAAAAGAAGAAGTTGCCTTATTTTGGACAGACAACATGGAGACTTGGACACAAACCTTGGATGGCAAAACCGTCGGAATGCAAATAAAAACGAGCTCTGTGATTTGCCATCGAGAGCAGATGGACACGTCTGAGTAGGTGGTAATTCTCTGGTGTCAGCAGGGTTAGTCAAGGATGTTCGCTCTAAAGTCACTTCTTTCCCTTTCATCACCACAAGAAATTCTGGATTAATTTGGAATATGAAGGACATTGGTCTGAGCTGTCGGTAAGGTTTATGTCAGAGCAAAACAGACTGAAAATCAAGCTGACAGCTGGCATTTCTTTACCAGGTCTTTTACATCACTTGAGGAGACTGCCCTGTGTATTATTTAAAGTTGAAAAGCACAGCCACTGAACACTGTGCCAGTCAGCTAACTGTCAGCTCCTAATAGATACTAACCAGATTACTCTTTAGTTTGTGAAAGCAACACCATGAAAGGCTTTCAGCCAAGTATTACATTAAAAAAAGAAACAACGGTTGAGAAAACACAGTAAACCCCAAAGGTGAATGGAGCTTTTGAAAAGAAGAGATTCACTTGGGCACAGGCAGCAGTAACACAAACTCCAGTCTTGTGACAGTGCTCGAGCATCAACAAGCAAAACACAGCAACAGAAGAAACCAACTCGTTCAGCCTCACTGTTTTCCTAGTGACACAGTTACATAAGGAATGTACATTTATATAAACACACTGAATGTATAATAAATATTACATAATGTGCCCATTCTCCAGTTGATAGCATCTTCTCAGCGTAAGGACTTTTGTGCTACAATCACAGTGCCTATGGAATATAGGGGAAAAATAATACTATTCTGGGATCATTCTGTTCTGTAACCATTCTGGTCTGTTATGGGGATATTCTTTCCACAATAGTGGAAAATAAAGTGCTCTGGTTCTTCATACATTGTTTTAAAGGTCCGAGATCTTCCACAGTCACCTGCACCAGTAGTTGTTTCTTATTAACTGCTGAATTGCTCATTTCCACCCTAAGTTACATTACTTCCAACTTTCCTTTCAGAAGGCCAGAAATTGCTTTTTTCCCTGCAAGAACGTCTGAACACCCAAACAAATCTGCTTCTTGACTTCTGCCAGGCATCTGTATGGCGTGTATCTTTCCATTGCTGATGGTTTAATGGATCTACTAGGAACAACAGAAGAAGGGGTCATTCTTCACCATGTTCTGTGGATCAGGTCCATGTGCAAGACAGGATGGTAGTAACATGTAGCTCACATATCTGAGCAGCCCAGTTACCAGCTAACACAAGCAATACAAATGAGCACTGGTGATCTCCTAATGAAATAAACATTTTGTTGTTGGTACCACACTAACCTTACTGGGCAAAAAGATCCCTCCCTGCCTGCACTACCATGCCATCTTCCAAA
Organism: Tragopan temminckii; assembly: GCA_028571105.1. Lineage (NCBI taxonomy): Eukaryota > Metazoa > Chordata > Aves > Galliformes > Phasianidae > Tragopan > Tragopan temminckii. The sequence continues at coordinate 10,090,237 of JAOWBP010004023.1, forward strand.
GAGATGAGTGAAAAGGACAGAAGGGCTAGGAGTGTTGATGAAGGGAGAGCTAGGAAGTGATCCAAGACTTTACGAGCCATCCACTTTTTCCGGGTTTGCTGTTAGGGCAGCTTAGCCCAACTCTGCCCTACCTGTAAGCTTTCCTATGGAAAACTTCATGTTGGCTTCCTCATATGCAACATCAGTCCAGCAAGCATCTTCCTGCCAGCTCTGCAAGGGCAGCTAAGGAGTCTTGCTGGAAATCTGGCCCCAGAGAGAAACAGCAATGGAAAGCAGCCATTTCAGAAGCACATTATTAAGCCATCAGACCAGTAGCTACAGGATCCCCATGGAAAAGTTGATCCAGGCACTTTGTATAATTACTTGAGCCCTCCCAGAGTCATTTATTCCCCTTTGTGGTTGGCAGGGAAAGTCAATATCTTCTCAAGCTGCAAAGTCATAGGGTTTTTTTTAAGAAGCCCAGTTTGTAGGTGAAGACATTCTTCTTAGCAAAATCTTTGCTTGAGTACACTGCTTAGGACTGATCCAGGCTTTTCACAGAGCTAATACTGTGAGCTCAGATGAGCGTGGCATGCAGGCACGTTTATGCTTTCCATTTCCTTTCCCTACTTATGTTTTAACACTCACGTTTTAGATGAAGAAGAATAAAAATAGCTTAATTGTACATATTGCCTACAGTACTGCTGGACTCCACCTGTGGGAAGGAACTAGAGTTTAGATTTTATTAAAGTTGCACATGTTTCCAGGAGGTTGCTAATTATCCTGCGTGTTTTATACAGTATTTCTGGCTCCAGGGTCTCTCTGTACTCTTCTGAAAGAAACCCAACACAAAAATATTTGAGCTAAGATCTGGAATGCGTGACTGAAAACCAGGCACTCACTCCAGGGTTCATCTGACCCCACATATCCTTGTTCTTACCAAGCTTTGGAAATCGCTTTGAGATGTGCTGTTGAGAAAATACTGCCTGGATACCAAAGACCTGTCTTTCCAATTTAATTCTCCTGCTTCCATGCACTTTGAACTCCACTGTTTGTCTGGCATCCCTAGGATTACAGCTGAGTGTAGAGCTGATCTTTTCAAGGCCTTAATGTGTGAAGTAATTCACGTTGGATACAACTTCCCTTTTAACTACCAATCGCTCACAGTCACACAAAGCAAAGTGTCCTCAGGGATGGGGTGTTCTACATTTTAGGGTGGCTAATTTGAACTGTCTTGTCTTAAAGACTTTTTATGCCTCTAGCTTGTGTTGGTGTATGTTCAGCATCTTAGAAAAAAATAAAAACAAAGCAGTCTCTCATGGACAAGACAAACCACAACATGGCCAGAAAGAAAGCCTATTTATGAAACCATCAGCCTTTACCTCTTCTGACCTAGATGGCTGACCACTCCAAGCACCTCCTCTGTAAGCATCTCTCTTGGGCTTCTCAAACAAAGGCAGGCAAATCCCTAGTGGCCATGAATCACCATTATTCAGTGGTATCAGCTGGATTTACTAACATCCGGCCCTGCCATGGCAAAGGTCTAACAGGAGGAACGTGTTAGTTAGTACCACACGCGGGACACAGGGACCCTGCCAGCATACAATGTGCATGCTTCCCATCTTCCAACCATGCCTGGGCTTCTCTGCTCTCTTCCGAGAAGATGACTAAAAGAAATCAAAACAAGACATCGCCTCTTCTACCCCCAAACTCACAGTTTGTGAGGTCCTTGGCACCCTCACAGCATTGTTTCTGTGCAGAATTCCTGGCAGCTGGTCCACTTACTTTTCTTCTGGTGCTTTACAGGTTTAACACCAGCAAGCTGAGCTTCTCGACAGAAATCATCTAATGTGAGGTCCTGTTTGTCACAGACCAGAACCATCACCCCAACTCCAGCAAAAATTCAGTAAGTGCTGTTGAACTACCATGACAGCATCCAGACCTAATCTAAAGACATCAAGAGATGAAGACTTATCACTTACCACTCTATTGTACCACTAGTAATTAGTCATACTGTTAAAAGTATCGGTCTCATTTCTACTATGAGTTGGCTACTGTTTCCACCATTGTTCTGCCTTTCACCACTATAAAAAGTTTATTAGCCAGTATTTTATTCTCCTTATACATCACATCACCTCTGGAAATTTAAGTAGTCTGAATTCACTTTAAAATACTTTTTTTCTCCCACCTTTGACTCCTTTTTTCACTTTCTCTAGTTTTCCATATCCCTATAAGGAACGGACAGCAGACTAGACAGGGAGTTCCACTTCTCTCTTTCCCCAGTACAGAACTTGGATGAAAAACCACTCCTCCATTTACTCTTTCCCAGCCTTTTCAAGCAGCCCTTTTACAAGGGTTGATATCAAGAATGCTTCCTTAGATGGCTGCAGAGAGAGCTCTGCTCCTTCCTAAGGAAGGCAGGCACTTCGCAGGATGAATATCCACCTGTAGATAGAGCTGGCGTACTAGAAGATGATGGCTTAGCCCCTGGATGAATAGACGGCCTCGCAGTTGGGTGTACTAAACCATTATCTAAGTCCAAGATGTTCACCATTCCATGCCTCTCTATTCCATTATTCTGACATCTTACTAAATCACTATTTTTTTTCTTTTAAATTAGCAGGCTTTTTTTCCCCTCCTTTGTTGTTACCAACAGATAAGTCTGACAGTACTCAACACTTATCAGCTCTGCAGCACAGCACTAGAAAGCTGTTTGTCAAGTTCTTTCACAGGGGCTCTCTAGTAGGAGCACTCATTGGGGCCCCAAAAACATGGCTGGGGGACAGATGCCTGGCTAATGCCCAGGCTGCCTGGCTACTGTCATGGGGAGTCATAAGCAGAAGCCATTTAAAAGTTGCATGATTTAATGGCATTTCAAGGTTTGTATAAAGTGAGGTAGTTACTTCTCACATGAAATAAAAACTTTAGTGCATAAAACGTTTTGCAGAAAGACTTAAGAATTGCTTCAACAGGAAGGAAAAGAGTTCCCTCCTGAAAAAGACCCTGAAAAACAAAAAAAATGTACACTTCTTACTATTATGCAGTTACTTTCATGAACTTGTAGGTCAGCATGTCTGAGTGACAGCATTTTCAGAGCTACTGGTCAAACTTACTTCTGCAACAAAGAAAAGACTCAAAACCACCAGGCAGATGATCCTAGGGCTGGAAGGATTAGAGCACTTGGAGACTGACTATCCAGTACAAAAGAAAAGTACATTCCCAAGGCCAGACCTTTCTCAAACAGAACTAGAATGAGAGAAAAAGATAGGAAGATCCCCAGGGAGAGAGATGGGAAGCATCTGTCACAGCTGATAGAGAGGAATGGGAACCGCTGAAATTAATCTAAGTCTAAGGGAGTTTCAAGCATATGCAACTCCATTTCTGTATGCTGCTGTGTTATAAGCCCTTTTAATTATTCAGTGTCTTTCAGACGTTACACTTATAAGCTGTAACTGTAACTCAGTTTGAGTTAATGGTGATGATACCACACAAAGGTACTTAAAACCAGAGTACCAGGAGATCAGAGATGCCCTCTGTCAGTAATACACTACTCCAGAGATGAGAATGTTTCCCCACGCTGCTCTGACTAGATTAGGGGAGAGCAAGGTGTAGAACATAAGCCCAGCTAGGAGAAGCTCCCAGAACCCCAGGATCATGGCCATCATCAGCTAAGCGCTCTAAAGTAATTCCAAGCACACCTCAATGAATAAATCATTAACATCAAATCATTTCTCACAGAGGAGAAACTGAGGCACTGTGAAGCAACTGAAACTAGGTAAAAACCAGACATAAGGAACATAGGCTGCCCAGAGGAGTTGTGGATGCACCATCCCTGGAGGTGCTCAAGGCTAGGCTGGATGGTGCCCTGGGCAACCTGATCTGGTGGAGAGCAACCAGTCCACGGCAGGGGGTTGGAGTCTGACAATCTTTAAAGTCTCTTCCAACTTAAGTCATCCTATGATTCTATAAGACAGTTGCAGAATTCAAAGTAGGAGAACGGGCTGTGAGATATGGACTCAGAATCACATTCAAATAGCTTAACTTCAGCTACTTTAAGTCAACCAGCATTTCCACCTCCTTTTCCAGGAGGCTCTCAGCAGCACTGGCAGGCTTAAGGTTGGCACAAAGACTCAATCACAGACCTGGGAGCTGAGGGAAGCACCAAGAGGGAGGACTGGTGGGCACATGAATGGATGTAATAATGCTTAGGGCTAAGCAGAACACAGAGCAGAAGGAAAAAAAGTCATTTCCCAGTTGCTCCCCAGAGTGCAGACATTACAGAGTACATGAGATGACTCGAGCACCAGGAAGACACATTCCATCAATACGGGCAGAAAACCTCACTTGAGTGCAGCTCCAGCAGCCTGACCATGCCTTCCAAAGAGCTGGTGCTCACAGTGAGGCAGCTTACCTCCTCCGCATCCACCCTGCATGGAATAAAAGCAGCAACAATTACCCATGATGGGACCTCTGCTCCAATTCTGCCCATGAGACACAAGGAATTCCTTCTTCTGACAGCCTTATGAATGGCTGGTTACATTACATTTTCTTCACCCCCCCTTCCCACAGGAGCTGCCATTTGGCACATAGAGGTGGCACATATTGGCTGCATGTGCAACTGGGCTCTGTGAATCCCATGTAGGAATGTGCTAGTTCAGAATGACAGAGTTGGACCCCCTATTTTTCAAGTCTTTGGCAAGGATTTCAGAGAGCAGGGCAGCCTCCACCCTCTGTTTTCATATGCTAGGATATTTTCCAAAACAGCTTGTGCTTTAGATCCTGTAGGCTTTAAAAAAAAAAAAAAAAAAAAAAAAGACATTTTTCACCCAAAGCTGGCTGGAAAAGAAATCTATTTACAGAAAGGACAGCTGCACCTTGCACATATGCACAGCTGAAGATCTTTTATGCAAGATCCCCCCGACCATGTGGAGAGCTGTTAAGATGTCAGATCATGGTTTGTTGCTCTCAGGGAAGCTGCTGCAGCACTCAGTCAGAACAAGTTTACGTCTTGGAGGAATTAATTTGTCTGAATAATGTCATCCTGGTTAAACAAAATGTTAGGGAAAATATTGCAGCGTTTTGGTGCATCTCCTTGAACTGATGCCTATATATGGGGATTAGCCAGCGTGAAAGGGATCCTGCTGAGTCAAAATGGATTATAGCAGCATTATTTTATAGAGACAGAAAAAAAGAGCAGGGAGGGAGGAGCTAGGGAAGCCTTGCAAAAATATCAGCTGTTTGACATGTTAAAGCAAACAGCACGGATATGAAAATGCTACCCACTTACACAGGCACATTAGAGCCAGGTCAGCTGAAAGTAGCAACCAAAAATAGGTTTTTTTACCCCTTTTTTAGCCCTGCAGGCAACACTTCTCAGAAAGCAAGGCAGACTCCAGTACTTTCCAGGGCATCAGGAGATGCGTTGGCTGAGTTGCCACTGGGTACCAGCACTGCAGCATCCCAGTGGTGAAGATGTTCCTTATATGGGGTGGACACATCAGAGAGCCTCTCAAGGCCTGCCCAGATGCAAAAGCAGCACAAATTCTGAGCAGCAGACTGAGCTCAGAGCCTCTGGGGAGCTGGTACAGATGGCAAGGGGGAAAACATGCAGACTTTCAATGAAGTCCCTGAGGTGCCTCCATTTTTCATCACCAGACACTCGCATGACCATTTACACACTGATGGCTCAATGCTGGCTGGGTAGTTGGGGTTGGTGGCGAGTCATAAATGGAGCACGCCCTTCTGTAGCTTATTTTCAGATCTGGAGCTGCTGCGTGCTCTTCGAGCGTGCCTCAAGGGTTGGCATCCTCTCTCAGGCACAGCTTAATCTTACAACCACAGCATCAGTTCTTCTGCCTGTCTCCCTTTGGCCAGCAAATATTTACCTATGCAGTGTAGAAGTGCTTGCCCAGGAGAAAACAAGAGATGCCTCCATCAGCCATCTGTATTCCTGCAACACCAGGGGAAGACTGGGAGCTGTCTTCCAGCTTTTCATTCAAAGCTTGCCCTAAATATCCTCTGTTCAGGTCAACACTCTAAACAAAACGACTGTGAGAAGAGTCTATGGGTAGGTGAAGACCACCTCCCCACTCCCACTATATCATTCAAAGGACAGACCCCACCTAACCACAAAAGAAATGCAAAACTCCAGTGGGGAGAAGGGATCTCTTTTTCAGGCCAGAAGGAGATGTCAGTGTAAGCCTTGTCTCTTGTACTTCTCCTTGTAATTCTTCTCTTCAGCAGTGCCAGCCTCAGTGGCTCAAGTCCCTGTGTCTGGTCCTCCTGGGAAGTGACAGAACAACTAAGCACCACCGTGCAAAGATGGGTGCCCCATCTTTGGAGATAAGGTCAGGCTGGATGGGGCTCTGAGCACCAGATGGAGCTGTAAGTGTCCCTGTTCACTGCAGGCAAGTTGGACGTGATGACCTTTAATGGTCCCTTCCAACTCAAATGATTCTATGATTCTACAGTGGGTTATGCTAAGAGTTGTACTTTGCAATGCTAAGCTGAAGAGTACTGTGGTAGCAGTGGAAAAACACTTCTCTATCCTCCACTGTCCAATGCCAGAATATCAAATGCAATCCTAGGCTAGCCAGGGCATACAAACACATGGTTCAAAGGGAAAAATTCAAATGGATTTGAGTCATAGGAGTACAACAACAGCAGCAAAATGATTCTCAAAAATACAAATAGAAGGTATCAGTCATGTTGTAACTTAGAAAGCCAAAACTTCCTCCCAAAGCCAGCAGTGAAACAGAAAGTTTCCATGATTCCAGGGTTCATCTCTGTCTGGAGCTAACAGACATTTTTTCATTCCAAAATTTTTTTAACCCAGTTAACTTCAAGTCTGACAGTAAGACTCCCTTCTGATCAGCTCCCTAAAGCATACTCACCACTCCTTTCCAGCCCTGCTTTCCCCCACAGGTAGCACTGCAGCCTGTATAGCTGCATCTCTCCAGCACTGCTGCGCCCATCACGGTGTCAGACCATGTCCACCCTTTTTGCAGCGTTAGCCCTGTGCTTTTGCAGGCAGAGAGCTGGAGCAGGCTGGGAGCCTGTGGTGGGGATGAGAGCCAGGCATGCCGCTGACCCACATCTTCCCGAGGAGCCTTCCCACCTTGGGGTGTATTTTGTGCATGCTGGCTACAGCCAGAGACGCACTAAGACCTATCCCCAGCAGTTGCAGCTCCCCTTCCCCCCCATCTCAAAGAAAAGGCATTTTTGGGGTGGTTTCGCCCTCCAGTTGAAGAGGTTTCAAGGCCGGATCAGCCACCTCTAGGGAGAATCTCCTAACCACACATATCTCATAAAACGTTCTGGGCGTACCACACCTTCACTTTCTTTTCCTGGCTGTGTCTTCAAAGAAAGTGGTCAGAGCTGCTTTTTGGTGGAGTCAGCCCCGAACGAGGGTGAATTAGAGCGTGACTAAACAACTCTGCCACTCGGGAGCTATAGGTGGAAGAAAGCCTACTTTCTAGGTACTCAGATGGGGCTTGCCTTAAATATACCAAGCAAAGGTGACCCTAACACTGAGGTGATTGCAAGAAGGTTGTCGGCAGAGCTGGTTAAAGTACCAGACCTGAAAGTCTCCACCCTCAATCATAAGAGTTGAACATGTTAGACCAAGTGTGCGTCTTCCAGGCAGATGAAGTTATCTGGGATGAATTCCATCACCAGCATCAGACCCATTTAATAGAAACCCACTCGTCTCTCCATCACGGACAAAAAATGTGCTCCCTTAAAGAAATGACAACAGTAAAAGACAAAACAGCCCTCCTCAACTCCCTGCATGTAAACATCAACAAAAAACAAGTCGGTTAATACACTTATAAAAGTAAAACCAGAATAAATGCTCTGCCTCCAACACATAAGGAACATATTATTACCACATTGTCTTCAGTGATTATTCAAGCAGTGCACTTAAATGTTCAGGGAGAAGAATGTTTGCTCAAATATTGTTATGTAACATGGGGAAAATGACTAATTCAGCCCTTGATCTTTTTGTATTTTGCTCCAAGTAAGAGTCACTAGATCTTCTTCTCTGGTCAAAGTAGCAGCATAGCCGAAATCTGACTCAATTCCCCCAGTGGCTTTTACAGTGGGCTGATCCTATCCCCCTCAGCTGACTTACTCCAGACTTACTGAGCAGAACTGATTTCTGAATCAGTCCTTCAGGGCTGCGCATTTCCAAAGACAGGTGGAATAAACAGTGCACACTTCTCTCAGCTCCCTGGTGACGGAGGTCAGAGACCATTTACTTCCAGCTCCTCGTGACTTGCATGGAGTCAGGAGCCTTACACGAAAGTCAAGCAGCGCCAACTCTGCAAAGCAGCCATAAGCATACTTCCCAACTGCTGATTCACGGAGTGGGTTTGCTCTCCTGATAGCAGGCAGAAGTTATTGAAGAGCTGTCCTGTGGGTATCCTTATTTCCAGTTCATTTGCATCAAGAGCATATACAAAACACAGACAGGCCTGCCTGATCCTACAGACACCTACTAGAAATTTTCATATTTCTACACCATAGAGGGGAAAGGGAGGGGTTTGAAATGTATCTGGTAATTTATAAGCCTTGAAACTAATACTCTTTTCAGGAAAAGCAAGCAAACAAAAAAACCTAATACTATTTTTTTTTTTTTTTTTGTGATCCAATCCAACTTGTATCAGAGTGAAACCTGCTCCTCATTACAGAACAAAGGTGACACTGACCCTGGGGGGGGCTGCTGTTAAGGCTGGTGAAAGTATTTTGACTATAGCTTCAGAAATGTCCCAAACTTCCTATCCCAAAAGGAGATTTCCATGGGAAATGTCTTGATTCTGACACAGTTCTGAGAAGCATCTTTTCGGTAGCAGGGAGAAAGAAAACAACACCTGTTCTTGGATTCTTTTAAGATTCCATCCTTCAAAACATGTGGTTTTTCTTCTCTTCCTTTCTTTTTTTTTTTTTTTTTTTTTTTTGGAGGGGGGAAGGGAGGGAGCAGTGAGAGGGAGGGAAGAGAAACAGCCATTTCTGGCCAGCTTGAGTTGAAATCCATTTCTCTTGCAATTCTGAGCGTGTGCCCCTAGGTGACTGGAGAGGAGTGAGAGGTTTTAACCCCCACTTTCATCAACACTGGCTATGAAGCCCCATCAAATGATGCAGACACAGCTCAGGTATCTGGAGTCCTCATCAGACTGGGATTGTGTTTATCCTTTCTACAACCTCCAAATAAGAGCATAACACTATGCACGAAGAGATGGGCTAGATAAGACAAGATTCTGTATAACTTGGAGTAAGGAGGTTGGAAAAAGTTATTGAAATCAAATGTTTGGGATTTATCCAGCTATTCCCACATACAGAATCCTGGCCCTGAGGGCCAATCCTATAAAACATTCTCCCTCTTTTTGTACAGGCTTCCTCACATCAAGGTTCAACAGCACTCATAAGGTTCTATCACTGTATTAACCTGTACCAATGTGATTTGCCCAATTTGCCAGAGGGGCCCTAATCATTATCCACTGAACACCTGTTACAGCACTTTTGTTATTTTTAATTAATAACAGTCAAAGTAAAATCATCTCAGTCCTCCGTGAATCTGACTTGAATCTGTGTCCCCTCCGTAGCAGCTCTGCCTCCTGTCAGCAAAGGAAACTGCAGGAATCTGCTGGCAGATAGCAAGGTAGAAAGCCCCCAACCGTATCAAAAAAGCTTCAGAAGGCAAACCAGGTTCCTTCCCCAGCCACAGAACTAGGGCTCATTTTGCAATTAGGAAAGAGAAGATAAAGGGATGAGTGAATTTCCTGCTGTGATGGGGCATTTGCAATAGAGCCCCTATAACTACATCTTGTTCCTAGCGGTACCAATCTACACAGCGCTGGGTTATTATGTAGTGTCTTGGACTGCTTGGAGGTAATAAGCATTCACCGAAAATGGACTGCTATTAGCCACCGGCAAAAGCTGATTATAATAGTGCCAGCACTGGAATATGTTTTCCACCCATTTACAAGAAGAGTAAAATAACAGGAGGAAAAAAAAAATCACATTTGCCAGTGTTTGGAGCGTAGTGTGCTCTACATACAATTATCGAGAGAATGACAGGAAATTGACCCATTTACTCAGAAAAGTTCCTATCATGTTCTGCACTATTTCATTTCATGCCCATTTGAGAACAAGTCATTTCTCTTCAGGGCAGAAGATAAATTGTCAGCTCGTACACACATCTCTTTTCATTGCCAAGCACAAAAATATCACAAAGAAACATTTCCCTGCCCTCTGCTTAATTTTCTTCTTCGTCTTCTTCATCTTCTCTAATAAATGATGCTAACTATAAAAGTCAACGGACTGTAAATAAACTCAGTCCTATTCCTACCTCACCTTATGATTGATTTTTGGACATAATGTATTCCACCCACAAGGTCTCTCGTCTGATTCAACCACTCTTCTCAGTACCCGAGAAAAAAATCAGATAACAGCCTTGCTGGAATAGCTTTATATAAAAACAGAAACATTTGGCAACTACGGTTTTCTTAACAGCACACTGTAATACATGCTACATTATATTACAGCCCAGTGGACAGGCTTTGTGTTAGAATCCAGAACGTTTGTACTGCTGCAGGAGGCCTGTGTGCAATGCCTTGTGTATGTGTTTTGGCAGAGGTGCTGTCAGCATCGTCACGACCAAAGGGACAGCATGAGGTGGTGCTCTGCTCCTGTGGGTATGTGCAACAGATCTAGCACCCAGCCATCTTCCCAGCTCTGCCTTTGGACTTAAGCTGTCGTTTGTACCAACCACTTCTCTCGCTACGTGCTTGACAGGGAGCAAAAGCAGCAACGGGGTCAACCATAATAGGCAGAAAAGCCATATGAAAAGCAGGAGTTGGTGACCTGAAGGCAACAAGATCCAGAGGGAGAAAGCAGTCCATGTGGATGAGAAGAAAGCAGGACAACACAGAAACATCTACATCCTGGACTCAGCTTTCTACAGAACTGAGAGCTTGCTCTCCCCCTGCCTTCAAGTAACAGTGCTCAGTCCTGGATAAATCCAAGGACATAGATGAATGCAAAACAAAATGACACCTCGATGGAGTTGACAGCAGCCCAGGTCTGCAGGCAGAATGCAGGTGTCTCCTGGAGAACTGCTAATGTAAGGATGAGCCTCAGGCACAGAAAAGCCAGCATGGCAGTAATTTTGTACTCCCCAACTCTAGCCATATCCTTCAAACACCCTTCCAGTCCTCAGCTGTTTTTCCAGTTTCCTTAGGTTTAAGTTAAAGCAGCCCAGCATGCCCTGTGCTCACACAACCATTCCTGCAGCTGGTGTGCTAGCTAACACACCTCATCTTATTCCCCCCAGCCTCTCCTCTTTTTTTCATGTCCACAGCGCATCCAGCGTTGAACACACTGTTCATTCACTCTACGACTTCATATGCAGTGAAATCAATTTCATCACTTGCCACAATTCCTTCACCTGGATATTAGCTCCCCTGTGCTCTTCCATCCTGGTGCACGGTTGCCAGGAGTGAAAGTTACTGACCATTTGGAGCAGGAAATGAGATGGGGAAGGGACCCAGACTCAGCGTTACCGTCAGTAGTTGCAGCACTTCAGTCCTAAACTGAAAGCAGCAAAATTTGTGTTCTGCAAAGGTGGCAGTCATGGGAAATGCTATTCTGATCACAGTTTTGACTATAATGGAGCTACACAGAATATGAGGTTGGGAAGAGTCTTGGGAAGGAAAGAAAAGCCGTTCTTCACAAACAAGCAAAACGTTCAAGGTTCTAATAATTCACACCCAAACTGCATTTCTTTCCAAAGATGCTCCCTGGTTAGGACAAGGGATTAGAAATACAACAAAAGGAGGAGTTCCTAGGTCAAGAATCATTTGGAAATCATAGCCAAAACTAAATTACTGGGGTCTGCCCTTTGTCCCAGGGAGAAGCTGTTTGCTGCAGCTTTGCACAGCTGCCTCTGAAACCCAAAGTCTGTGTATGCCTACAGGGAATGTGAAAAAGGAAGGCAGAAAAAGAAAACATGGCTCTGCCTTTTAGCAAGAGGGCTTTGGTCCTCCCTGGCAGACAGCACAGACCTTTGGACATGTGAGAACGCAGCAGAGAGCATTACCTGCTTGGAAGCAGTATGCTGTTCCCTTTGGTGAGGGCAGCCAGATTTGCTCAACTCCCCCAGAAAAATCTTGAAAGAATTAAGAGACATTTTTACCTTCCTGTCTTCATCAGCTGAAGAAAGAATTTCCTGTGGCCAATTACACATTCTAGCATCAAGTTAGGGATTGTCCTTTCACTGCAACCATCAGCTTCCAGCCCAGGGTAGAGCCCAGCTCTGACTGCAGGGCCTCAGGCACCAACACGGGATGTTGGTCCCTCACCCTCTGCTCTGTAATGCAGGCGCAGTTATGGGAACAGGAACCTTGCTGAAATGGGATACAGCACTGGAGGTGCCAGCTGCTGACTCTGCAGCCTCCTGCTACGTGCCAGCCTCATCCAATCCTCATCCCAGCCACACTCCCTGCCTGCTCAAAGCTCACACGCGAGGCCTCCAGGGCTGCTAGCTATCAGGAAAAGTTGAGCAGTATCCTTAGGGTCAGAACCAGAGCCCACCAAGCCACATTCTGATGGCAGTTTTCCCACTGGTGGGATTTGGCTCACGCTTATCTTGGGTAATTGCTTCCTGCTTACCCACAAGCTGCGTTCACTGGGCTCACTCTTGGTCCTTTAGAAGATAACGAAACTCTTCCTAACACAGAGGAAAAGGCAACAGGGCCCTCCAAATGCATGCCCTACTTCCTCCCATTGCTTCCTACTGACATAAGGGTTGAAGTTCAAGCCAAACCTTGACAGCCGTCACAGCCCTGAAGTCACACAGATTCCCACGCAAAGGTCTAAGCCGGGCTGGGTCCCATTCACCATCTGTGCAGGAGCAAACTCCCTTCAACACAAAGAAATTCGCTTCCCAGTTCCCTGTCACAATTTAGACATCAATACCTACCTCTCAACACACACAGGGGAAAAAAAAAAAAAAAAAAAAAAAAAAAAAAAGGAAGAAAGGTAACAAACATCTTCCTCTGCCACCTACTGCATGCAGACACATGCAAAATAATTTGGAAAATTTGAAGAATCTGTAGATGGAGGGGTTAGTGCCAGATTTTAAAAATTATTAAACATTATGTACAAAGAAAACATAATTAGCTCCTACGGGATGTGAAAAAAAAAAACACCCATGAATGAAGGGAAAATGGATAACCACTCCTGGGTTTGCCACTTGTGAATTATTTAATAATCACTCCCCAGCAGATGGAATACATTTATCCACCCCACTGGAGCACATTTTGCAATTTATTTACACTGCTTTAAAATATGATTATTTATTTAAAAAATAAACAAGGTATCCACAAGGGAAAAGGGAAGTAAATACAAGCTAAAAAAATGCTTTATTTTTTAAGCTTTTTCAGTTTGTTTTAGGGAATTTCCACAAAAATTCACCCGAATCCTCCTTACTCATCTTTGACTTTAAAAAGGAAAATTGAAAAATGTTAATGTAGTCAGTGTAGACTGCTTACAAGATGGGTATTTTATGCAATAGGGTCTGTGCCTCTTACCCTGTCATTAGCCATGAAGTGTTGGGCTCCAAAGTTTGATCCAGCTCCCACCAAGTAACTAAGGCACATTCAAATCAACAGCGGTGCAAGCAGGTCGATGTCTTAGACTACTTTGATTTACAGGATCAGGTCCTTTGTCTAACCTAGAGTGATTCTACACCTATGACCCACCAAACAGCACTTTGTCTTGCCATTTAATTAGCCACTGATTCAAAAAAGCAAAGGGTGCCATTTAGCAAAAATTGAAAATGCAAAAGCTATCATTTAGTGCTGTATAAGTGCATGAGCATACTGACTGCTTCTGAAATTAAAATAGCAATTGTGAGCAAAAGGCCTTAGACGCCCAGCAGCATAACGTGCCACTGGTAACTGCTGAGTGATTTGGACAAACCTGAGAGCAAGTTCACAAGAGAAAGGCAGACCTATTCCAGGCAGATAGCAAATCATTTCAGACTGAATTCAGACTTTGGATTCAACCTGTGCAAGTCTGTGCACACATACAGGTATATATTAGCTTTGGGATGGTGCACAGAAACTCTACTACCCAACTGGGCACAAATGGGTCAGGAGACAAAAGTCATCTGGGAGAAGAGAGGTCAAGAGACTGCAAAAAACGACCCCCTGCCCCCTAAATTGAAGGGAGGAAGGGGAGAGAGAGAAAGAAATAAAAGAGAAAGAGGAGAACAGTTGCTGTTGGTGAAACGTTTTCAAAGTTATTTGTTCAAGAATCTTCAGTCGCTGTTGGAACTCTTTGAAGGGAACACTTTCAGAAATGACTGAAAAACAAGACGACTTAGCTGCCAGGAGTTCAAGTCTCATTGTCAAGAATGAGTTGGCAGACCAAGAAGAATCTAGTTCTTCAGTCACTTATGTGCTTTTGAAATATATTTCTCTGCGTCCCAAAGATAACTGCTTTTCTCATATCTTGTTTCCCCTTCTCCAGACCAAGAAAATCTGCAACTAATTTGGATCAAAATACACACTTTTGAAAAGATAAAATCATAGAAAGATAGAGATCTGACAGACTAAAACCCAATGGCAGACAGGGATGTCAGTGCTTTGCCAGCTGACTAGTTCACAAGAACGGCTGTTCTCCTTTAACTAAGCTGGTATAGTTAATGCTATTCATTTCTATGTTAAAATGAACTACCAGGATATCAGTCGAAGAGCTGTGATTGGGAAGAGCAAACTGATGTGCTTTCCTTGCTAGGAAAGGGCTCAAATATGAACGCATCCTCTCCTGAATTTGGGCCGCTACGTTTTCCAACAAGAAAGCTACGTTGACCTCTAAAACTTCAACACTCTGGAATAGTAGAAGCAAATTCACTGCACATTATTTCTGGAAAGACAGAAATAAAATTTTAAACATTACTTCCATCACAACAATCTAACACTGGATCATGGACACAAGTCGAGATGCGTGCTTCTCTGTCTCTGCCGGGATGCAGATGCTGCAGGCAAGGGAGTGCAATGCTTCTCTACCCCCTCCTGAGAATGCCGAATGGAAGCGTCAGGCGCTTCATGTGGAGTTATGCACTCATTTATTTTAAAGACAGAAAGGATTAAATACATCTACATAAAGGAAAGAAAAAGTGTTTAAACAACAATAAAAGAAGATTTAGTGGTATTAATAAAGAACTCCCTTAAACCAGCATGTCACCATTAAAGTAATTAATAGGGCATGCAAGACACTTCAACAGAAAGTGAGCAGCGCTCAGATTAGAGCCTTTAAAGTTTTCACACAACCTCAAAACAGACTATGGCATTTCTGTGCAAAAGTACCCTCTAAAACAGAGATGGGGGCATTCAAGTCCATAAAAAAAGAGATTTTAAAATTTAACCGATATGGTTCAAGTCTAAAATGCAAAGGTTAAGGGAATATTAGAAGGGCAATAATTCTATCTGATTAAACTTTTATCTGAAGTGACAATAAAATGTTCAGAATGAATTAAGGATTTTATTAACAGACGCAGTAGCTCTATAAAAGAGTTTGAAATCCAAGCGGCAGCGAAGAGAGGTTTTATGCCTTTTTTTTTTTTTGGGTCTGGATGGAGGTAATATTACTATAAAACTTTAATCTTATTGCCATGCCACAGTGAAAGTAAACCTGTCAGAGGTAATAGAGCGAATCTGGACTGCTTTCTCTTCCTTCTCTATGCTGTAAGAGTCTCTTCCCAGCATGTAAGTAAGAGTACATCCATTCTATGCATGGCTTTGCTACTATAGGCAATAGGCATGTGGACAGGTGATGCGCAGTGATTCATCTGGACTTCTCAGGCTGCAATAGTCCCAGGGTGGTATGTACAGGTAAGTTATGTGGACCGTTTCAAAAGAGTACCGAGCCAAAATTGGTGCTAGGCCACCAGGGACTCCTTCAGCATGCTTCAGCCTTTCCAAAATGGAATTAACTCTTTCAGGACTACCTCAAGGACTGGCATTATTAGCACATCTGTGTAATAAAAGGATCGCACCGATTTCTGAGCCCTCGAACAAATGCATTTCACTACATTAGAGTGATTAAGTTTAAGCCAGCCATAAATCTGTGGAGTTGGATAAAACACAAGCTTTCTGTGAAAATCATTACTGAAAGCAAGTCATGTATTACTTAGAGCAGACCTCAGGCCCATCAATGTGCTTTAGGCTCAGCAGTATCTGCCAGCCATAATTTAGGCCATCACTAATTTTTCCCCTGCCTTCCTGCCGTTAAATTCTGGCAACTGGGTTGCCTTGGTGATGGCTGCAGTGTCTGTGGTAGGCGTGCTGCAAAACGCCACACAACATTTCCCTTCTCTGGGAAACCCTGAGCTTTGTGCACATTGGCAGGAATGCGGGATGGCCACCTGGGCTGCGGTAGCTCTTCTGCAACCTCCTGCACCCATCAGTGGGCACAACATGGTGCCCAACCTGTCCACTCTCACACCACAGCCTGCTGGTAAAGACTGAAGGCTCAACCTCTGTTTTGTTTCCTGCAAAGCCACATCACATGCTGCAGCACTACAGACTGCTGAGGAGTGAGGCCAGAGGGCATCTTCAGGGCTGTGCACAGAACCATTAAGGTTACAGAAGACCTCCAAAATCATCTAGTCCAACTGTCCACCTATCACCAACATCGCCCACTAACTCATGTCCCTAAGTACTACATCTACCCTTTCCTTAAACACCTCCAGGGATGGTGACTTCTCCACCTCCCTGGGCAGCCTGTGTCAATACCTCACCACTCTTTCTGAGAACAATTTTTCTTCCTAATATCCAAGTTGAACCTCCCCTGAAGGTACACATCCTTCTTTTACCTTACTCTACCCACGAGGAAACAAAAAAAGTAGCTCCTAAGAGGAGCAACTGACTGCAAACTGCCAGGGAGATTGGGATGTCAAACAAATATTTTTCTTTTCACAACAGAACATAAATATTTGGCAGCACATTTAATTTAAAAAGTCTAAAAGTTACTCAAATAGAGCGAGAAACGTTGCTGTGATGTTCACTTGCTTCCTAAAATATGACCAGTCACAGATGGCTTGCTGTAGGAAATATTAAATAATTCTTTAAAAGTGTTGTCTGGCTTTAACACAGATTGCATTTACACAGATACCTCTGCTGGTGGAACGCCAAGATGGTGTATTGGTTCAAACATGTCCTTAAACAAAAAGCTACATTGTCAAGAGCTAATGGAATATCCATCCTTAGAATCTCAATTCCTGATAACATCTGAAAGTTAATTTACATTTCAACACTGTTTTTAAACTTGCTGTATATTTCCCTTAACAAGCGAGGGAAAGTATCCAGGTTTGGTTGGCTTTGGGCACCACAACCATTATTTGTTTAGATTTTTGGAGTAGTTTGAAAATACCTATATAAAGAGCATTAGGTAACACTAGAATCGTGGAACAACATAAGGCCCAGCCAAGCAGCCTTAGGGAGTCCAACAGCATGGATGTAAATACGATGAGCCACAGCGCTGAACTATCAAATGTTAGCAGCCCAGCTTCAGCCAGACAATAAAACCAAAACAAAGCAACACAAAGATCTTTTCCAGTCCCCAGCGTCTGCAGCCGCTTGTTCCTAGGGTGCCTGAAGAAGCCTCTCGAATCTCTGTTTTATACTTGATTGCTGCTCTAAAATCACACACGTTACAAGGATTTTTGTACTGAACATTTCACAAAACTCAATTTTTGATAACTGTGAAAGCCTTGAGAGAGACAGGCACGTTGCATGCCATTTGCCACTGGTTCCATGTCTCTGCACTTCTTGCACTGCCTCAGAGCTGTTGGTAAGCCTGCCCGGAGGGTCACAGTCAGGTTACTGTGAGAAACTCATGCAATGCTCTTGTCACGTGTTTGCCAGGAAAAAGCAGGGACAACGCTGTGCACATCTCGGCACACACTGCAAACCAGCCAGACGCCTGCCTGCTCCCTGCAGCACAATGCCATCGCTGCCTCGACACAGCAGATGGTCCTCGAGTGACGGGGGCAGGCACACGGACCGCAGGTCTCATGGCCTACGTTAACCAACACCATGAAAGCTGCCAGTGCAAAACTGTCGCTTGTCCCCAGCAAATGCAACAGCTAAGCAGTACCAGATTCAAGCTATAAACTGCTCCTCCTTCTGCCCAAAATACCCGAATTGATGATTTACCTTTTCTGTCAATATTGCTCTTGGCCCATGGCTTTATGATCAGCACAGCTGTGAGAGAAAACACTTGCAATTTGCTTTTACCCTCCATGAGCACCAAACGCTCACGATACTCTTAGAATCAATAAACTTCTTCTCTTGTCATCATTCACGCTTGTTGTGCTTTCCCTAAATTGGCACGGTTTTGTTTTTCTAACCAGAAATCTACCAAGCCCGTTGGGGTTTGTGTGTGTGCGATGGCAAGTAAAACAGTTTCCTCTCCTGCAAACAAACACTACACGCAGGCAAACTGATGTCCTGGAGTGAAGAAACAGAGGCAGGACGCTAGAGGGAGGATCGTCTCACAGACTGAGCTTCTGCCAGAGCAAATTCCTCAGAGTGTGGCTTCACCAAGGAGACGGGCTGAAGTGGCGAGCTGCAAACGCCCGCTCGCCTCCCTGGCAGCTGGGCTTGCAAATTGCTGTCTGGACCAAAGTAAGAGGGCAGGACAAGGCTTTCTGTTCTCTGAAAGGCTTCTATGGGTAAATCATACCTGCTAAATCCACACACACCCAGGGATAGATTCAGCTTTATTGCTGGCAGCTGTCACAGCCTGGCTGCAAGGCCAGGGCTTTACCAGCAGCTCTGCCAGCATAACACCAGTGGTGCAAAACAACCAAAAGATTTTGCTTACTGTGTTAACTCTGTACTTTCTTAGATGAGTTCTGTCTTATGTCTGGACACCATAGCATTTTGACACTACTACACTGACCAGGTCAGAGCAAACTCACTAATACATGGATCTGACGGCAATGCACACTTAGATTGCAGGACTTCTTCCAAACAAATCACCATCTTTCCAAAACAACTGCCTTCAGCAGTTTAAAGCAATAACTATGCAGGGCTGTAAGCAAGCTGTAAGACTCATGGAAGAGAACTGCCATGGTACCTCCCACCCTCCTTGTTTCCCAAAAGACCCCACTCAGTTTTCAGCTTCTTGCTCCCATTCATTTAACAGCAACAGCCACATCCCTTGACTGCAGTGGTTTGAGAAGGGGAAGAAAAGAAAGGTAACACCTTCTCTCGAGGATCTCTGCAGGCTGAACTGCAACTATGCCGGACACTGGGACGTGGGAGGCCCATGCTGCACACTGCAGGCTATGTCTGTGGTCCTGGACAAGTTGTTTGAGCTCAGAAGCAGAGGAAGCAGGGCCAGGAAAAGACCACTGGACCTGTCCTTACCCAGAAAAAGCTCAATTAGTTCTTAACCATTCTTTACAGATGTCTGCACCATCTGTCCTTGAAGGCGTCCCAGCAACAGAGATCCATGCCTTATCTTAAACAGCATTTAATGTTCCTGCAGACAGTTCTTTACTTGCAGTAAGTGGGCAACACCGCCACTCTCTCCACCCACCTGCTGCTGTTTACCAGGAAGGTATTTTTGAAAAGGAGACTATTGCCTGTTGTTCACTGGCTCATCATAAAGATAGTTTATTAGAGTGGGATATCTAGATGCTATTCAGGTAGCAAAAAGGGTGAAAGCAGCAATAGTGTTGAGAAGGCAACAAACTACAACCAAAAGAAAAGCAGAGATGAGTGCTACAAGCACTAGACATAGCTTGCTGTATAATATCCATCTATACTTAACAGCAAATGAGGAAGATTCTCCCATTACAACAAGGATGCTCATGCATGAGACTTTTTTATTGTCTTATAAGCTGCTTCTGCTAGCTCTAAAAGGCATACACAAGCATTAGACTACTACTAAAGGGAAATCTCAACACAACTTGAAGTCGTTGTTAAACCACGTCACTGTTCCTTCCACTACAGTATAATCTGTAAGCAGATGTATAGCCAGGAGCCATAAAACTCCTATGGTCCTACAGAAAGAGAGTCTATTTTTTTCCTAAGAACACATAAGTAGTGTAATTCACTCTGTGAGGTGAGAAATTTACTGAGTGGCAGCAGCCAGTCCTTCACAATGTCATCTCATTTCAGTTATACTTTCAGTTATACTTCAGTATACTTTTTCTAGATTGCAGATGTCAAATAAATGTTTACTTTATAAAATCAAATATGAAAAATGTCTGTAATTACAGAAGCTTGATGCAGACACAGGAAGACAACTGAAGTTTCTGGAGCCACCAGCATACACAGGAGAAAAGACCTGGATTCTACCAAACCACCACAGAACATTTAAGCAAACCCAAGTGTAGAAAAGGAATCTTCACCTGATATGGACATATTCTTGCAGATATCACACACCTCTCCATAGTCTATAGCCCATCCACCACCAGCACAATTTTGACCAGTCAAGACATCTCTGACCTAGTGAATCAGCCTTCCTTCATGGTCGATCTTACAACACACCTCTAGATGCTGTCCAGCACTGTGGTAACTTTCAGAAATATCTTCCATCTAATGTTGTTATCATCAAGTTGTTTTACCCAGCAACCCAATGCCAGTCTTCCTCTTAAGCAACACTTCACTCAATTCTCTGGAAAGTCAATTACACCAAGGTGGGGCCTCATCCTCTCATTATCTGTTTCAATCAGTTACCTTTATTAACAGTGAACAACATGATGGCAAACAGTAACTGTAGGCTGAAAATAGGGTACACAGCACCCTTAAACCCATGAGGTGATTCAGACTAGTTAGCCAAGCAGATCCTGCTGTGCTAAGAATAATTTTATTGTCTTTATGTCATCCTCTGCAGATGAGTGTCTGCTCCAGCTCAGAGAACCTTCTGCCAAGGTGAGACTGGTGCAATTCTTGATAGGGTTGATGCTTCGGTATCTTCTAAAGACCCCTAGAGTTTTGTCTCAGTTCATAGACTTCTTGCCCTGTCCTTGTTACACAGCGAGATGAATTGGCCCTATTTTCTTTGGTATGACCCCCTGAGTCTCTAGAGAGCTGCTACACAGTATACCTCATCATTTCACGGTATGCTTTCTCCCCTTTATAATTTTGTTTTAGAAAGGAGGTTACTGAAAAAGCCTGTCTACTCCCTCAGAAAGAAACCTTTTCCTTCTGTTTAGTGACAAAACAAGAGGCATGACCCAACCCTTGTAACAGCTGTCAGGCCACTGAAAAAAAAAAAAAGAAAAAGATAAAAAAAATGCATGCTTCATGGGTCAGCTAAGTTCAGCATCTACCCCAGTTTTGATAGAAGCTGCTTCACCGACATTCTCTCACACATTTTTCTATCTCCCAGACTTGGACTCCTAGAAGCTCTGAGGACAGTTTCTGTAATCGCACCTCATTCTCCTCTATTTTATGCTCTAATTGCAAAAGACCATTTACCAGTCAAAGTAGCAGCACCAAGCTTATGCTTACCTAACCTTCCCCAGCTTTCTTTTTTTTTGTTTTTTTTTTTTTTTGTTTTTTTTTAAATACATCCACTGAAGCTAGGTGATACTGATAGTAAGAGCTATTAAAGTCTTCTCTATTTATTTGTTTTCAGTTTTATAACACTGATCAGTTACCCAGGAGCTTTTCCAAAGAAAAAGGGGACAGACGCTATAGCAGGGCCTGCTCTGATAGGACAAGGAGAAATGGTTCCAAACTAAAAGAGGGGACATTTAGACTGGATGTAAAGAAGCTTTTTTTTTTCCCCCACAGTAAAGATGGTGCAGCAGTGGCACAGGTTGCCCAGGGAGGTGGTGGATGCCCCATTCCTGGAGACAACCAAGGTGAGGTTGGACAGAGCTCTGAGCACCTGATGGAACTGTGGGTGTTCACTGCAGGGGGTTGGATCAGATGGCCTTTAAGGGTCCCCTCCAAATCAACTGATTTTATGATTCTAAGAAATTACCAGTTGGGTCTATACTAACAAAATCATCATGTCTAATAACCAATAGGATCAAAATGTGCCTGGAAGCAAATCAACACTCCAGGCCAGCTTTGTGCCTGCAATGCCCACAGACCTTCTCCACCGAGGGTACAAAATCCAGGGCAGCAGCCCACTGCCGCCAAGTTGCATCTCAGTTCCAGCAGCTGAGACGAAATGCTTTTACATCCACAGGTCACAGGTTCAGCTTCCCTGCTGCTGATGACTCACGCAGGAACGCAGCACTAAAACTAGCAACACCAGCTCTTTTCCAGGAGGAGACTGAAGAAGAGCATTGATCTCAATGAAATATTTCGAGGGCAGAAAAATTCCACCACGTAAAGAGTGCATGACTTCTTTTTAGTTTATTTTATATTTTTGTTCCAGTTGTCATTTTGAATTCAAACTCTTTGGAAAGCAGGCATAATAGTCTTAATGATCCCATTGAGCAGTTTAAATTCAAATTGTGGAGCACTCGCAATACCATGCTGGCAGCACTTTCCATAAATTACTCTCAAATTCAATACGTTGCTTGACAAAAACAAGAATAAAGGGCTTTTTACTTTAAAAAGAAGAAAACTTGTATCATGGAAAAAAATCTTTAAATTATAGTTTGTCTTTTCTGGTCCAATTTAAATTGTTACATGGTTGCTAAATTAGTGCTGTAATCTCAGCTTACAAATTGCAGAATTATTTTTAAAAATAGATATGATTTTACTGCAGGGATCAATCTCTCTTTAAATCATATGCACGGAAGGTACCTGCTTTGGCACAGCCACGCTCATGTGCACACAGGATGAGGTTCACAGCACCAGATGCACTAAAGCCAGTAGCAGTATTTACCAAAGATTACCACGAGCACAAATTGAGTTAACACTGAAATTGCCCAATGATCAGCAAATTTAAGCTTTTCCAGCATGCTCTGTGGTTCCACTGACTCTCTAGCTGTCCTATTTGCTGAAATATCAGCATTTCATAGAATCACGAAGGTTGGAAAAGACCACTAAGATCATCTAAGCCCAACCCACCCCCACTGATCATGTCCTTCAGTGCCACATCTCCATGATTCTTGAACACCTTCAGGAACAGTGACTCCACCACCTCCCTGGGCAGCCTGTGTCAGTGCCCAACCACTCTTTTGGAGAAGTTCCCCCTAATATCCACTCTTCTACTGAACTACAGTTTTGATAGGCCAGAAAGCTAAAGTTAATATTTTCAAGGTTTCTGCCTCTTACTACTTCTTCTGTGTGCAAAAATACACGACTAGTGAAAGAAGTGGAGTGCTACAATCTTGTGTTTAAAGCTGGAGAACAGCAGTGGTCAGGGTGCTAGGTCATGCAAAATTCTGACCCTTTCAAGCACTCCCACCATTTCACTGCCAGGGAAAGATGAACCTCATAAAGTGATCTTTGGGGTTGGGTTTAAGGTTATACTCTCAGTATCTCTCACTGTGCCACAGAAACAATCAATCTCCTTCCCTGAGTTTCCAAGTGAAATTGCAGAGCACACCCTCTGTCTTCTGCTTTAGGCAGACAGGCATGAGTCACGGTTTCTTCCTCCTTCAATCGCTCCTCATTTTCAGCCCACAACTTCTCTGAACTCCTTTTCATCTGACCACGGCTATTTCTGCTTCCTCATCTCCTTCACACTGTGACACTTCCCTCAGGTCCAGCAGTGGGTTGCCTTGACTCAGACACGGCAGAAGAAATAAGTCACCAGGAACATTTGCCAGATCTTGCTGCTTTCTGTGCTAAGCGCAGGTGCTCAGCACCTCTCAGCCCTCAACCTCATAGAGAGTTTATCTCCCACTGTCAAACACCAAAACACCAGGAAAGGGGATAAAGAACAGAAGGAAATTTCCACATCCTGGAGAAAGTCAGCAGGACATCAAAGAACACCCCATTCACAGAACAGCAGCATCACCCTTGCCAAACTGGTGTGTCTGGTTAACCTTGTGTTCAGTCCTTAGGATAATACTGTATTTGGAAAGTGGACAGCTGGCATTGCTCTAACATTGTGCTCTTCAATCTTTTATAACAACAGTTCCACTGATATTACCCTTAACCTTTTCTCTACACTGAACCCAGTGCTAAAATCTCTTCAGCTTCTTAGAGGAAGCAAACCAAATGTTTTTTTTTTTTGTCAGTAATTTGTCCTGTAAGGGAGGGGAAAAGTATACTGATAACATACTACAGACACTGTATTCATCACATGTACAGCAGTGAGCTGGTCACAATGGAAACCCCATTGTGATATTTCAGATGTTGCTTGACTGTCGTAATGACTAGGAGACATCTGCTTCCTATTAACACTTTATTTTTTTTTACAGTTGCTTTTAGTTGAGCAGGAGCAGAAGTGTTTTAATGGAGAAGACTGGTACTCTTTTAGAAATAACATTAATAATGAAAGAATCCTTGGATGTAGAGCAAAACCAGCAAACACATTGGCAGCAGATCTCACAGCATTCATAAGGAAATGATAGTGACCAGCCTTTGGGTAGGGGAAATTTTTTTGTGAAAGAAATGAACTCTGGTATTCAAATTCCAGTTAGTAAACATCTTCAGACAGGTGACTGACTTCCTTTGATATTAATTCACAGACTTTTGCAGAATTTCTTCTTTAACGGATCACTAATGACATTAGAAACAAAGGCAAGAAACAACACTTCTGCAGGCTATTTAAGCCTGGTATTGACTAAATACTAATTAAACACAGCTCTTCACAGTAATCTTAATTATGTCTTCACTCCACCACATCTAAGGAGAGTCATGTAACAAACTAAGAAGATTAGCCAATTCTAACTGTTGAAAAAAAATGTATTTTTATTTTTGCATTGTTTTTCAATGTGCGTATGGCCATGAGTCACACAAGGGAATTATTAAAAACAAGAATTCATGAATTTATACACCAAGACCAGGCAAATTAATTGGAGCTGACTTCCCTTAATATTAATGCAGCAGCTTGGCCTAGTGGTCTGCACAACAGGTCAAGAGTTTTGAACATGTGGAGGTAGAGATACAGGGTAGAAATTGGTATGAATTAGGCAGACCAGTAAATAAGCATCATCAATTAACTCAGATGTATACCAGTTGAGAACCCTGTTTCCACAGCTGGCCTCAGCCACTGGCTCACTGCAGTGTCTCAAGGCAGTCATGCAGGCCCTATGTTCCATGGGGATTCAGGCCCACGGGAACCCGTGTCTGAGATCTTCAGCCCCATTATTTTATACAGAACTCTACATTTCCAGAGTATTTTCCGAGAGTGAGACTTGAGAAAACTCAAAAAACCAAATGAGAGGCAAAACCCTTAAACGCAAGTTACATTTTAGGCAGGTGATTAACTCTAATTGGCTTCAGTATGACAGCATCACACATCTGAAAACAACAGCATTCAGACCATGCCCCAGCAATTTTAGGGCCCCAAGCCCATTTGTAAGAGCAACCTGCAAACTTAGTCTGGGCCCTCAGTGTACTCAGGCACTCATCATCCCACTGAAGCCAACACAGACATCATTTCATTGAAAAATCAATCAGACAGAACTCTGACACAGATTTCTTCGAGCCTAAATAGGCAGAGCCCAAACCCTTCACAAATCTGACCTTCAGCAGAGCAAAGCGCCGAGCTGTCTGAGGGGTAACAAGACAGTCACCCAACACTTGCTTCTTCCAGGAGTAATAGTCTGGTGTTTGCTTGGGTTATTTATTCTTGTTCCATCAGATTGCCAGATTCCTCCTTTCCTTTCCCCACTCACAGTACTAGCTGTCAAGCTACACATATGTAGCAACTTATCAGTCGGGCCACCCTTTCCCCTACATGTGCAACAGCAGATGGATTCAGAAGTGTTTTGGGTTAAGTCCATAACCCCCTTTTTTTTTTTGTGGATTGCATTGGTAAGCATTTAAAGGCCCCCTCTGATTATATAAGAGAAAGCCATTAAACGTTTACTCACTGCTCTGTACTCAGAGCTGCAAAGCCGTATCGTGGAACATACAAACACAGATGCAACCAGGCAATTATCATTCCTTTATCCCCTAAATAGATAGAAGATAAATTTGAAAGAAAATGACGAACAGAATCCTTCTTCCTTTCCTTTTTTTTTTTTTTTATCCTTTTATCTCCCAATGTAGGAAGTTTACTGAATCCTTGCCAACAATTCACTCAGGCTAATGAAGTGTATAAGTAATGGGATTAAATAATCTTAAACCATTACTACAGTGGCTAATGCAGATGTTTTCCCAAACTAACGCAGATGAGTAGTGAAGAATGCCTGCTTGATTTAAAAAAGAGGAAAAGCAGCAATCTGCAAGCAGATGAAGTCAATTCCATCCTGAAGTGAATGAGATGTTTAACTTGTTATATGAAGATGCTCCCCTTGCATTACGAACACACCTTCCTGAAATCTGCAGTGCTTTGCACATGGGCACCAAACTTCCTAAGATATCAGAATTTTTATCATGCAATCACTTCAGTGCTAACAAAGAAAAAAGAAAAAAAGAAAACAATGTTTAAGGGGTATATTTTTCAATCAAAAAATCATTCAGGTTTTAAAAATCAATTACCACGACTCACTTATCACTGCTACAAAAAGACAAAATCTGCCCTTTTTACATTCAGTATCTCAGCAATAATCCCACTGAAAAGCCTTCACAGAAATAGAATAAAATAGTTAGATAGCAGTAGCATTTTCAGAAATATCTACTATTTCTTTAATTATCAGCATACCAGAAATTTCTGCTTTCAAAAATAAGGTCTAATTATGGAAGGGCCTCAGTCCATTTCATCCCCCCAAAAACAAACAAACAAAACTCCACCATCTGTGTAAATAAAAGATGCTATGCAGCATACTGGTGGCACATTGGCTTTCACAAAATCTTGCAGGAAAATACATAAAGGAAGAACTTGCATGCTATAGTTACCAACTTTAGACTAGATTTCAGTTTAAAATAAGCTTCATTTAACAGTGGGCAAGAAAATCAATAGTTTATAAAAAGAACTTTAGTTCTGAGGTTTAAAGGAAGATCCATCAATGTGTTAAGAATGTTCTGGAACCTTTCTTATTCTAGATTATAGACGTTTTTCCAACATGCTGTATGTTAAGGTCATAGCAAGGTAAGGCCTCAGGCACGTTATGTGATGTTTCTTTAATTTACAACTGTACAACAGGTTTTAACTGTCTCTTATGGGAGCCTCTTAAAAGGTGCAGCCTCTTAAAAGGCGCAGTTAATTGTTTGATTTAAGAGCTCGTTGGAGGCATAAAGTGAAATTTTGGGATAAGGTAAGCTTCAAAAGATACCCAATCCAACTGCTGTTAACTCAGTGGGAAGACTTCCATTAGCTTCATTAAGAAACACAAAAATCACTATTTCAGAAGTTTAAGTGCTACCTTGAATCTCATCTTCTAAGTTTTACTGGGCACCAACATTTCTAAGGGTTTTGGTAACAGATTTCTGAACACAAAAAACCTTATCAGAATAACACCATCTCTTAAAAATCACTGCATTGCCTGCTCCTTTCGGAGCTCAAATCATCACCAAAAGCACTTATTTCTCTTGCTTTGGCCACTTCATTTCACAGCTTGGACAGGACAGAAAATGAAGTTAACAAAGGAAGCTGAAGTGATCTGAATTCCTCGGAAAAGTAGTGCCCATCAGCTTGCCATGAGATTGCCTGGTTTTGGCTATAAGGCAAGAGTACAGCAATGAAGAAAACAAATATTTGTGATGCCTGCACGTTAAAAACTAGCGGACAAAAAAACCCGCAAGTACTTACAATATAGCAGGGTTCACAGTAGGCTTTCTTCTCTACTGCGTAGAAAGGCTGCCCCCTCAGCTTGTTGTTGCACATCATGCAGGTGAAGCACTCCACGTGGAAGACCTGGTCCATGGCTGTGCAGCCAGTGCCTTCCCCAACAACATTCTCCCCACAGCGAGCACAGCGGCCTGTCACCAGAAGGAAGGAACACGGGTCAGTGCAAGCTCTCATCTTTAGCTAGGGAGAAAGTACTCCTATATGCTTCCATCGCACAGTAGGCAGCAGGAACACGGCAGCTCAGCCAATACAGGGGCAACTGATGCCACTGCTGGCAATGATCCAGCACATTGAAACACACTCCAGTGCTACCCCTCATGGAATGATCTAGAGAAGCTTGAAACCAGCCCCCAAAACTACACTGAAATCCTTACTGCTGGTGCTTCTAGCTAGCAATCATCATAAGGAGCCTAAGTCCCAGATGCAAAGCATTCAGTTACCATCTAACACAGCTATATAGTCACTCTCAGCTACTCAGCTAGATGGCATGAACCTGTGCTGAAAGCCTTGCCTCCACATGAAAGGATTTTGTGGTAGGATGCCTCATCAAGCTGCCCTGTGGCAGCACAATTTTTACCATTTAAAGAGTCCTTTTTTGCTTGTCCAGCTTAAACCATTTGTCTCAATAGAGCCAATTATACTGGCAAAAGGATTTCACTTTTTATGCTTTTAGCAGTATAGCAGTATCAATCCTTATGCTCTTGTTAATATGCTGGTGCTGAGCTAGTTTGTATTTTAAACAAAAAGTAGTAGCCAAAGTCTTAGTGATTACAAAGAGTGCAATACCATCTTCTGTGTGGAAAAGTGACTTTTTTGTGTTTGAAGATTAATATTGACTAAGATGCTATCCATTCAAAGACTAAAGCCATTTCTCAAGAAACTGATGTGCAAATACTTGATTCTTATCATAATTCAAGGAAAGCATATCAGAAGCTACAAACAAGGGTAAAGGCAAGTCCTAAGAACTCTAGTTGTTTCTGAAAAAGGTCCCTAATGCAACATGTAAACAAAAACATAACAGACAAAAACCTGCAGGAGCACACATAGGAGGCTTGCTGCCTTGTTTACATTGTTGCTGAAAACATTATGTAGCAGAGCCTTCAGCCATGGGACCCTGCACCCCTCCTCAGTGGGTGGAGTAGAGTGGATGATGAAAAGTGAGAAGGATGGAAGGAAGACCAGAGCTCATGAGAGCAGGCAGACAGAATTACTCATAAAAACACACACAAGTAATATGTACCTAGTAATGATTAAGTAATCCAGCAATGATACAATGTTCTTTCACACTACAGTAAGCCTGTGCTTACTGACTTTTCCAAACAAATACTGCAAAACCTCCTAAAAGGTCTTGCACCAGTCTTATCATTTCAACCATAGGGCCTCTGAGCAGTGGGTCATCTTCCAGCACACATCCTCACACCTTCTTCCCTGCCTCCCCCAGCCTTCAGCAGGCTATACCCAGGGAACAAGGCATATGAGCTGCTTTCCTACGTGGCAAGATCCTACAGATACCTCGTCTGAGCAACGTGGAGAGAGTTACCAGGCTAATGAAGACAGGTCTGGAACTTCCTCCAAATAGGAATTAGTAGATGTTGTTTTTAAGCTTTAATTTATTTAGCATTTGTTATTAGTGTTTTGACAGTGTTGTGCTTTAATCACTCCACTGTAATGCTTCTTGTGAGGGCTCCTCTTTTACAAGCAGAGAAGGAATGCAGGCTTCCCAGCATGGTGATGAGGCTACAGAGCATGGGGGAAGAATGGAAAAAAACACGAGAAGTAGGAAAAAGGAAAAAAAAAAAAAAAAATCCCACTGGAGAGAACCATCGGAGCAGTACTTCTATGGGAAAGAGGCAGAAGAAACAGGAGTTGCACGTACAACAGGAGAGCACTGCTCGGTCCTCTGTGCGGACAAGACCGAGTTGCTCCAGGGCCTTCTCCAAACTGCTCGTGTAGCGGGGCTGTAATATGAACAGACGTCTGGGGAGCAGTTAATATCTCCATATATAAAACATGAAATTGAAAGCTATTAGTGTATTACTTTACACAGTGTTTTTCCAGCGGGAATATTCCGCTGAAGAATTTATTTTCCCTGGTGTGCCATTCTGTGATCATCCGGTATTATTTTTATGAGGCATTTGGACACGGAATAATGCAGTGTCTATGCAAACACTTCTCAGCTTTCTTTGTTAACATCTGAGCAGAACATGTGGGAATCTTTTCTTCCCTCCTCCTCACATTCATAATTTAGCCACTCTCACATACTTCAATGTTTATGTCCCCCTTGACCAAGGCACTCGCTGCAGAAGCTGTCTATACGTAGATCATACTTCTGGCTGCACTTCTCACATCAGGAAATCATGGTCTGTTTCCTAGCTTAGGCATGTACTCCTGTAATCCCTGGCAAACCACTCAGCGCCTTTGTACCTCTGTCCTCCCTTTGAGTGAAGGGCATAAAGACATCTTCTCTGCCTCCGAAAGGTGCCCTGAGGCTACATTCCTGCACACCTCTCAGGCATTCCCCAGCTTCACTGCTGGTGGCCAGGTACAAACCAAAGAGCAGC
This sequence comes from Tragopan temminckii, assembly GCA_028571105.1. Lineage (NCBI taxonomy): Eukaryota > Metazoa > Chordata > Aves > Galliformes > Phasianidae > Tragopan > Tragopan temminckii. Next base: position 10,120,611 of record JAOWBP010004023.1, read on the forward strand.
ACAACACAGATCTTAGCCAACTTTTCCCCTTGAAGTTGGTATTTCCTTAGGCTTTCCTTCCTCTTTCTGGGTTTTTCCACAGAAGATTCCCATTCAGGCAATGACAGACTTAACCCATCTACATTTATGAGAAGTCCAGCTTCTGCTGTTATGTACACAGACAGAAATGCTACTGTAAACCCTCACACAGGAAAGCTTAAAGAAAGTTTCCTTTTTCATAAGTTTATATGCAAATTGTAGCACTGTGGCCTGGAGCAGACAATGTTTTTCATGAGACATGGCCACTCCAGTGAGAATCGAAACACAAGCTCTGTGCCTAGCAACACCACCGACTGACTCACTCGCCCGAAGGATAAGAGCAAGTAAACCAAAATATTCAAATCCGGGAGCTTACAGTTGGGCTTCTGGATCCATGCAAAGGCACACGTGTGAATACACAACTGATGGTTTGCAGCAGTGCAGCTGTTAAAGACAGCAACTTCCGCAGACTTTGGTGCAAACCTGTGAACTCACAAGTCTTCTGTAAAGCCAGGTTGCTTCTCCCGACTCCCACGTCTTACTCAAGTTTGGCTGAAAATGGCTATTAGTTTCAAGAGTTGTTGGTGAGGGAGGAACTGACAAACAAGATAGGCACATGCACACAGGCAGTGTGATTGCACAAGCCTCATTTCCTTAGAAAACCAGAAAAACCCCACCAGAAACAATGCATCTATCATTATGTCTGATAAAAACAAAACAAAGGTCTGCTTTTCCTGTGTGCCAGTTACCAACGGCAAAGGTATTTGTGGTTGGATTCACCACAATTAAGTGCCCACACATGTTCCCCATTTTAATATTTTCACACTGGGTGAAATAACCCAGCCCGTTGTGTGCAGAATACCCATGAGTGAATACAGAACAAGTTGCACTGCTTATTGAGAAAGAAGTAGCAAAGGCAAAGCTTGCAAGACTCAAGAACAAACAGATTGCATAAAAAAAGATTACACAAATAATCGAAAAGAAAAATAGCAGGCAGCGTATTACAGTAGAAACGCAGAACAACGTGACCCATTTGCTTCCCACAGAGACAAATAGCACTTAAAAGGCACCTTAAAGACAAAGGACAAAATTAGTACTAAACTGCATGAAGATGAGACTATGTCATTTCAGCATTCTTCTTTGGCTCCTCCAGTCCTTTTTAGGTCCTGGTTCAAGATAATTTCGGCAAAACTAGAAGGTGATATATTGGCAGCGTGCCTGGAAGACTGGAGTCCTCCCATGTTGCATGAAGGAGGTTCATAACCTTGGCTGTGACCTTCCTTCATCACAGCCTTGCTGCCACATGTTGGTTTTACCTTGGGGGGACAGTTAGAGGTGCCCACAGAGGCTTCCCTGCTGAAACCACTGGAAATGCCATCATTACTCAGCGGGTCATAGGGAAAACTTCAGTAGCTGAAAGGGAACATCAGCTCCTATACTTCATTCAGAAACCTCATTTATTGTCCTCTGCAGCATAAGCAAAACTGCAAATCCAAATTGAGAGGGGAAACTTACATGATGCCATGTTCTAAATTCTTGTTATTTTATTTCTATTATTACATATTTTTTGCTTATACTGTCACTCTGATGCTTTGATTGTGGAAAAGCCTGGTCAGCAAGGAAAACTGTGGTCTCAGCATGTTTTACTATTGACAAGTAATCTGTGGACAGCCCAGCCAAGGAAAAGGTTAAGGAAGAATTTGAAAGAGGATCCGGAGGGAGTTTGAGAGAAGTTTAATGGGATGCTTCTGAGGAAAGGACAAAGACAGCACAAAAAGGAAACATAAGTGCTTGAAGATTGAACATAGATACCTGCAGACGGAAAGGATGAGCTGATATGTCACTGGAGAATAGGAGAGAAAAAACGGAGGGAATAGGTCAGTACAGGCCACGCAAGTAAAGACAAGAAGCTTCTGTTTGATCTGATGCAGAAATGAAACTAGAGGGATGATTAAAGAGGCAGGGACAATCTGGCCTAAGTGACAAGCCAGAGAGTGATCTCTGCAGCTGCATTCCAGTTGAGCATGAACAGGGAGAAATTGCAATTTTTGAAAAGGATACTGCAGAGACTCAAGGTCACTAGAGCCTGGATGCAGGTTTTATCTACAAAGATGAATAGGAGAGGCCCTAATCTGAGCTCTTATTCAGCAAGATTCTTAAGATTTGGCCGGAGTCTGGGTGTGATCTGAAGATGAAGAATTAGTTACAGGGTGTCCCAACTTATCTTGGACATGAGTCACTTCTAAATGTCAGATTAAGAATGTGAGCCAATCACACAAACAAACACCACTAAGGATGGATGATGGAGTAGGTACATGCCATACTAATGCTTATGGCATAATATTCTGATAGCAATCACACTGCAGCCCAGTACAGAGGCAGTGTAACAGCATGCAGCTAGCTTGGAATGGTTCTGTTTGTACATCCAAGGACTGCATTAACCTTTTTTAGGCTACAGCATTATATGTCTGTCATACCCATTTAGACACTAAGCTGTTGGGGGCGTAACCATCCCTTGCTATGTGATTTACATTGCCTAACACAGATAATTCATGCAGTAACAAGAGAGTGAAGAGAGCAGAGAGAAAATGTGCAAGCCTTCTCTCTACAAAGGTTTAAATTCATGAATTCAAAGCATGCATTCAATATGGAGAGGAGATAGGAGATAATTTTCTGATAAAAGCATCGATGTAGGAAGGTTTTGCATTTACTGAGATGTGGGGGAAAACGTTGATATCTCAAAAACTTCTGCATGATGGAAAAAACTGCTTCCCACCTAACTTTACTGTGGGAATATAGCACAAGGTCATATCCTCACTGCCTATCAATTACACAATTTCCCTTGATCAGCTAAGTGTATTCCCTGGTTCTCATTGCAGTCCTGATACAATATGCAAGAAAGAACTGAAGAAATATTGCATACTGCTTTTACAAAAGTGTACTAAGAACATTTTTAAAATATGTAAATACATTGGACAAAATATCTCACTAAAAGTTCCCCTGGCAGCCTCAAGACACCCAGTATTTCCGCTGTGTTATTTTTCTAATCATCTCTGTTTAGAGTTTGCCAGTGAATGCATTTTAGAGATTCATGACACATTCTGCTTTTGGACAGCTTTGAATCAGCTGGCAGTAAATGTGGAAAAATCATTACTCCTAATGAAGAAATATTGATGACAAAACAGCATTTCGAGGACAACGTTGACCATAAGTCAACAATGTAACATGATTTTCCCCTCTCCCTCCTCTTTCCTAGTGACTTTTATCCAAGGGTTTTCAAGAATTTCCCAAGCACATGGGATTCCTCAGGGCACCTAGGCCAGACAGCACAATTATTCCATTTTAAAGGGATACAGGAGCAGAGGTTAATCCATCAGGCTAACAGTGTAACAGCAGACCTTAGCTGCCAGTATACCTTAACTGGATTAAGTCTCAATGGCAGAGATCCTGCAACTCATAAGCACTCAACACGTTCCTTGATTTGCCCAAAGGGAACAAAATAGGAATCTCTGATCCACAAGAGAGTGTTTATTCCATTCCTGTGGAGCATGGGAAGTATGCGTCCAGTCGTGATTGCATTTGGCAAAGATGCCTTGGTTGTATCTGTCCCACAGATACTCCGATATTTTGGCACCCAGGACCTTGCAATATTAGGATGAAGGCAAGCTTCAATATTTTCTGTGCATTTTGTAGGAAATGATGATAGTCTTCACAGCTTATCTTTGCCTTCCTCACCTGTCCTTTTTTTTTGCTTTTGAACTCAGACTTCTCACTGATCAGGAAGCCTTTGGCAATGGTTTGTTGTGCCAGGATCCAAGTTTGAAGTTTCTCCATTTGACAGTAGCAGGCTGTATGCATCAGTTGTCTTACACAGCCTTTGGACATGAGACAGATTAATCTTAATTCCCTCTTCTTCAGCAGACGTCAGAAACACAATCTTTCACAGTAAACAGAGCTTTATGCTACAGCGTGTGCCTGTAACACTTCATAAATTAAATCCAAGGCCGTGATTTAATTACCGTGTCCCAGTTATTCTGCTTTAACTGTGTTGCACTTGTACTCCAGATGTACAGGTCCCTGCAGTGACCTCCTTGTCATTTGTTCTCTGCTTGTCCAGTAGTAGCTGCACTCTCCTGTTGTTTGCATCCCTTTCCTTCAACAACAATACAACTTCGTATTCTCACTTTGCTTGACTGCAAAGGTGACACATTCTCTGTATGCCCCAGAGGTTTCATTCCACTCCACACAGCAAAAGCACTGCAACTGCGTCAGCTCACACTACTAACACTTCACTGTGCCATTCTGAATACTTCTTCATGCTGCTCACCACAAGGCTGTTATCAGAGCCAGTCACTAGCCCTAATGATGAATCCCTTCCAACATCCCAGGAAGGTGGAGGACTTTTAGGACATCCAATACGGAGATGGGGAAGTGAGGCCCACAGAAGTTATGTTACTTGTTGAGGGTCACAAAAAGAGTTTGTGACAGAGCCAGGAACTGAAACCACATCTTCTCAATCCCAGTCTAGTTTCTTTAACCACAAGATGATCTCTAAAAGACCTGGCAGTGAGACAGGCTTACAGCACAAGAACTCCTGCAATTCAGAGGGAGCTCCCAGCACCAGTCCTGCTGGACAATCCTGCTTGGGATGTGGTCCATGGGCAGGCCGTGCAATCACTGTCGGCAGAGTGACTGAGCAATAGTGACCAAGCACAAGGAAGCTCATGTCTCTCCCATTTCCTCCATTCAGCACCCACACGGTGATGGTTCCTATCCCTTATCCATCTCCATCACTCTCTCCTCATCTTCCTGAGACACTAGAGACAATTTCACCTGCTTCTGATATAAAACAGATTGCAGCAAATGCTTGCCAATATGGCAGAAGTTCCTTCCTAAATTGTCACAACTGCAGTGCATCACTGTCGCAAAATAAAGGTTCAGATAGGAGTATTCCTGATTTTCTCACAAATCAACAAAGCCTCAAGTTGAACAGGATCTTGAGAGGTCTTATTGCCTCAAAGGCAGGATCAACCTTCTCTACACAATTCTTGACAAGTACTTGTTTAACGTGTTCCTAAGAACTTCCAGCAGTGGAGATGAAGCAAAGAACTTCAGTGAGCATATAACCTTATCACTAGCAAGTCTATCTTTCCACTGAACCAAAATGTCCCTCACAGTATCATAAGCCAACGCTTTCTTACTCTACTCACAATGGGCATGCAGGACATGAGTTGGCTTGGTTTGGTCCAACCAGTTTTATAGGAAACTTTTGATGCATGGATCTGCACAAACCATTAAAAGACGTTGCCTCTTCGCCAACCCCGGGAGGGACCTTTTCCATGCTCTTCAGTGAGGGTAAACCTGAACCTGACAGTGTGCCCAGCTCACTAGTGAGGGACCAGGGACCCAACTTGAGTGATCTGCAGTGAGTGTCCCAGCCCAGTGGGGGTCAGTGATGCTCTACCATATTTAAGGTCCCAGATACCTTTTTTTTTTTTTTTTTAAAGCATGTTCTGCTTTAAAAAAAAAAAAATAAATAAAAAATTGTTATTTGTTGCATTGTGACAACTTTTTGGCACATGGTTTACCATGTGCAGAGGGGTTGAAATAGAGCTTCAGTAACATCTGGAGACAAAAGAAAGGGGGGGAAAAAAAGAGTGCAAGACAGGAAACATCCCTCCCTTTGCTGATCAATCAAGGAAATGCAAGGCAGCAAGTAAAATGTAGTGTATTTCCTTTATAAATGTTTCTTTTAATGCTGATGAAAGTTACCAGATGACAGAGACTACAGTTGTGTATCCACTAAAGAGCCCCATGAGCAACTTCTTTGCAGAGGTTTGCCAGGCACTGGATGTTGTCTCTGGAAGCCACAGCAGCACCAGCTGGCTCCAGGGCATCCGGGACTGCAAGAGGGTGACATGTCCCATGCTGCCTCCTGTGCGCTCTTTGCTACCTGCTTCTCTTCTGGGTTTAGCAGTAGGTATAGGAATCACAAAGAAAAGGAGTTTTAAGTTGCAAACTGGATGGAAAGAAGAAGCACTCCACAAATACTTTTTAAAATGAAAAAGATATTTCTGTTCAGGGGTGAGTTTCAAAGCACTGATATGCACGAAAAAACCCTGCCAATAAAAACTAAATAAGGAGTGCAATCAGTTCATTTGGTAAAAAGAAATTAAAAAAAAAAAATCCGACTTTCAGAGAAATCCCCCACCTTCCTGTGCCCACCACTCTTCTCCTTCAGGGGAAACTGACTGCATATAGGAAGTTAAAAAAGCAAGAGATGTAAAAAAAATTGCTTCTCATTTCCCTCCTTACTTTTTTTCCAAAATAAAAATGGGGCAAAATCTTTTAAAGCTGTGAGAAATTGGGGTTTTCCACACTTTCAAAAGCTGAGAATGCTCTCCTTTATTTTACTTTTACAGGAAAATGAGAGATTTTAAAACAAAGATGACTCTTCTCCCTGGAACACATTGCTAGCATTGAAATATATATATATAATTTTTTTTTTTTTTTTTTTTAAATGAGACTTTACCCTACATGGCAGACAGAGAACAGTCTCAACAGCCCTTCACTAAAGTCCAGGTTACCTGTAAGTGTGTCAGCCAGTTCATGGCAAGGCTGGCATGAAACCTCTCTCTATAAAGCTTACCCCAAAGTAATAGTGCAGGGTTTCATTCCTCCTGGGAAGAACCTTAGCAAGGGAAACTGTCACTGGTAGAGCTGTGGATTAGGCAGATTTTGGCAGTTTTGGTGATCCCAGTAGCAGCCACTGAGCCAGGTCCCTTTTTACTCACACTTGCAAACCCACAGGACCAAATATATGGCAGCATGCAAGCTGTGCAACCACACCTGTCTGCAGCTCCCATGGCGAAAAGATGGAGGGAAAGGTGACAGAAATCCCACTTCCTCCACCCTCATCTTGTGATGATGGACAAAGGGATTTCCTGGGCAACCCTCTGGCCTACTCTGTAATCCTGCACCAGATTTCTGGGTCCTCTTTCGGAAAAAACACCTTGCAATCATAGGGAGTGGCAGTGGCAGGAACCCCACGCTGTCTGGTCCTCTTACAGGTGTCTCTCTGAGTGTGCCACCCCAGCCTGCTCGCCCACTGACGTGCTGGTAGAGCAGCAGAGGGTAGTTTCAGGGGCTGCTGCACTCAAACCCATATGTAAGCAGTGGCTGCAGAACTGAGCAGATCTGGAGGAGAGATGAACTGGTCCCCTTCTCAGATGCTTCATGTTCGTTTTCACGCTTTGTGCTCCTTCTCCAGCCCACTCTTCCAGGTGTGGAGGACCAATGACCAGCGGCCTGTGGGATCACGCCACTGCTCAGCACAAGCCTGTCTTGAATGCTGCTTGAATCCTCCTTAGCACTTGCCTTTGTAAGAGCTGAACTGAGGATGCAGGTGACGCCCACACTGATACGGGTAGCAGCCTTTTTGTCTAGGTCAAAAAATTAGAAGCAGTCTACAGCAGCCCAAGGATGGGTTGAGGCCCTGTGGTGTTAGGTGCAGGACAAAGACAGAGCAAACAATGTCCCACTTCCCAAGGACTTTCACCTCCAACTGTTTGCAAGTTGCGCAAGGGCACTTCAAACCTCTTCTGTCCCCCGGCTCAGCCAACCCATTTCATAAGCTCCAGACGGGCGCCATCAGTACATTCACTAGACTCCAGCACAGCCAAAAATCACATCCGCTGCTGGGCCCGAATGACTCAATTCACTCTTCCATAGCCTGGCTCTGCTCCAGATGGTGTTCGGCAGCTTGTCTGCCTCGCTGCATTGCCGTGAGGGTGGTGGCATAAAGTGATTTTTACCAAACACTCTGTTCAGCAGAGAAGGTGAAAATGCCTGAGTAATGGCAAAGTTTTGAGTCAGAGATGTTTCCCGTGCCAATGACTCTGGCCTACCAACCTGGCACACCTCATGCATGCCTGCCTGGGGAAAAACATCTGACAAAAAAAACAAGAAACAGGGAGGGAACTTGTCTTCCCTTTGCCAAAAGTAAAAAAGAAGAAAAAAAAAAAAAAAAAGAGGAAAGGCTGGATCTCATAAATAGTGAGTCTTAACCAAATGGTAGCTCTCATATTCCCAACAGCTTTGAGGCTTGGGGTTTTCAAAGGTGTCTGACTACACTGGAAGAAGACGTCCCACCAAATTTCAGTTGGCACCTCATTTATTTAAAGTCTTTTGAAAATCCTGCTTTCACAATCCGGCACCAGCCCAAAACTTCCTTGTTGTTTTGAAACACGCGCTGTCTGCACGTCGACAGCAGTCTTGCTGTAAATCACATCCATCAGGCACTGGAAACAGCCTCACCTGTACGTCAACCAGCTGCCCCCTGTGCTCAATTCCATCAGTCCAAATTTCTCAGCAGCTGGAACCAACAAATTCTGTTTTTTCTCATTAAACCAAGCTACTGGACAGAGGTTTCCTTCTTCGCCCCAAAACCTGGGACCTTTCCAACAAGGTGTAAGGTCCAATATTTGTTTACTCTCTTGGACAAGTAACAGGAGCATTATAAGCTGGGATGCAAAGGCACTCCCATTCTGGTGGGAATGTGCAGCGCTTGTTTCTACTCAGGATGATCAGACACGTCATATCCCTAAAATATAACACTGGCATTGAGAGCAAAAGTCCTTTGAAAATACTGTGTGATGTCAGTGACACCATATTATTTCTACTCACGTAATAATGCAATGCTTGCAATTCTGCTCATCCTCTGGTCACAGGACCTGTTTTTGCTGGCTGAGGTAAATGGGAAGTAACACTGATAACTCTTCCAACTCCTTCTGAAATGTCTACCCTGTAGCACATGATGTATATCTGGAGTCCATGATAGAACAGTTTGATTACTCACACCTGATTGTCATATTCTCCAAGCCTGATCAAAAAGGAGACAGAACTTTTCTTTCTTGGCTTTCAGTCACACCAAATTAGTGCCAAATATGGGATACATATTTATAAAAACTATTATTTTATTTAAAGAAAATCTGTGCAAACCCCATCTGCATAATTGCATGTGTCACTCTCACACATCCTACAGATTTTGATTCATAATTAGAACGGCTTCAAAAATAATATTAAAAAAAAAAAACAAAAAAAAAACAACAAATCAAAACAAACCCTTAAATCTGAGCTCTTTAGTGCCCCTAAGACTGCTCTGTTTGAGATAATGATTTGGAGTCTAGCACCCGCTGACTACCAGTAGGATACATGGGGAAAGTGGGCTAGGATCTGAGTTTATTGTGATCCTCAGAAGGCTAAATAAAATCAATGCTCAGTGAGCTCTACAGGTTGTCCTGACATTCAGCCTCCACAAGGACAACATCTAATGTTGATCAGTATCTACGAAGATGAGTTCAAAACATTACTCTTATCACATTTCTAAGATGGAAGGTTCTTCTAAATTGGCTGTTGCATTAAATGTGCCAATACTTGTCTCCTGAATTATTCACACAATTCTTGACCTGGGAGTTCTGCGCTGATGGAAACTGAAACCCCAAAAGCTTTTGCTCTTTGTGACAGGGCCGAACCAGTGCAAAAGGATTGATCTGATATCCAGAGGTCATGGTGAGTCCTGCCAGTCCAATGTCCTTCAGTGGGCATTAGAAATGACTAACATCAGCAGTGATTACAAGCATTTGCCAAAAACTCTGCATTTACAACCCTTCTGAACATCCGAACCAGTCACATCAACTACTGTATGGAGAAAGCTTGCAAATCATTGAGCTTGGAAATTTCAGGGTGCTCTTTACTGGTTTCTTACCAACAAATGAGTTCACTTCGAAGATGGTAACTAACTTCAATCCTTACTAAGCACTTAGGTACGACAGCAGGGAAAACTTACAGACTTGTTTACTTGTGATAACAGAATCATTTGAAAACCACTAGACCTCCAAATTTAGATCTGAGGTATGTATAAAGACACTCATTTCTGTTTAGCCCATGACAGATTTTAACTGATGTCAACCTAGACAACTTCAGGCAGTTTTGAATGTATCTGACCAATCCCAGAAAACCAATGCTGGTTTAAGTGAGCTGGTTTCCATCTGCAGCAAAAATGATACAATTTTGTTATGTTGACAAAGTCAGATGTGATGGGTGTACTGGGGAAGCGATTATTCATACCCTGACACAGAAAACCGTGTGGGAGACTTTCACCCCACTTAAAGGTTAGTTTGCAAAAGCCAGCATCCAAAACAGAGAATTGCAGCAACATCAGGTGAGACCCAATGCAAATGCAAAATGTTTAAGGCTCCAAACATTTTGGAAATATCTCTCATTGTTTTGCACTGCTCTGAGTGTGCCCTTTGCAGCCCCTACACACGACAATGTGAATTAACATATATAATGCAGCTCCTGGGAAGTCTAGCCCGTACTCTAGATCAGATGGCAGTAGAAGTGTTTGAGTTAAGCTTCAGACACGCATTTGAACATTAGAACATCTGGAAAAAGTCTGAATTTAACTATCCCAGTGCTCATCATTTTCTTGCTGCTTCAGAAGAACACCAATCCCAGATAACTAGGAAGAGATAGGCTGGCATTTTGGAGGCCACGGAGTAAAGACCTACCAAACATCTTTTCCTGCAATACAGTAAAAGCTTTTTCCAGGGAAGAGCTGTGTCTGAGGTTCTAAGGGTCACTGTGGAACATTCCAAGCTAAAAGGGTGACAAAATCAGTAAAACATTTGCCCGGGGAAAAAAAAATGACTCTCATTTTATAGCGTTATTTCCACTGCATATTGTTTTGCTCTCTCCTGTCCCCAGAACCACTGCACACACTAATCTCCTGAGAGTTCAGGCTATATTTAATCAACCAGAACCCTGTCCAAGCTGATGCCAGTTTGAACATCTTCTAGTCAACACACACCTATTGAGATATGACCCACCACATGTCATGATTAGACCACGCTCCAAAATATGGTTCTGTAAAACCTTACTCATTCTTCTGAACAGCAGCAATTTCCTGGGCCAGAAGAGCTCTCATAATCAGACATATGCTGAATGCTCACCATTCCTGACAGCTGTTAGGACTTTGGCCATTTACATGAGGTACAGGTCAGTCCTACTAAATGAAATGAAGTTGTTTTGCAAAGGGCAATAGGTGAGACTGTCTGAACACCCTGCAATTCTGCAAAACATAAGGAAGCCAAGGCTGGCACACCTAGGACAGTTTAGTTACAGATCCTCACCCAAACGCCTGCTTCAGTCAGAGTAAGCTTTCTATGAAGTACTGTTTTGTTTGAAAGACCTAGCCACACTTAGTGCAATGGGCCTCATGAACAACATTATTTAGTCATGAACAACACATGACCAGGGCTGGCTCAGGACACATATCTGTGACCACAGGAGAGCAATGTCCCTCTGCTCTAAGCTTCATGGAAGCCTCTTTTCTGACCCTCTTAAAACCGGTATGTGTGTTTCTTCCTTGCATGAACAAACAGCAGTTTTATTCTTCCCTCAGTATAGAGACTGAAAGTTTACGTGACTAGCTTTCCCTAGGAGCTGGCTGTATGACTGCCACAGCCCTTCTGGCTCTCTTCAGCTACCCTTCCAAAGGAGGGATGCCACAGAGATAGCAATGCACCAGCTGTGCACATCTGCAGTGCACATGCTCCTCTTTCTTCATTTTCTGAATTACGCCTGTGAAAAAATGGGAAATCATTCTGACCATAAGCATCCTCCCTGTTTTGCTCACATCCTCTCCTGTGGTCCTGCATGGAAATCAAGAATACACAGTCTAAGAGGTTTTGGCTGTTTCAGCATCAGTAGTGGCCATTTAGGAATTACACAAGCAATGTGCACTGAAGTCTTTATTTTGGCATTCCATTTCAGAAGAAGCCACTGTTTTGACATATACATCCACATGATAGAATGTTTGAAAGTGAGCTCCACTCACTTCCATATCCACTCTTGTTGCAGTCATAGAGCCTCCCTGCTCCTGGCCCTCTCTCCACACCTCCCTCTCTTCTTCATACACACAAGTCAGACTTGCCAGCGCTGTAAGAATTCACACTTCATGAGATTGTATAGGCACCAAAAGTTGGATCTGTTGATGTGAGATGTTGGGATGGTGAATGGGAAAGGAGGGAATGCCATTAGAATTCATGGTCCATGCAGCAACCTGCCCTATACATACATGCTTACGTATATGTGTATTTTAGGATTCTCACATAATTTCAGCCATGGGACAAAAATGAAAACCAGCTGCCCGGCTTGTGGGGATGACCATGAGAATACACGACCAGAATTAGCTTCACACTGGCAGTGATGATCACTAGGACCTTCCAGTCCAAGAGAGCTGACTGCACGTGACAGTGCTCTGCAGAGCATTAATGACCTATACTGGCATCCTTTCCACGTGTCTCCCTCTACGAAAGCTTAGCCAGACACAATTCCTTAGGTCACGTGATGACATACAATCCCTGACTTAAAAAGAGGTGGAAATTCAGTACTGTCTTGCCCTAATCATCCATCGAAACAAGAGAAAACTCGAAGTAAATACCATCTAGCTTCCTACAGATTTTTTGGATGCCCATAGATGAATACACCTGGCTTCCGAAGCAAGCAGAAAATGAGGAAATAGTGGCACTTTAAAACCTGTTCATTTTTTTTCAGATATAATTTTAAATGACAAAAAAGACTCAAACTCCCCACAAAAACTTTCCCCACTCCCTCCCCACCCCCATAAAAACAGGCTGTGCATCATCTGTTCAGTCTGCTCCAACAGTGCAGACAGAAATCAGAATGTACGCTCAGAAGATAGTAAGTTATTAACCTCTCAAGATACTGTCTGGAACCAGAATTTGTTGAGTAAATTGCATATTAAAGCTGAATACTGCTGCTAACTGAATACAGCCTGATTCACAGCTCTGAACAAATAGCTACGCATGGCTGGGATGGTAACTTGGAAGGACTTAGAGAGAAAATCATTTACATCCCAAGTCCAGCTGTCTTCAGCTGTGGAGAGTGTCTTATACTATGGAAGATGAAAATCTAAAATCTCTAAATCTCCACAAATGTGTGCTACTGCCAGTGTGTTTTACTGAACCACTGTGCTCATTGGGGAGATTAATTTCCTCAACTTTTAAAACCCACACACTAAACCATGGTGACTCCTCCTGATCCTGGTGCAGCAATGATACTTTTTAAGGGGTTAAGCTCCCATTTTTAGCTTATACAACCAGACGCAGCTGTTTCTATATCTCTGATAACAAGAAAACAAGAAAAATCAATGCAAGTGAGCAAGTCAATAAAACAAAGCTGGTGACGAGGTATCAGACATGGTCATCTGGCTCCCATTTGCACTGACAGTGATCTACCGACATTGAAGTTTTCCATTTCCCTCAACAGCCCTGGCACAACTGGGCCATGGGACAGGCATGGTGCTTAGCTACGTTGACAAAAACTGTGCTGGCACAGTCCAAGCAGGTGACATCTGACGGCAAGTTTCACAAGTCAAAATGGGTTTACTCTTGGCTGCTGGTAGCATCCCAAATGTCTGGCAGGGCTGGCTGCTCGTGATTTGCTGTCAGTTTGGGATGACAGTCTCCTGACTTTTGAGCAGACTGTGACCTTGGGCTGTAGCCAGAGACACAGAAACTGTGTTCATGTCCAAGACGACGTGCTGAACATCGAGGTGCATTTGCAGACATGAAAACAGTGAAGCCCACTAAGAGCAGCAGGACAGTTTGGCTACTTTTGATTCTTTTTGTTCTTTCAACACTCTCCTACCTCTTTGCACACTGAGAAACACTCTGTATTGATTATGCTGACATTGACAGCAGAGCTGGAATTTTTTTCTTTTTTTTCTTTTTTTTTTTTTTTCTTTTCACATCTGAGATGAGAAAGTGGGTTATGATTCATCTCACACAATCTGAGTCAAAGCGATTCCTTAAAAAATAAAGAAAATGAAAAAAACCAAACAGTTTTGATGCATTTCCATCAGAAGAGAACAGGCTGGAGAAGAACATTCGGCACATGAGAGAGCCCTGTTTAATTCTTTTTCACCACATTTCACTCTCAGATAAAATCTGGCCTTCCCCCCACAACTAAACTTCAAGTGACACTCAAAATGCCCCCAAAAACTTACTGGCAGGAGACAAACCACCGTATCAAAAATGACAGCATGAGACAAATGCCACCAGAAGGAGAAATAATAAACGGCACACCATGCTCCCACCCACCCCCATGGAACTCTGGTTGCTAGACTGGAAAGTAACAGATTACTATGGCGAGTTATCAATTTTCATAATAGCCATAAATAATCTAAATGCTGAAGTCCGACAGCATTAGTGGGTACATTATATTAACAACAGTTAAGATTACCAAGCGTGGTCCTGGAGTGCTTTCCTTCCCCCTTCTTATTTTCACAGCCATGTTATTAGCCCTGGAAAATAGGGCTTGTGATCTAAATGCTGGGAAGAGCCTTCAGAGCAGTTGTGATTTCTCATCAGACGAGGCTCACAATCCCATTTGGTTGATTTTCACATAAAATAAAAGTGAGGCTGTGGCTGTGGGTAAGGCACGGGACTTGAAGGAATTCTAGGCTCAATTCCCACTTTGCTACTGATTCTCTGCATGATGCTGGGTGAGTCATCTAAACTCTGCTAGTCAGCCCCTCATTTGTAAATTAAGGACAATAATAATTTCCTGGTCTTGCTGTATTTTCAGTTTGGAAGCTCAGAGGGATGCACACTGTTTCCGACTTGATGTTTAATTTGCACATAGTGCAGTGTGACTGCAGTCTCGCTAGCAGGCCTTAGATGTTACTGCAGTACAAATAAGTAACATAAAGCAACATGGAAGCAACAGCAAATTTACCGCAACAAGCTTCAAACAATAGGTGAGCTGTTTTCAGTTGTAAAAAAAGCAGAAAAAAAGTTCATTTATGCTAGGTCATGTGCATTAACTATTTTCACGTTGCTGGGACAAAGATTTGACCAGGGCTGTGTGGCTAGAACTGTGGTTTCTAATCCCAGCTCCAAAACTGGCTGTCTGAGTAACTGAGCAATTCAGCCCTACATTATGATCAAAAAAAGGAAGAATGTTATGGCTTAAAACACTCCGAAGCATTATCTGAAGTGAAAATTATTTCTAGGAAACTAAGTCCAGGAAAACGTTCTCACACTTTCTCAGACACACAAACATGCAACCCCTTTTAAAATACCTGGGAGTGAGCATTTAGTGCTTATGAAATCCTGGATGGAAAATACTGTCTTGTATCCAAAAAGACACTTAAGATGAGAGGGAGGACAAACCTTTGCCATCCCACATGCCCCTAGACTAAGTCTTCCTCCAGCCCCCAGCCTCCTCGAGGAGATTCCCAACCAGAGGTCCTCTAGGAGCCACTATTTATGGTTTTAGCGAGATGATGACACATCCACAAAGAACCCCCCTGAGACAAGCCAAGTCCTTCATGTGGGGCAGGTCACACTTTCAATTCCTAATGACCTGAGTTAGCTATGGACTAATCACAGAATGGCTTGGGTTGGAAGAGACCTCAGAGATCATCCAGTTCCACCCCCCTGCCACGGGAAGGGTTGTCAAAATCCCAATGGCTCATTATCAATACTTCAGCCATTTCAGTCCACAGAGAGTTTGGTTTGGGCACATAAATTTGCCACGAATGAGCTGGATTCTCTTTGAACTGCTTCTCAATTAAAAAGATTTACTTCACATGCAATTATGAGCTATTAACTTTTGTGGGCTTGACTATTAGTCTCACCATTGTCCAAAGCCTTTTCAGAAGGCGGCTGAGCTGTGCTATCCATTTGTACAGTGTCTACCACAGGAAGGGCCCTACTGCAACATAAGAAATGACTGCCAACTTCACAGAATAATTTTTTCATGGATACATTCATTTTTAAACATGCAGAAGAAATCTTGTAGAATAGCACTGTACTTTAGAAAGACATTTCATTATCATGTTTCTCTCCTCTTCGAAGACATCAGGAAACTGTCAGCTTTCATTTTCTGACTGTTGCTTCAAAAATAATTCCATTCAAGACCCGAAGCCCACGTTTGTTTCACAGCACATAGGTGATCATTGAAATACCTTTGCTAAAGTGCTAGCTTGGTACTCTGCACTTATTCTCCATTAAATGACTTCTGCATCAAATCAGTTCTATTTAAAAGTAAAAAAATATGTCCAGACTGACTGCCAGCAATTCAAGCTAAATGAGGGACTTAAAAACACCAAGGTAGTCATGCTGCTTTTTACCTGCATCAGTTTGCATTTTATCACCTACAGCAAAAATGGGCAATTTTATTTTTTATGTAAGGTTCAGACCACATCTGTGAAGCAGCGCTGGTCTCTCAAGTGCCTGTACTTCAGGAACACTCACGATACAAAGTCTTGTCCACTTCTAGGTGGATATGAAAAGCAAAGAAGGAAGACAAGCCTCCTGCCTCCTGGCACACGTGGGTAGCAGGTGCTCAACGCACACAGAAGTGCAGCCTTCCCTCATTCCTGATGGCTATGTCTGCTTGATCTTCATTAAGAGATGAATGCTCCGAACTAAGACTAAGATCTCTGGCATAAAAAGATATGGGTGCTTGGCTTTCCAAAACATTTTCCTCACAATTACTGCAGGGTTGGACATGGATGACATCAATAGCAGGAAGAACCAAACTTCTGCACCCATTTTACTCTTTTAAATGCTGAAAAGCAACTTAAATCAGCTCACAGCCACTGCACAGCACTGTTTTCTCGTGTCTGTGGAGATAAATGCATGCAGACACGGTATGTTTCGCTCTCCTGCCATTCACAGGTCTCCTCTTTTGTACTCCCCACTTAGAACTATGGGGCAGTTGCATTAGGTTGCATTAAGACTGTTTGTGTACATTAACTGCCCAAACCCTACCTGCACTTGCTGTGCAAGGATGCTGGCAACCACAGGACTCCCTGAAAGCAAGTTAGATGGATGTGGCAAGCACTGACAGAAGTGAGACTGAAGAAACAAGCTCTGAAAGCCATTTACCAGGGTAATTAAAGCCCCTGGGGAGCAGAGGGAGGGAGCCTTCCCCTGCGGCATGCCACAAGAGGGCAGCTGGGTGCTGATGGTGCTGTAACACGACCTCCCAGCACAGGCTGCTCCCCGCTGCCGTACCCTGAGCACAAATGCTAGAATGTCGCTTGAGCACAAAAGATGGTAACCTGAACTACCATGCAGAAAAGGGTCTGCGTTATATGTTTGCTCTTTCTGTTTTTGTGAGTGGTTACATAACAAAAAATGACTGCCG
>JAOWBP010004023.1:10137972-10170219 GCA_028571105.1 Tragopan temminckii
TGATGGTGCTGTAACACGACCTCCCAGCACAGGCTGCTCCCCGCTGCTGTACCCCGAGCACAAATGCTAGAATGTCGCTTGAGCACAAAAGATGGTAACTTGAACTACAATGCAGAAAAGGGTCTGCGTTATATGTTTGCTCTTTCTGTTTTTGTGAGTGGTTACATAACAAAAAATGACTACCGGATCATCCGCTGTCGAAAATCTAACCTACTATTTTCCGATCCAGATGTTGTGCGGTCCAGATGAGGATGCCTGCTATCTTGCACCAGAAACCCTGCCTTTAAACAAAATGCATGATGATGCATCACATTACATGGCAAAATCACAATGCAATTATGCTCTTTTAATAATAAGTTGCATCTTTTAACAATAACCTTTTCAAAGAACCAAGATACATCGACTTTCATTTTCCTTTTCTAGTGGCAATTCAGACAGAACTAAGAGGCTACCTGAGCAGAGAGAAAGGGGATGCCTCTTACAGAAACGTGTGGTGAAAACATAAATGCAATGCAGAACGCATTCATTTCATAGACAGCAGAACTGTTTAGCCCACAGAGCTATGTCATGAGACAGAGATGACACGAATGGAAGGTGGCCATTCCTGCACAACCTAGTGAGCATTCTCATCCCCACACTAGAATCATACGATCATAGAATCACCTTAATTGTGACACTGCATCTCAAAGAATTGTTGGAAAGGAAGGCTTCTCCGTAGGGTGCACTCCTACAACCACTGCTTGTATCAGAAGGAATATGAACACTGAATGCACTGCAAAAAGAGTGAAAGGAGAAAAAAAGGAGTCTGCAGAGGTGAAATATCTACCAAAGGTCTCACTAAGGTTCGGGATGAGAAGAAGGAAAAAAAGACAAGCATCCTGTTTGTTGGCCTTGTTCTTCACCCTACTCAGCACCACCATTCCCAGCGTCGAAGCTGAAACATACAACAAACACATAAAAGAAAACTACATCTCCTGAACTGTTATCTCCGAGACAAATCAAGGCCCCTTTATTGTACAAGAGCACCATTCTTGTACCTCTCTTCTCCCTATGTGCATCCCTACATTACAAGAGGAAACTGCTATGTTATCATGTACATAAAACTCCTTTGGTAGATCTAAGTGCCTTCAGTAAAATGCCAGAAAATGCTTCTTCCCACTAGTTAGGAAAACTCCCTGCTGTGGGGAGTGACTCAGCTGGGACATAATCCAGAAAGCAAAAGAAGATGGGGGGCCCTGATAGCACTTTTCCAGTCTTAATCAGCACTGACTGCATGGCGATAGGACTGATAAGCTGCCAGAAGTCCTTTCTTTCTAGGATACTTGAAATTGTGGTCCAGAACAGTTGCGACCTTTGTGTGGTCTGTGTTCCATTTAAAAAAATGCAAAATCAGGGGCCGTAGTTTCCCTTGGTGGCCAACAAAATATTTTGATAGATTTATCCTAATCTCCTGCAAATCTCCATTTCTCCTTCCCCATCCTTAATCAATTTCCACTCCAATAAATATTTTCTTTTCTTCCAACGTGCCTATCTGTGATCTCACATTTAGCAATACTAAGAGCTGTGACAGGGAGAAAGCATCCTTACCGGACACTGCATAACACATGTGGGAAACCTTTCTAATAAAAAGGGATTAGATTAAAGACAGTCAGCTATCACAGATCAGCAACTGACTCAGCAGTAAAGAGTAACCTAGACTTAGGAGACTTCAATTTGCTGATTTGTCAAGGACTTCCAGAGAGAAATCACTCTGTACGTCATTCCATAACCTACAGGAGGGCAGGAGGTGATACGCACCAAAGACTGGGGTTCTTAGAAGCAGTATGGTAGAGTGGGCTTCCAACAAAAACAAAACTGAGAAAGCAGAATTACCAGAATTGTATGTTTAACTCCTAAAAAATGCACTCTTTTTGTTCATTTGTTTAAGTACGATGCTCTCTGATTATAATTCTGTGATTAATCACTGCCTTGCCACTGCCAGCTAGAGGATTTCCCAGTGACAGATCATGCTGCTGTAGTGAGCCTAGGCAATAACTGATCTTGCTCCTTCAAAGTGTGCTTCCAGCATGCTGCTTCTCGGCTTACCATGTTCCCTGGCTCCTCGGGAATGCAGCATGAGCCATAATATGCTACCAGCTGCATGTGCTTTGGTGAGTAGTCACCGGCTACAGCAGTTTCCCCCTCTCTGAAATGACCTCCAGTAACTTGCACTCAGGGAAACTGCAGAGAAGTGTTGTGGTGAGCAGAGACCTGATGGAAGTGCTGGCTGGCTGGCTCCCAAACTCATTTCACCCAGTCTCCCAGCAGCACCAGCTGGCATTGCCAGGGCAAAGAGGCTTTAGGCTCTTGCTCCTCCTCCCTCTCCAGGAACATCTGCCTATGCTGAAACAAGATGGCTTGTTGGTAAACCAGAGATAAGGAAAGTGGAACTGCAGCAGGAAGATGGTTACGGAAAAGATCTCAGTGTGCTGACAGGGCAAGTAAAATGACCTTTCTCCAGCCTGACAGTTCAAATGTAATTATTCCAACAAATTATTTCCATGACTTAATATAACGCCTTGCAGCTTTCTAGCAAGGTTAATTAGATTCCTCAATTCAAAACCTATCTGTTCTTAACCAACTTTTAATATGCCGAAATCCAGTTTTCTAAATTCAAACTAATAAAAGTGATTAGCTGACAGCTATCTGGTATGCTACAATTACCATGGCATTTAGACCCCAGGCAGAAGATATTTAATGCAAATCAGAGTCAATGTCTCTGCCCATTTGTCCTTTTTCTGATTATTGGATCAATGTGCCATATGAATCTTGTACAATCCATGTTACCATGCTAAACAAATCAAGAACAGAGAATAAAGGCAGAGATACTGGTTCAGACAGTTAACCAAAGTTGAAAGACTCCTTTTTTCCTCCTACACTTAATTTCTTCTTTCCACATGAGCATGAAGTTGTGGGGAGGCACAAGGCTGACAGCTCAGTAGATGGGTATTTAGCTCTGACAAAGCCAGAATTAGTATAAAGCTCCCAAGCCTGCGCTGCCATATCTGAAATCCTCAACCACTGTGATCCCAGAGACCATTTTCCTCTGAGAGTAGGTCGGGCTGGAATAAACCTAAAAGGATGAGGGCAGACCACCTCTTTGATTTTATCCAACCATAAAATGCAGTTGTGTCCCAGGACTGCTAGTTTTGTTTTGTATTTTTCTTGGAAGGTATATAATTAGTTGTGGCTGTGTTTCCCAAATTGCCTCATGGGGCACAGCATGCTTAAAGCTGAGGAGTTCAGCCCAACACAGTTTATCTGCACATCAAGAACGCCAAGGCTGGAGACTCAGAGATGATCTTCAGTGGTATTCATCTTCAGAGATGATCTTGAATGCAATTAGAAGATCCATCAGGTGCAGCTTGTAATTAAGCATCGTCTGCCCAAGGACGACGAGTGTTGTTTGATTTTCACCAAGCAGCTTGCATCATGCACAATCACTCTAACTTTGATCATGCTGCTGCTTATAACAACAATGTTGGCAACATTTCCAAACGATCTGGATGCTCCTTTCCATCTCCCGTTCTCCTGCTGAATTAAGAGCTACTGGCAAGGCATTGGTCTGACCTTCCATCCGATAGCCAAATTGATGACCTAACATTGAGAGACCTTATGTTCCAATCCTCTGAGCCATGCATCCCTTTTAGATGAATAAGCTTCGATGTACCACACTCGCAAACAGAGCAGAACCATCTCAGTGATACATTATTAGCCTGCAAAACCCTAGCATTTCAGCTCCATAAATACAAGTGCTAAACAAAACTAAAGCTTCACTTCAGGAAGCAATTTCTGAGCTGTGAGGAAAATTAATCACTAGAACAGCTTACCAGGGTAGGTGGTTGACTCACCATTGCTTGAAGTCTTTAAGATAAAAAGATTAGATTTTTTTTTTTTTTTAAGTCCTGATTCAATCAAGTTTTTTGGGAGAAATTGAGGGTAGGACATTGGGCTGTATAGTGGCAAGGTCTCTTCTGAACTTAGATCCTGTGAGTTTCCAAACATTCTGCTCACCCAACTAACTTACTGAGCTTATGGGAAGAATGAAGTGGGCTTCAGTCCCTAAACTGGCTCTTGCCACTTACAGTTCTGCATTAAGAAAATGACTATAATCAAATTTCATGCTTCAGGGCTTCAGCTGTTTGCCTGAAGGGAGCAGGAAAAAGGCTTCTCCTTCTTGCCCGCCCACACTAATAGCTAAGTACATGTTATGTTTGTTTGGCTTATTGTTGCTTCCCTTTTAAAACATTAGAGAGTGAACTCAAATGAGTATGGGGCAGAGACAAAGTCAAATGCAGCAACACAGAAAGTGCTCTCTGGTTATCCCATCTTCAGAAAGTCATTCTTGCTTACACCTTAAATCTGTGCTAGTCATCAGCTTTGATGACCATTACCATCTACAAAGAAGACATTTTGGCTGTAAAGGTAGACACCATGGAAGGCGCAGGATACTGATGGAGAATGGGGATTGATATCTACCCCATTTCACAGAATAATGTTTATCTGATGAGAACATCTTGACCTTCTCATGTAATCAGATTCTTTTCACTGAAAAATCCTTGTTTATTAGGACCTTGGTTCTACCTGCTTTCCAATTAAACAAAACGACTGAAGTTTCTTTAAGTCAGAAATGCTTTTGTCCAACCAAAATCTATAACCACGAGACCTACAGGGCAATCTAAATGACATTTTTAAGAAATGATGAAATAAAGGAAGGCAAAAAAAGACAAAATGAATAGCTTATTCTAGCCGTTAACTATATCAATTAAAGCAGTTTGTTTCCTAACAACAGGACACTCAAGCCTAGTAAGAAACTAAACACACAGGCAAGATGTATCAAATATGCCCAAATCTCTTGACTTTAATGAAAAATTCATAGTCTGTAACACTTGTTTTACGTAGAGGTAAGACATATATTTTATATGTATAGATGTCTAAGGTAATTCAGTTATATGCTCTTTCCAAAGAAATCAGCTGATTATCTTTTCTCCAGGTGAGGAAGATGACAGATATAATGACTGAGTCAGCTCAGATTTATCTACCTCATATTTGTTGGACCCAGTTCTGGGCTAATGGGTGTCTATATAAAACCAACCTGATTGATTCAAAATGGGATTCTTTTTAATCTATGCCCACAGGAGCAGAATGCATTTACATCGCCAGATTCTCTGCAGATGCAATGAGAAGGATGGGGCAGGTGGGCAAGAAAGTGCATGAAACCTGAATTCACCCTGGTAACCTACAGGCTGGGGACAGACGGTGTCAAAAAGAACCAAAAACTGAAAAATTCCACTTTATAACCAGAAAGACTGTAAACATACAGCAAGTGAGCACGAGATTTATGCTGAAATTACAAAGGAATTCCTACGGATGATTACACTTCCAGCCCAAGCATGGAAAGCAAATCTATCAGTACAAATGTCACTGTATTAACACTGCAGCTGTCATGCCTCCCTCCCCATTACCAAACCTGGTAAATACAGAAAGGGGCTATGGAAAGACTGATTCAACGTGACATGGCACTGCTCACCAAAGTAGTCATCAGAGGGAGGATTCTCCATGTCATACAGCATTTTCTTTGTCAGATGTTCCAGCTCATCTTCAGGCCTGAAGGCAGGAGTGCTTGATGTGGGTCCAGAGCTTGGATACCCGCTCTAAAAAAAAAAAAGAGAACAAACAGTTTGTGATGTGGTATAAAAGCATTCCCCTACAGTAAAAGAGTCTATTGACTGCTCAGTGCTGAACTTCATTGTCTTTTTGCTTTTTTTAAAACCCAAGAGATTCACACAAGTAAACATCCCATTTAATGTAATGAAAATGGACTCCTAAAAATGTCCAGCGAAGTGCTGTATATCCTATTAGAATGAGAAGAACTCTGTGCCTCATAATTAGGTGTCTACTGGGTAGCACACAGTAATAAATAAAGGAGAAATATTATTCCAAGGATAACTTGATACAAACATTTTCCAACACTGAAAAAAGGCTTTGGAAGCATTTCAGTTTGAATTTGGCAAAAGCTTCCATCATTTAACAATGCAATAGAAGAGAGGCTAGAACAATCATTCCTACAGTGGCGGAGTGTATAGACAAAGACAGATAATTCCAAGCTGCTAGTTTTGTTCTCTTCTTGTTTGTTTTGACACAAATTCTGCTGTTAACACTTGCAAGAGCAGGAGCTAGCCCACAGATTTTTAGTGCTAGGGATACAAAGGTTTTAGTATGCACTTAAAAACTGAGACCTCTTGGCCTTCATGTGCTAACAGCTGGCATAAAATATTTAAAGTCCATCTCAGTGAGCTTTCTCCCTGGAAAACAGCAGAACTACAGGCATATTTTGAGAAGCACAGAAATAGTCACATGCCTAAGAGTTTCTTAGAAGCTAAGTTTGGTGTCTGCAGTGAGAAACTCGGTCATTTCAGGATTAAAAACATGCTGACATCAGTTTTCCTTGTGTGTGCTGCTTTCTTGAAGGACTTGCATGGGAAAACTAACTTATTTATGAAATGAAGTATTTGACTAAAGGAAGGGATTTAATTGATTAATCGCTACCTTCATCAAAGATTGGACCTTACATAAGAAACTTCTGAGTGATAGTCTGTAAGTAAACACTTTTTCATGCTCTTCACCTATTTAATAGGGAAGAAAAAGTGAGATCACTGGAGAAACAACACACTTCTATCCAGCTCATATGGAATACACCTAACACAATGAATTCTTATAGGGCTAGTCACATTCAACAGAGAACAGAAGCTTTAAAACACTGCGTGAGAATTAACTAAATGCTTTTATTCTTTTTTCTTTCAGGCAAGAGGGAGATTTCAAATGAGACATCAATCAGTGTAGAGAAGGTCTCCAAACAGTGCTTAGCAATAATACTTCAATCATCCACTCCAAGAAACCAAACACTTGCATGTTCCTGACCTCGTCATATTTATTTTTCTAGGGCCTGTGCTAAGCTGTGTTCCATCACCTCTCTTTCTTGTTGACCTGACCTCCCTCACACATGCAGCACCCATGAGTGCAGTAGCACGACTGCACTTCTTGGAAGTGCTGGGTTTGCTGTGCACACACAATAGGACAGTTGTACCTGTTGCTGCCTATCGCTTGCTCTCTAATGGAGCAGCAGTGCACAAATGAATTGGTTGGCACGGTTCTCCTGGAAGAAAGAGCGCCTGGAAAAAGCCCCAGGTTGGATTAATTTCCTTCAAGGCTATGCAAGATCTGTTTGCCATATATCCAACATCCCTACCTGAGGATACAGATTGAAACCATACATTCAAGTTTTCCCATAGATGTTCTATTTTTCTGCTGAGGAGTTTTTTTTTTTTCTGAGCAATGTTCAATGAGTTTATGCACTTGTCCAGGATTTCTATATTCCCAGCAGTTGTTCTGAGTAAGTCGCTGAACATCTGCTAATCCTGAATGCCTACACATAGCTCAACAAACACTCTTGCACAAAAGCAACCACACTGTATTTTTTCAAATGGAGAGATAGGCTTGTATGGTGCACAGGACTTACATTTGCTTTCAAAGTCAAATAAGTGCCACCTCTGTGGGATATTTGTTTTGGTGTGGATAAGGTCATTCACTTAACAAATTTCAAAGCCAGGCACTTAACCCAGCAGAACCAGATGCCCTTGGTGTTTTGTGGCTGTTCTTAGAAGGCTAATTGACAATTGCTTCATTAGAAGTAATAAATAACGTTACCCTAAAAAAAAAAAAAAAAAGTTTCATTAATAAGGCAATTAAGGCTGCCAAATACAAAGCATTTAATCTTGGAAGAACCACATATTTTCCTTTGCTCTCTTGTTCCTGTGAGCTGACCATGAATCTTGCCTGAACATACATTTTAACACAGCAAGAGCAGCCAAAGATTTATTAGCTTGAAAAATCAATCTAGCATCTGGGCATCTTAAAATATCATTTCATCCTTTTTCAGTTTCCAGGCACAATGGAATGAATGACCAGTGCTGTCCTGTGAAGGAATCACAGAGGATGGCATGGCTGTGATGCCTGTGCCTCTCCTTCACGCCAGCCTCCACATCTCTGGAGCAGGAGGCTGCTCCTGTCTGCTTCAGGAAGGGCTCTGGCCGTGCCATTTAAAATGAAAGATCAAAATCTGCAGGCTTTCTCTAGTTTGGGAGACCATGTATCCTCACACACAATAAAAAGGCTGCTCTCACATTTTATGTACGTTGCACTTTTCTAGATTGGGCAGATTTCTTATCCAGTATTCAACATCAGCAAAAACAACACACACCAACCACAATGTTAGGAGACATTTTAACTTATTTTGACTAAAATGCTACGCTTTTTTGACCAACATTTAAGCAATGCTAGGCACATCTTTTTTCTCCTTGCATGGCACATGCTGACTATGTGCCTCCAGGAAAATGCATTTCATGCATATGAACATGCTGTTGAGTTTGCCGGGGCATGCACGCACACAAACATAGAAAAGTGTATCCTTAGTGGATCTAGAATGCTTGTTTCAGCAAAACAGTTTCCTTCCTCCTCCTTTGTTAGGTCAGGGTAAAAATATAATTCTGGCTTTCTTTACAGAACAGTTGTGTTGTTGTTTATTACACTTCCTCTATTCTCTCCCGATCTGTACCATGATCAAGGCAGTCTAGAAATACAATTTACTGCCTAATCTGCCACAATCATCTTCATGCATTCTCTCTTCTCCACAATGCTTCAGTGTACACTGCGCCTGAGACACAGAGAGCTCAAAGCTGTGCTCTGTGCTGAGTGGCCTCCCACATCCTCTGAGCATCCCAGCAACATTAGAGATTATAAAGTGGCCCACGAAAATGGAAAAGAGCCCTGATCTGCAAAGAGGGACCATGCTTTAGAAGCACTTGAGTATTATTTTTCACTATTCTCATCAAATACAGAGCAACCTTGGGAAGAGCATGACAAATGCAGTTGTGTTTGCAGATGTAAATGCATTTACAAATAGATGAACTAGGAACTGCCAGCATTCCTAGGGTTAAACTCCATGACAGAAAATATCTTCATGTTACAAACAAAAGGAAGTGAGTTAATCGCTTGTGCCACTCCAAGCAGTGCAACAACATCTGGTTCATCTTCCTCATTAAAGTTCAGTTCCTAAAAAGCCAGGTCAAAAGAAGCAGTCACGTGGAATTGCTGCACAATTATTTTGGTACATGGAGTTGAAACTTTCTTCAGCGCTTCTCTGGTATGTGCTCTGTACTCCAG
Source organism: Tragopan temminckii (assembly GCA_028571105.1). Lineage (NCBI taxonomy): Eukaryota > Metazoa > Chordata > Aves > Galliformes > Phasianidae > Tragopan > Tragopan temminckii. The sequence goes on from JAOWBP010004023.1 coordinate 10,147,234, forward strand.
ACCTCACTGGTAAGCAGCTGCCTCTGGTTCTCTGGCTGCCCAGACAAAAGGAGCTCTGGAGGGAGTGGGCTGCATTCTCCAACATGAACTTTCCCCATCCACATACAAATTTTCACCCGAATGGGTAAAAATCCCAATCAAAATCTGCAAAGACATCTGAAGATGATGCTACCATGAATGTACCATCATTCAGAGTACAGTGTATACGGTCATTTTTCTTGTCCGTCTGCAAATGCTGCAGAAGTTTCTTCTCTCTCGGAGAGAAAATCACTTCAATTATGTGTTCCCAATTACAGAAACGTGGAAATTATCTTCTTTTCAGAAGGTAGAATTAGCCCAATTTGGAATTGAAAAGCAGCCAGAAACATCTCACACTGATACTTACTTTCCATTTCATTTTTTTTTACTTGTTCATCTGCATGAAGTTAGCACTTTCCTTTCACTTCACTCACCAGAACTCGTCGTCAGTTAAATAAACAGTTAAAGAACATCTTTGCTCATTTTTTATTCAGTGGCCTAACAAAGACCATGCTTTTTCATTTAAGTTATTGACTGTCCAAAACAATCGCAAACTTTGAGACCAAAAAATTCAGCATGGTGCCGCATCTCTCCTACGAGCTGAGCTCCCAAAGAAATAACGATTGCCTGCAGCTGTAATTCAGTCTATAATTAAGGCCAACTGAACTCTCTTACAGAGGAGATGCGCTGGAAAAAAAATATTTTAATTCTTGATTTATTTTCCCAGTGAAAAGTCACAGCTGCCTGAGTACATACAGATTCCTGAAAAGACGATCCTGCCTAGATTCCTGCCACACGCACATTCCTGGGCTTACTCCTGCTTGGAGAATAATTCAAGTCCCTCCAAAGAAGCTGCCTTGAAAGAGGGGGTATCCACCAACCTCTGCAACCTACGAGCAGCCTGAAATTACAAGTTTTTGGGCAGCTGGGAGAGCGGCCTCCCCTGGGATGGGCCAGAGTGGGGCAAACCATCAGTGCCCCCACAGCCACCACTTCCCAGAGCAAACCAGTAATCCAGAGCGGGCAGCTCTGGCAGCAGAGCCCTCATTTATTAAACAGTGGCATGCTTTGAAATAGGGCAGTTTTGTAACTACTCCAAAGCTCTAGAGGACATTTTTCTTTATTTTTAAACTTCATTATTGTAACTCTATCCTCACTTGGTTATCCACGCACATTCCCAGTCTTATTCAAATCCTGCTAAGCTCTGATTTTCAACAATCTCCAGTGACAGCGTTATGCAAAATGTGTGCAATAATAATAATAGTAAATCAGATATTTCTGTTTTAAGTTCACAGCCTGCAATTTTGGCAAAAAGTCCCTTTTAGGGATGCAGACAGGTGGAAGGGGAGATATCTTGCCTGTAAAATCAAGACAATAGAGCCAGAATGCTTATTTTGAGTACCTGAAAGCCAGCTTTTAGCTTGCAGTCATGAAAACAAAGCGTTGGCCTCTGTATATTGACATTGAATTAAATAGAATCATCATATATATACACTCTAAGCACTCAGAAAAACGGGCTTAATGATATTTCTCTGTCAATTATTCAGTACTTACAAAGTTCTCCAAGCTTCTGTGATGTCTTTTAGTAATGTTCAAGCACACTAATAAACGAGCATGACTGTTTTGTCCTTGGATTGTTTCCATTCTCTTATATGCAAACATACTAAATAACTTTTCTTGCTATTCTTCACATTATCAGTTATGATTTGAACCTGGAATAGCTGGTTGTCCCTGCTAGGTGTTACAGAAGTTGGACGAGCTGTAAACAACACTAGCTGGTGCGCTGAGCATAACTGTGTTAAATGACAGCTTCCACTTCTATTGCGGAGAGCCACTGTTTCTGCTGGACGCTGTGGTTTGTTTACAATACTCAGGGTTAACAGGAGATGAGCTAGACTTTTATGGAGCAGCACTGGCTATTTCTAATTTGAAAATGCAAAGCAAACAAATCTCCAAGTAATACGTATTTGACGTTATCTCAGGAAACAGCAGATTTAAACTACATTTCAAATAAGAACGCCTATAAAATGCTACATTTTAATGTCCCATTGCTGCTGAAATGTATATAAAGAAACAATTGCAGCAGTGCCTCATTTTGCTTGGGGCCTCTTGGCTCAATCATTACATAAATACGCTTTACTCGTCAAGGCTTATCTTGTACAAAAAGAATAGTGGGTTGTTTTTGTTGTTGTTTTGTTTTGTTTTGTTTCTCCTATTAACCCCACTTACTTTGGTAGGACACATTTCAGCCACAAATTTAAGGTGCAAGCTGGATGGTACTGCTGAGAGGGGGAATGAAGCATCACCACTATATGAATATATGGATAAGGAGAATGCATTGTATTGGCCCTAAGTTTTTGGTTGTAAGACCTTGTAAGACCACCAGCATTAAAGACGTGGCGCACTTATCAACTCCCCTTGTTTATATGTCATTATAATGTTGGCTTCCACTGGCTGCCTTCAAAACATTAATTAATTAAACATGATATTTACTGCTATCAGCAGGTCAAAAACTGCATTTTAGAGTAGGAACTGTAAGAATCCATAGAAGAAGAGAGTCTCAAAGCCTCAGTTACAAGCATGGGGAAGTGCTGGAGATGGGTTTGAATTCACTTCTTGTTGGCTATACACCTCGGGATATTTAGTGCCATTTAGGGCTTCTTGCCTGGGGACATGATGTACAGAACTCTCTTCTGTAAATCCAGGTGGGTACTATTGAAAATGTGGGCAACTCTGGTCACAGTGAGTGGCTCCTCTAGGAAGGCTCATGAGCTTCCAAACCAACCAAGCCACGTTCATATCTCAATGGGCAAATACCAAAGCACCTGATGAAAGTGAGAACACTCCCAAATTCATAACAGTAAAAAAAATGTTTGCTCACACAGTACATAACTTGCTTGGACAATTCACTGCCACAATAAAAACACTGAGACTAAGTACACTCCTTCCAGAACATCCCTTCCAGAAGCAACCCTAAAACACAAGGAGTTAACTGAGATTGGCTCCGTCTTCACTTTTTCATTTGCAAAGCATTTCACAAAGGCAGAGTTCAACCATTCCTACAGACAATGAAGAATGACGGCACACAACAGGCGTGCACACCCCCATGGTGCGCTGCCTTCCTTCCCCGGCGCACCACAGCGACAAGGGAGCTCACCGCCATTCCCCATGCGGTGACGGGGGTTTGACGGGGTGCCTGGGCCGTGAGCACCACCTGCTCTGCGGTTCAGGTTCGTCGCCTCCTGAAAAAATTGGCCGTCCCAGCTGCAGTGCCTTATCAGGTAACAAAAACAGAAGTGCTGGGGCATCACTTGTTTCAAAAGAAAAATAAATCTCACCATTTTAATGGGACTAATTTTGCATGTGAAACTTGCATTCATACTGTATTAACAGTTTAAATATAGCTTTCTTGCCAGATGCCTGAATATGCTAGAAAAGATACTTAAAATATGCAAATGGGTTTCTGTTTTAATACACAAAGAAAGTTAAAATCACATCACTTTCCATCATCAAGACAGGTTTCAATCTAAGTTTTTTTCATGTGAAAACTATAACAGCAAACAAATGGTTAACCAAATGCATTTAACCCACTATCTGTAGTCTCATTTTTAGTCAACTGTGACATGGGCCATTACACTTCCCAGGACAGCAGTGACTTAAATGAAGACTACATATTTTGCTTAACATTGAAAGATTATATATATGTATAAATTACAGTAAAAAAAAAAAAAAAAAAAAAAGATCATTAGGCTGGAGCAGGCACTTGGTTCATCATCTACAGGCTTGGAGGGCATGATTCCTGAAATTTATCCTCAGCAATATTCTTAACCAGTCTGATCCTGCACCCTGCTGTTTTAAATGCTCTTCATAACGCTTGGCTGTCTCAAGAGAGCTTGAGAGTCTCAATGAACTCATGATTACAAAATGCTTTGAGATCCTTGAATGAAAGATGCTGAATGAGTACAAATTATGACTATTGTTAATTATCTTTGGTTGCCAAGTTGTGTCTTCTTCCACTCACGTGTCTACATTTTGTCTTGAAAGATTATGTCTTCAAAAGAAACACAGCTCTCCCAACATGTCCTGTTGCCCAGGAGGTGTTTTGTTATATAAATAAAAGCTATAAGAATAATATTAGCTAAAACAATACTGTGGCAAAAGCAAATTATATTCCTGCTGGTCTCAGAAATGACTTTCTTTTGTCAGAACAAGAAGATTTTTCTATTTTACTCATGTTCTGATCCCAGAAACATGTTCTCTTTTCCTCCTGTTTCTTCATAAGAGAGTGCTGTTTTTCTTTCAGGTTTGCACAGACTCTATTTCTTGAAATAGCTATTGTATGATCCCAAGCCCTTTAGCAATACGAGTAGAAATTCCTTTGGAAAGCAGATGGGGAGCTCCGAAGACATCAGAAAGGGTGAGCACTGAGAATGAGCTTTCACTTGACTTTCAGCCTCTCAGGTGAATGAGCGAAGGGAGAGGAGGCTGAAACTTGACAGACAGTCCAGACATCTGGATGCTGCCCAGGCCATGTAACTGTCTCACCCCTCAGCTGAACCATGCTTCAAGTGTGATAAAACCTATCCAAAATGACACTGTTTCTAGCGATGGAGAAGAGAATTTGCAAGTAATAATGAGAGGACTGCTATTCTAAAATCAATAATAATAATGAGAAGACTGTTATTCTTCAAAATCAAAGGAGAACTCATTTGCTTGCACTTCAAGATGCTGTGGTGAAAGATTGTAGAGAAGAGTATTAAAAGGGTAGTGATACGGCTCAAGACAGTATGTAAAGCAGAAAAGAACAGAATTCATTCTCTAATTTCTGCCTCAATTAGAGCGTCTCTGTATTTCATACCATCCACATGGATGGTTTTGTTGCTGAATGGCATTATACTACAGCTTTATGGCATTTAAAATTATTAATTCTCCACATGAAGAGCCCTCTGCAGGTACCTCGAGTTTGCCTGAATCCCAGCCATCAAACATTGTGTCAAGCAGCATTTGCAATGACCATTTCCAATTTAATTCATGAAGAACAATCTCACTGCATATGATCAGTAGCTCTCAGTGGTTCACTAACACCACCCGCCAAAATTACCTGACTGCAGTTGATAATAATGACTGGCAATTAAAAGCTTTTCAAAGATCCCTCTCACTTTTGGTGAAACAGAGATGTCCATCAGAAGTGGACAGGTTGCTGGCAGACATAATGCTTTTTGCTCACGTTAGAGACAAGGAAAGTGTACAGCGGCAAGGCATTAGCTGTACTGGCGTATGCCCTGTCAGGCAGAAGCTATGACACATTGGAAGCAAGGAAAAAGGTGAGGCTGAACATTCTCATTGGGAGCAGCGGGAGTAATAGAGGAGAAAAGAAGCAGGAGAAAGCAAAAGACTGCAGCATCTCACGAATATCAATAGCCTGAGCAGTGCTGCTCTAGAAGGGATCTGTGTATGCTTTAGTATCAATTACCCCAGAATAATCAGAAATAACATTTTCAGAACAAAGCAGTGCCAAATTCCATACTGCTCTTGGGGAAAAAGGCCAGGGCAAATGCCTGTCATCTAGATTATCATTTATTTTGCCCAATGTACTTGTGAAAATGATCTTTCATTTGGCTCACAGCAATAGAAATTTCTCAACAAAGTCATAATTCTCCTGTAGTACAGTCCAGGGCAGTTAAGTATTACTCAGATAAAAGCCTCAAGTCACCCTTGAAACACTGTCCATGCTCAGGAATTTCCCACAGTTGGTGGGAGGTGGGAACCAAGGATCGATTTGCCCTTGGACAGAACCACAGGTTGAGGACCCCGCATGTCCCACCTGGTGGTCAAATCATGCCAGGGAGGCAAAGAAGAAGGGGCTGTGGGCTATTGGAAAATGCTGCAGGATATTTCACCGCGAATATTAAATATTCAAAGGGTCTCAAGCTTGTCCTTGCAACCTGCAGGCACAGGAGTGAAGATGTGAGCTGGCTGTGCTGTTGTGATCCTGCTGGCAGAAGGAGAAGACGGTCATTGGAGCAGAGCCTCAGGAGCTGTGAGGTCAAGGTCAGAGCTAGAGTGAGGACTTTCACAGTGTGGGAAAGGAGCTAGAGGAAAAAAAACCTTTTCCAACACCAAAATAACAGTTTTAAAAGGCAGAACTTCAAAGGCAAGAGAGAAGTGTTGACAAAAAGCGGAAGGATAATCAGAAAGCACAGTGCAGTAGGGGACTTGAGACAGACCCTAGTGTTGGAGGAGAGAAAGAAAGTGCAAGCTGGCTAGGAATTCCAGCGCTGGGAGAAGCCCACAGAGAGTGAGCTGTGGGCAGTCAGTCCATGAAGGAGAGTGTTTTATGGAGGACGAATGTGCAATAGGGCAGAATAAAATGGAAGGATGGACTAACAGCATCCTCAGAACAGGGAACAAACAGGAAAGCAAGAGCAAATGTGAGGTATCAGCTTCAGCTTGATTTTACTGAACGAGCTCGCCCATACAAGAACTATCCAATGCTAACCAAAACCCCACAGCTTCAGCCTATGGGATGCTTCTGGACATACACACATGTGGTTTTGCTGGGGTAGCAGGAAACACTCAGATCACAGCAGTGCACTCAGCCTCAGCTGGCTCCCACAAAAAAGGTCTATATGGGTTCAAATGGCACACATTCCCCTTTGCTTCCACTGCTGCATCTACCACATGATCCCATATCCACCATGTGTCCAGCATGTTTTTTAAATGCAAAACTACTTTGTGGTCACAGTACTCTCAAAGGTAAGTTCATACATACTTTTCTGTGCTGATTGTGCTCTGCACTGCACAAATACCTATGGCCTCCAAGCCAGACTCAGAATGAATGAAGAGCAAGGAGTTCAGAATGAAGAGCAAGGAGAAGAAATTTACAGCTAAGTGCTGGAGCCATAAGGGGATGCAGGGCTCCTCGGATTCAGACCATTTTGTCTGGTCCCCTGCTTTGCCATTGGCCTCTTAAATAACCCCAAGATCTTGGCAGCCAAACAGGCTGTGCGCTAAGGGAAGGAATCTGAATTTCCCCAGCTGCAGCCTCTAAGACTGCTGCCAGCCTGAGGGCACAGCCGTTGCACTGACTTACAGACCTAATGATCTGCGCTGTTCAAGGCATCAAATGCTTGAAGAAACTCGCCCTGCTCAGAAGGCCATGCTCTAGCTGTATTTCTGTGCTTTCGTGCCAGGCTGGGGTTGACTTTGAGGAGGTCAGGAAGAGCCTGATGACTCAATAAATAGGAGACACTTGAGAGAGTTAGCAGAACTGACAGCTCAACAAGATCCATGTTTAGCTGTCAAAACATTCCTCCATGTACAGAGATGCAGCGAAGAAGGCTGTCCACATCGCTCCTGGGCTAGAGACGAACTTATCTCACTAATTGGTCAAGCAGTACTTTGTGCAGACTGGAGCGAACTGAAAGAGGCGGTGGCGTGTGCAATTAGAGCTGAGGAGGCCGATGGCTGTGGCAGGACACAGCATCGTGTCTGGACCGCTTTGATGCATTAAAAAGATCGCTTTGTCCGTGAAACGTTTTCATGTCCTGTTCAACCACAACAACAGCAGCAGGCCCCTTCTGTTTGTTAATGATTAAGCAGCTCGCAGGTTGACTGAGCAAAGGCTGAAGGGGAAAAACAAAGAGATATATATAATTCTGCTTACAGAATTTACTTGTAAAGGATGGGCTAGACTTTCAGACAGTGCAAATCAGAGCCGCTCTAGGGAACTCGCTGATTTACGCAGCAGCAGAGGGTCTAGCTCAGGGTGCCAAAGTGTGCAATGCACTCAGGTGTACATCGGCTGAGAGGCACTATTTGAGTCAACAAGGGCAACACAGGGAGAAAACCTGCTCCCAGGCTGCCAGAGCAAAAGCAAGCACTACAGGCTAAGACCCCACTCCCTCTGGGGATGTGGGTGATTGAAACCTGCTTCCTTGCAGGTGATAGATACTGTAGTGCTTACTTAGTTCACGTCCCTTTTGCTAACCATGCTGCCCCCCTCTCAGTCTGGCTTGCACGAACTCCTGCTGCTATTTCTCAACTCAGACTAACCTGGGCTTCAGGGCTTCTTCCTGCTCCTTTTGAGGGGTCGGTTTCCCCCTGGAGCAGGTTTCACAGCAAGCATGTCTCCTCCACCTTCTTCTTCACCTACCCTCAATCCCAATGGGCAAGTAATTTTCAAAAGCATATCTAAAAACTTTGTGAACCTCAAATACTTTGCAGACTCTCTCCTCTTCCTTTCTTCCCCAAACTATGTAATCTGCTGTCCATGTTCCCTTCCTGCCCCTCTGCATTTGTTTTATACTATTAAATAGAGTACTTATATGCCCTCCTTTTGCTGGACAAATCTGAAAACCACCCGGGCATTTTAGAGCAATTGCAGTGTGGAGGAGGAGAAAAAGTGAGAAAAGCAAAGCGCTGGAAGAGACTGCTTATGGAGAAGCTGTAATTTCCATCACAGAGGCTTTTCTGAGTAGGAGCAAATATTTCTGAAGAATGGCTCAGGCAGAGCTGATCCTCTCTCTGAACAGCAGACAGATCTTCATGTGAGCTCTAGCCTTATTGTTTATGCTTCTCTGACTGTGATAACAGTTGTGACAGGTTCAGCATGGAGTTGAGCAAAGCCAGCTGAAGGCCCTATGGATCATCTTCAGGGCTGAAGTTGCTTACCAGAAAGGAAGCTCATGTGTGAAGTTCTTTTATAGCTTTGTTCCAGACTCTAAATCAAAGAAGCTTTGCTCAGAACTTGCAAGACAAAGAAGCTGGGCCATAAACAGGCACAGTGCCTGTCCTTTCACCAGTTCCAAAACGTTCCATCTCCATCTTAAATTCCAAGTACACGAGGTAGCTCACATCCAGAGGACCCACCTCATGGGCTGTAAGCTTGTGTTACACAAATGGAGGGTTTTGTCCAGGCTCCTAGGAATGCTCATCTGGCACTCAGTGATGAATCCCCATTGGAACGCCACAGGGTGCAGCAAGCCTGGCCAGGAGCAGAGAAACAGCAAGCAGAGAAGCATTTGGTAAATCAACAGAGGTGCCCCAGACAGCAAAAAAGTACCACGTGTCTGTTATGCAAAGACCCACATGTGTCTGCAGCAGCTGGCAAGGCATGAAGTTACTCCAGAAGCATCCATGTAAGCCCATCCCTGCAATGCTGCCTTACGGGGAAAGCGCGTGGCAAGGGAGCTCTCTGATCGACATCTTTAAGCCACAAGGTGGTATTTACTAGCCAGTACCAGACAACATTCAAGCAAGAACAGAAAGTCACTTTCCCAGCCCTCCCTGTGAATTGCTCCCATCTGTGCAAGAGAGCAATCCAAAGTCCTTATGCCTATGACAGCACTGCAATCACACGCTTCGGTTTTTAAACCCAAAATAGCGCGAGGCAGACCGCGGCGAGGCTAGTACATGGCATGCAGCTGCGCTGATAAAGAGGAGACATCGCAAGAGACTCTCCAGGGCGCGAGTTGCTAGGGAACGTGGCGAAGCCGTGGCAGATTTCTTTGCCACTTGCTGGCTCCTTCCTCTCTTCCCACCTCGCTCGCGCTGTGCCAGTTTCTTCGCCCCACGAGTGCCGTTCTTCCTGTCTGAAGTGCGCAAAAACAAATCTGCCGGCAACAATGGAGCACGATTGCTTGGCACGTGTTGCTGAGGGAAGAAATCTCTCTAGCCTTTGATTTTCAAATGCAGCCAGATGATGGGCTGGGGAAAAACACTCTCGCCATTTTCTTGATGTCTGCATGTCGTTTCATTCAACCTGTGGGTGACAAGCCCAGGTGGTGCGAGTCTGACTTCATGGGAGCTGCGCCCTCCGGACCCCTTCTCTTGCCCAGATGTGCTCTTCACTGGGAAGTAATTCTCTGCAGCTTTGAAGCAAAGGTGCACAAGCACGGGGTGGGCTGTTGGAGAACCCAGACAGAAAGAAAGGAAAACCTCTGCCTTCCCAAGAAAGTGCTGGGGGAAGGACACACTGGTGACCAAGGTGGAAACAAAAAGCTTTCCAGTATTAATCAATCTTTAGACAATTTGACTGAATGATTAGGAAATGCAATGCTCCCTACTGAGGCATTACGGATTTATATTTAGATGTTGCTTTTTTTTTTTCACGCTGCGTTATTTTTAGCTCCCAGTTGACGCTAGGCTGGCGGTGGCTGCTCGATTGAAGCAGCTCTCCGGCAGTGGCAGCTGGGTGAGGTGGTGATAGGAAGTGAGATTTCACTCTGCACGGGATGTTGCCCATGCTGGAGCACCTTGATGCACGAGAAGGCAGACAAAAGCAAGGTGGAGGCTGGCCTTACCTGCACACTGAGGGTGTGGGTCTTGTCAAATGCCCTTCAGCATCTACAGGGCCTTAATCAAACTCAAGAAGCAGCAGAGAGGAAATACTTAACAAGCCTGTACAGCTCCAAGAGAGAACAAATCTGGAAGTGACTTTGAGAGAGCGCTTAACAGACATCTTTGTCCCAAGACAGTGGAAAACAGCATGTGTTTGAAGACCTATTAAAATACAATTAATTCTGGAGAATGAGGAAGAAGCATTTCATTTTCCTGGTAACAACACAAATCCTGTGTGTCCAGAGTGCTTGTTCTCACAATACCCTTTAGAGAACAGGAAACTCATGCCATCTCCAGGGCAAACCAAGTCTGTGGTTCTCACCTGCTCCAGGGTCCCACCTTTAAGAGGGACCATGACCTCAATGATGTAGTGGTAAAAACCACACGTAGCACAAAGCAATACCAAATAGTGCATCAAAAGCCTAATTCCTCCTTGACTCCAGGTAACAGCAACTAGGCTGCTTTGAGGTAGGAAGCTTTCTAAAACCCAGAGAATCTTACACAATGTGACAGCACGCATTCTTCCACGACAAGGCAGACAAGGGTGGTCAAGGTCTCATCTTGATCTTTGCTCAGCAGCACAGTGGCAGCACGCCAATATGCAAATACTCTGCACAGATTCATGTTCTGTATCACGTGCTGAGCTCTACACATACAAGAATGATTCTGATTCTGATTTTATGAGGGAATATAAAAAGTTGAATGCACGTGCACATCAATACATCAACATTCCTATAGAAACTTACTGTATAGTACTGCATCATCCCCCAGCAACTCTGTGGCATGATCTTAAAAACGCAAGGCAGTGCCAGCATCTCCTAGAATATTTGTTCAAACAACACCAACCCACCTTCATTTCCCCTTTAGTCTACACTTAAAAAATGATCTTCATTTATGGAGACATGGTAGGTTGATACATGCCAGGTGCAATTTATTCCTCAGTTTAAACCATATGGTTCTCATAATAGTAGCTAATAAAAGAAAAGTATGTTTTCACCTGTAATTTTTCAAATCCCATCAAAAAGTGGTGCAACACAGAACACTGCAGACTGCAGCACAGCACATGTGCTCAGTCACATTTTGCACCGCTCTGCACTTGCTCTTCCAATTGGCCCTTAATTAATATGCACAACCAACTCAGCATCAAGGGCAAAGAGAGAGCAGTGCAGCTTTGTGTTTGCAGAAAATGTACCTTAAATTAAAACAAACAAACAAAGCAACTGCAAGTTTATTATAAGTGATTTTTGGGATCTGAGCCCTGCAGCAGACTTTGGAAATAACCAGAACAAAAGACATCAAGTTATCTAATGGGTTTCTGGCAATTGTTTTACTTGAGAAATAAATTTTCCAACAGTACAGAGACAGAAGCTCAAGGCCAACCTTGACATCTTGGTCCTGGCATGTCTCAGTAACCGCTGTAGTTAAAATCACCCAGTGGGCACTTTCAAGAAAGACAGCCAGTACGTTTCTCCCAGAGGAAAGTCAGCAAGAAGCAACCATAACTAACTCAATAAAGCTTAATGGAAAGGAAGTAAGAGATATGGTTGGCATTAACACCCTGATTTAGAGCTAGGGGATTTCCGCCTAATATATTGTGGAAAAAAGTATCATTCACAAAGTCATCCTTAGCGTACACACTACAACGCAGCATTCAGTATAATAGCCTGGCATCATCTGACTCCAGATGAAAGAGTAAGAGGCTATATTTATACTGCACATGACTCCAGCCTCCAAGAATGCACCTCAAGGCAGCAGCAATGTGGTGGTTTTTACCCAGCGGCGTCCTTACCCTGCCACAACTGATGGCTAATCTGCCAGGGAAGCATAGGTGTGTGCAGCCTGGATTGCAGGGTCTGGTCAGCATGCCAGCAAGCTTTGTTGCATTGCTAGGGCACCTACTGTCCTTCAGCTGCTCCCAGAGCTCCCTGAATAAGCCCAAGGACCAAAGTCTTCTACGAGGCATTTAGTTGAAAGATTTTTCCTCTCATTCTGTGAATCTAGATTACTACCGTACATACATATTCCTTCAAATCCAGAAAGTTTCCCTCTATAGCATGGAGATTTTCATAGACTCATTAAGGTGTAAAACCAATAAGATCGACCAGTACAACCATCAACCCACGTCTGTGATTGCTCTAGACCACGTCACTCAGTGACGTGCCACATCTCCACTGTTCTTGAATGCCTCCAGGGACGATGACTCCCTCACCTCCCTGGGCAGCCTGTGTCAATACCTCACTTTTGTACAGAAAGTGAATGTCAGAAGCTTACATCCCTGTTAAGGGTCGTACCCCCTGATTTACATGACCCCTGCTGAAGTGCATGCAGCTGGGGACATTTCTTCTTCATATCACATCATAAAGAATTCTCACTAAAAAGTCAAGCCCCGTGGATAAGAACAACAACAACACAAAGTCATATTCCCGATAATCAAAGCCGCTCATTTCAAACCATGCATATTTAGTCCAAGATCTGTTTTTCTCCTGTCAGCAGCTTTTGGGTTCTCAGACCAGATTCCTGCAAACACCTGCTCTCCCTACTCTGTGAGTAGCAGTGCTCACACACCAGTACTAGCTGTAGTACAAGAACTAGCTGGCACGCAGTCTGCTGCTGCCTCCACTTTGCATCCCATGCACTTTCCCAAAGCTAGCTGCTGTGTTTTCAGCGACCTGAGAAGAAATACTTGCTCCCTTAGTAATTAGATTCACAGTAAATGCGGGAAGCGAAGCAAAAAGAACACAATGTTCAGAGCTGCCACTCACGGTTAAATAATTAGTCAATATTACGCTCAAATGCTGCCTCCAGTGTTCATGCCAATCTGTACGAGGAGGCATTTGTCCTTACATTACTTTGGTGCCTCGTTTCAGTAATTTCTATAAGCTGGCAGACTGGCCTCTGCAGAGAATGGGTCACACCGCTGCTAATTCAGATAGATTACTAAATACAAGTAAGAACAGAGAGGGATTAAAGGTGGTGAGACGTTAACAAAGCTTTGGTAAGTAATATATGCCAGAAATCCCTTCACCTGACTTTTATAAAGTAGGCCTTGTCTAAAAACAAGGGGGCTAATTAGTTTATAATTAATGCACAACCATAATCCTATTTGCTCTACATGTCTGTTATTGTTTTCTTCTACGCACAGAAGCCCTATCAGTTCCCAATGGGAGGGACTCAGTTGCTTTAACACCCTGCATAGGAGCTCACTCATCTGGTTTAATGGTCAATAATCCTGTGGTCCTGGTAGGATCCTGAAACTCCTCCCAGGCTGGAAGCAGTAGTTCACTGAGGTACTGCTGCACTCAAGTATTTAAGTTGCTTCTCCCAGAGCAGCATTTATCACGGCTGTACTTTTCCCCCTCGCATTTGTGTGCACTAGAAGGATTTCCTGACCGAAAGAGTCAGGATGGCTTTTGGCTGATGTAGGAATGAACTTGATTCTCTTTGAGTGTCCGTTGAGGCTTGAATTGATGGTGTTGATTGTCTAAATAAATTAACTTAGAAAGAAAGTACAGAACACTTGATGAGCAAGGGTTACAGACTAACTCCTGGAACTCTTCTTATCATCTGTACAGCATTTCTAAAACACTACTATGAAAGGAATGGAGACTATGTCAACACTCACCTCAATCACATAGCAGCTGCGTGGCTGCCTAGCTAATACGTGGTTAGGTGGAAGTTTCACTTCCACCTCGTGCCACCCAACAGCAGAACTACAGACATGAATGAACTTGCCCTGTTGTAAAACAGAGGTAGGAAGAAAACCCAGTTTCAGCGCCCCATGCAGCTCTGCTGGATGAAGAAGTCCCTTTCTGGAAGCTGTTCACTAGGAACAATATGATGATGATGGAAAAATTTGCTTTCGATGCATTTCACCAACACTGAACTCAGTAAGGGTCAACAAATCAGCCATGCACCACAGATGTGGCAACAAATGGTGCTCTGCAGCACAAAGGAGCCAAGCCAAATACCAGCTCCTTTTCATAATGCTGCTTGCTCCTGGCAGTGAGCCTGTTCCCTGATCTTCGCCTGATACAGAGGCTACTGGGACTTGGGCAAGTCAGAATACCATTGCTAAAACCAAGAGCGTGTCTTGCAAGCAGGTCCTGCAACCAAATGAGACCAGCTAAATTCCATTCTAATTCACAGCATCTGCTGGATATGGAGACTAACGAGCACTGAGATAGTGCGTGTGTGTCCCTGAGCAACCTGCAAAACCTTTCAGCATGAGAAAGAGGAGGGAGAGGAGAAACACCAACAGGAGAACTCCGAGATGATTCATTTTTGTCGGAGTTTTACTATGCACGCCTGAGAGTTACTTCATTAAGCAGACAGCTCGCATCTGAGTTGCCACCTCCCCTGGCTGCTTCATCCATCCACGCAGCTTGCTAGAGGAAGAGGGAGTAAGACAGCATCCAAATTAGAAACTATTTATTATTTTTGAAGTAGAAAATTGATTGCTTTTCTTCCCCTTCTTCCCCCATTCCGAAACACTCCTCCTAGGCAAACTTGTACTGAGAAGTCCTTGTGAACAAACACATGGAGAGTAACAGAACATGGTCCATATGTACTAGTAACCAAAAATAAACTGAAGTCTGAAATGCATACAGTCAAGTGGATTCATAATGTCTCTCTTTATGCCACAGTAACAGATGGTCAGTGAACTGTTACAAGACAGACCAAGACTAGTTAAACAGATGGGGAGTGTTATTTTTATACTGGTTTATAAGCGAATATTTAAATTTCCACTGGGTTATCTGAATTACAATCAAAGGAACGCACAACTGAAGCCCCCATCCAGCCAAAACTAAATTCCATGGAAGCTTATACCCACAGAAGCTATTGCAATTCCTTCTTACAGCCTTTCACTGACGCTGCACACAACAAAACTCTTAGACTTTAGCAAGGCCTGGCCCAACGCTTCACACCTCTCCTCAGCAAGCGATTGTGTGCAAGCCATGAGGCCCCCAGCCTCCTCTCCTTACCCCTCTGCAGTCAGCAGCTTGAGTCCTTGCTGTTCATCAGGAAGGATCCAAACAGCAGGAGCACAGCTCAGAGGCACAGTGGATGGTGGTGACTAGGAGCCTGAGCCATGATAGAGGCAGAAAGGGAAACAGGATATTTTATAAGACATTTATTTAAAGACTGGTCTGTGTTGAAGGAATGCATTAGAAAGACCAAAGACAGCAGACTTTTCTCCATTTCTGCAGTCTGTGTTTCTTTTTTTGCCAGTCTCTCACCTACAGATGCACTGGTCAAGTTCAGTTTCCCCTTCTCAGAGTTGAAGCTCATCTGGGTTCACAAGAGGGCAGGACAGACTCAAGAATGAGTTAATTAACACCTCACAGTGCTTTAAATCACATTCAGAAACCTAAACCAACATTTGCCGAAGACAATGATAAGTCTTGCTGCTTCATGCCTCAAAGGAAATTGGCTTTTCAAAAACCACTAAACACCTGTTGACAATCAGAGTGGTTCTCTGTTTTCAAGGTGGGCAGAAAAGGACTGGAGACACTCACTTAATTGCAAAAGGGGAAAAATAAAAGTGAACCAAAATCCCTGTGTTCTGCAGATACTCCAGACGCTAAAAAAAAATCTGCTGATAACACGCCTGGTTCAGATCTGCCCTGCATCTTTTTAGCAAGTCCTCCTGGTAGCAGTTGGAAATTAATTATTCCCCTCTTTAAAAACATTTTTTACAATCAGTGGGATGTACAAAGGCTTCAAATGCCACTATGACCCAGACCTCCCTTCTGCATGGTTCTCCTGCAGCCAGAAACGGTTGCAATTGTTGGAACAGTATTTGGCTTTGAAATCCCACCATCCAAATCCAATTCTCACCTTTCAGAGTGACCATTATCTTCTCATCATTTGAAATACTTCTGACTACTGATCTGAAGCTGCAGGGTTCTGCCTGCAGGCCTCAGAGGAGCTTCAACTTGCACTTCTGTATAAAGGAACTCCATGTCGTGGCTGCATTATCTGTCCGGCTGCCATCAGACAATAGCACTAAAGAAAAATGAAACTCTCTTTGCAAGTATTTATTCCTAATTTACTCAGGGCTAACAATAACCAGTGACAAAACCCCAAAAGTTCTCATTGAAATATTTCATTTACCTAACAGCTTGAAATCTCCAGGCAGAAGATTATGTGCGCACACATGCCTGCGTGCTAAGTCTTCAATTAAAGAAAATAGAAAAGCCTTGCAGTTTAGCCACTGGGAGACCTGTAAGCATTCACAGCCTCATCTCTTTGCACATGAAATGTTAATGGGGCAACCACGCACGGCTGGCTCCACAGATAATGGTTCAGATACCAGTGGATTTGTGATACCTATCGCTGGACTTTAGAGGTGAGGGGGCCTGTTTTGCTTCTCAGGTGATGACATCTTGTCAACATGCCACGTTCCTCACGTCAGTTCAGGAGTTCATTACGTCTAGATAACACCCTTTTTGCTCTCCGGCTCATGTTTTTTAATGCCATGAACAACCTGGTGATTCATCAGAGGAGATGGATGGTGATCTGTGGCAGGCAGACAGCCTCCAGTTGATCTACTGCCCTGGCTGGAGCTCACCACGGGGCCTTTAATTTCATGTGGGTTGTTTACTGCAGTTCCTGAAAGTCCAGTGCTGTTACAGAACAAGCTCATAACTGCACCTGACAAAGGTTCAGGGCCTGTCAAAATTGGTCTAATTTGTATGCTGTGTAAACAACATTAAGCCTTTGGAAGTTTACTATTAAGCCTTCAGTTACTAAAATTGCATTTTAAAATATGCATGACCAGAGAGATATTTGCAGAACACGTTATTGTTAGCATGGCTGGTAGCCAGCACACAGCAGTAGTCTGCATTGTGCTGCTCCACGTACAGAACCACAATCTACTACTGCTTAGGCCAAGAGTCATAGTTCAGTGCACACTGATGAGGAAAAAAGTTTTCTGATATCCTCTAGAGCTTACACAGAAAAAGCTTTATGGGTTTGCGTGGCAATTTAAAATAAATTCAACTGAGCACCTGGTTGTACTGTAGGCCACTCCAAAAGAAATGTCTTTTACAGAAACTACAACAGATACAAAGAGCACAACAATATTATGATAGAGTAAATTCTCAACACAGTCACCACCATAAGCTATGCATTTTCACCAGTGATGAAGAAGAGCCTTCATGTTGTGCTAGTAAAAATCTTCACCAGTGGAGGTGACCCACTGTTTTACAGCTACTATGATAGCATCAGTGCTGGGACAATGTTCTCCATGCAGTCCATCTTCCATTGGCTGAATAGCTGGAAGTCAGAAGCTGCCAAATCTGGACTATACAGTGGGTGTGGAAGGACAGCCCAATCAAGATCGACAATGTGCTCCACAGTCTTCAAACTAGTATGAGACCTGGAGTTAAAGTGTTGCAAGAGACAGGTTGTCATCTTCTCTGGCCTGACTCTGGAAGTTCAAGCCTTCAGCACAGTCAGTTCTTTCTGATCCTGTATAAGCATTCATGGGACCCACCTGGCACAAACTGCAATATTTCAAGGTTGCTACCATTTGTTTCCAACACATTGAAGCTGGTATTCAGCTCCATACACAGTTCCATGGTCACAATTTGCTGCTTCATGTGAATGAGATGACTGAGACACTCTTCATTTTGTGGTGTAACAGCTGTGCATGGCTGTACAAAACATCACTTGTCTTTCATGTCACCATCATCACTGTTAAAATGCATCACCCACTGCCTCACTGTGCTCACATCCACTGTTTGGACTCCATAAACGTTTAGCAAGAGTTGACGGATGTCAATGGGTGCCATTTTTTCTGCATGGAGGAATTCAGTTCTACTCCTTTCCTCCATACATGCTTCCATGTCAGACAACATTCTGCCACCCTTCTGCTGCCATCTGTCACGCAGCAACAAAATGTAATGAGATATTGGTGGGAAGGTTCAATCTCTACTGCCAAATCACCAACATTCACCTCTGATGTTGTGGAACAATATAATAAAAACGGAGGCACTACTTTCAGATCAGCCCTTGTACACAAATAAATATACACTCACATAGCATCTAAATTAAGAAGCTGAACAATTCAATGAGGCTAACAAGAAATGCTATGAGAACATCATTCAGAAGATTGAGTCACTTGTCTTAGTGCCCAGCACAGGTGCAGGAAGTTATATCTTGGGATCTTTGTATTTATACTCATCTCAGAGGACAAGAGCATCCAGCTTCTAGAGCTGTAATCCATTGAAATGTTAAGACAAAAAGAAAAAAATAGCTCCACGCTCCATACCAAGACTTAAGGCAATTCTGTGAGTTCATTTTTGGTTTAAGTTCATGCACGTTTTATAAGGGCTCTGGCTGAGTATGAAAACGTAATTTTCAGAAAGGATAAAAAAGACAAGGACACTTAAAGGGCCTTTGATCGGACTAAATTTCATCTAGGGGAAAAAAATGATGCTTACTCTATCACAGGTAAAATTTTGCCTCATTCAGAGTCAAGGGGAGTTTAGCCAAGGGCCAGGTTTTCAAACCATAATTTATTTTCAGAGGCTAGCACAGTCTAGTATTGGATTTATCCAATGGTCTGATTTTATCCCTGGAGACTGGGTGGGTTTCTCTGGAGAATGACAAGAGTGAATGCTACACTAAAGGAATATACAAGATAATTATTGTTCTAACAGAAGATACTAACATAATATTTTACTTTATTTTGACTGATGAATATACTGAACTACCAGACCACAGTTTTCAGAAACAGCAGCAAATCCCCACTATTTCTTAAAAAGAGAATGACATGCAAAATAAATTCAGAAGCTAAAAGCAGCCCAATAAAAACACTCTTGTCTGTTAAATAGAGGTTAATTCCTGAAGCATACTTTTAAGACACTTTGTTTTCAATCCAATTTGGAGTTTTATGAACCAAACTGGCGTTATGGTGGTTGCTAAAACAGTTGTATTAGTTGTTACAATTATATCTGCATCTACCCAGGGCCATAAACCTTCCCACTTGTTGCGTAATGCTGCAATTACTCCATAAACTGTGTTAGTCAGTTAGTTGCCCACAGAATAAATAAGTGTCAATGAGAGCCACTGGCCTGCACAAAGGATGAGAATGCAAACGGAAACCAGGGAATTCTCCAGATTTATGGAAGAGGTTTTATTGGCCATTATCAAAATGTCCAAAAGAGTCAAACTTTCCTCAGCATATAAAATTTGTAATTATAAACCAACAATATTGCAATGGAACTTTCCACTGCAGGATGTGAAGAGGAGAAACAACGGCTGCTGCACTCAGTGTGGTTGAGCCCACTCCTGCCCTCCAAGCCTTGCATCTCTTCCTTCAGCCCCCAGAGATAAACATGCCCTTATTCGAGGGGCTGGAAATTGCTCAGGCTCCATTAGGGGACAAGGGGAAGCTCTTATTCTGACTAGGATGGAGAAATGTGGACAAAACGCCAGCAAGTTGCTTTTTATCTTCAATTTCTTGGACTGCTGCACACTATCAAAAGTCTTTTGCTTCCCCAAACCCTGCAGTTCCTCTTCGGCTGAGCTGTGAAGTTGTTTCGTCAACAAACACAATATAAATTCTCAATGACAAGACTGGAAGATTTATGATTTTTGTCATCTTTAAACAGCTGTCGTAAAAATATATATATATAGTGGCAAGCTGCTGAATTCATTTGCTAGAAATTGACGCTTATTGATGGCTGCTGCTCAGGGATAACATGGTGACCTGCTATAGTAATGACAAGATAAGAGCTTGCAATAAAACGAGAGGGGAAAAGAACTTTAGGTCAAACATTTTCAAAATTCACATGCGTGAAGTCAAGCTTTGAAATGTAACTGTAAACACCAAATCAGAGGTCATCTTTTCAGAACTGCTGTGTCCCCATAGTCCCTAGTGAAGTCAAACGCATTGTGCTATGGAAAAGCATACCTCAGGCTGCTTCTTCAGTAGCCTAAATATAGATGTATACATCTAATGCTGAGAAAAAAAAATTGGCCTCAAAGGAGAGAAAAAAAGAGAAGAGAGATTACAAACATGTTACAGCTGTGTCACTGCTGCAGTATCAATCTCTAACTTCACGGTTATCTCTAATGAGAAAAATCTGCTTGCAACTTGTGTTTTCAAAACCAGGGTTCAAGGCCAGGATTTTATATCATAGAAAGAAATTCACCATTTGGCAACCAAACTGCAGATTTCCTTCTTCATAAGAACAGAGGAAACAAAGCATCCCTGGTCTCAAACCTTCCCAACTCTACTATATAGCTCCTTGCATCCCATACAGGTCTGCATATCTCGATATCAATCTTGGCATGGGACAAACACCTTGATAGTGCTGGCTGGACAGTGTGTGCCAGAAGAGCCTTGGCTTCCTCATAGCATGACACCAACAGGAACCCAGATGGGAGCCCAGCAAGTGTTCGGCTGCACCAGGCCTCCCCAGCTACAAGTGGCCTTTGCCAGGAGCAGAGCTGCTCTTGGAGAACACTTAGATCCGGTTCACCAGCAAGAGCGGGGTGAGATAGTTAAAGTCCTTTCAGGCCTTTACATTTCTAACATTCAATGAACTGAGGCATCTGGCCATTCTCTTAAGAATGTATGTTTTTGGCAGACGGACACCCAAATTGCTCCTCTATGCCAACAGGAAAGACTCTTGGCTTATCCTGCTGCTCTCCACACTGGAGATCAACACAAAGTGCAGCCAGAAATGCAGACAGCTGCAAGGATCTATTAGTTATATTCCACTGTCACCAGGGAGTTCCCCTATTCCCCCTCCCCACTTCTTTGCACAGTCATTGGGTGCCCCCCACTTTTCTTACAACTATTGGCCAACGTTGCCCCATTTTTTCCACTCTCCTCACTGCTGCAGGAAAGGGCATGAAGGAAATGATGTCCCATCTCTGATGAAGGTCACAGATGAACAAAGCTGGGCTAACGTGGCTGTTCATCTCCAAAGCACCCTCCTTGTAATGCCACCGCAAAACAAGCAGGACAGAGGCTGCTTGGCTTGGATGCTGTTCTTTGATAGAGAGGAGTTAAGGCTGTTAAAATTTTGTCTTTAGCAGCCTGGTGGCACTTTGGGTACTAAATGCTTCAGTCTGCCCCTAGAACACGACCCAAAGCCCAGTGAAAGCCGCTGAGTATAAGCCTTGCTGTTTCACTTGCTTGGTCTTTCACGAAACCCTAGAAGCACAACTATGAGTACATAACAACGTGGAAGGAGTATCTATGTCTGTGCCAGTTTGGAAAAGACAAACACTGGCAGGTTTCTCTGGCTATGCCTGAGGTACTGGGAAACAGGTGTCAGCAACAGTTAGTAGCTGGGGGAGAGCCCAGCCATGTCTATGCTTGGGGCAGGTGGCAATGGGAGGTTACCAACACTCAGAGATGGATCACAAGGCCCTTGCAAGGCACAGCGTGCTCCAGTATGAGGTCTCTGGCCAGCTGCAAATTCTACAGGACTTAAATAAAACGTGGCTCTTAATCAACAGATCGAATGTTGAGAAACCTGAATGCGAGGCAGGTGCCAGAACCCACAGCCAGTGAAAGTTGTTATGCACCAGAACACATGGCCAGACCAGGCTTACGGCCTGAAATGACTATGATGGGAGCAGCAAGTTTTCTCTTTTTAATGCGCTGCTGTTTCCTGCGCCATGCGGTTACAGCAGTGCAGGTGACTGTGCAGCCGAATGGTGACATCACACACCACAAAGTATAGCTTCTCATGGCTCTTCTCAGAGCCATATAGGTAGAATCTGACCACGGTTTTTGTCATTCTTAATAGTTAGTCTTAATAATTTTAACAGGATTGCTAAATAATTATGGTGCAGAAGTAGCAGTAGGACCATGTCTTGCTTCAAGATTTTTCAGACTCTCAAGTTCAGGGCTAGGCTCTAGAACCCAAACCCAAAGTGCAAGCCCTATGCCTGCAAAAACCAGTCTGTAGGCAATAAGGAACAGTGCTTCATTAAATAGCAACTCTGCAACTCCTGCATGTGCTGTGTTTTGTAGTATATGAGATTTAGGAACAGTGATAGCTCAGGCTGACATAACCAATTTGGCAAAGGCAAAGACTGGAAGGTTTCTCAGAGCTTTGACAAAGGAGTTCGCAGTCATTTCCCTGTGGTTTTCATTTCTCAAACACTTAGCAGAGGAGTTGCATGCTAGAGCTCTGTCAAAACCCTTCAGAGTCACTCTACCCTAGTTCCTAACACTGAGCTATCTGAAGTGCAGTCCTATATAACAATCATTTCCAAGCTTCTTTTGTTTGTGGTAGACACGAAGCCTCAATATCCTGCTCTCTCTGTGTCTTTCATTCTCCAGCTTTGCTTTGGACAACAGGGCTTCTGTGCATTTTCAGCCAAGCAGGTGCTTGATCCTCTACATCGGCCAGAATTTCTGCTTTTTTCTTTCTGCTAACACCTTCTGCATTCTTTTCTTCAAATGGGAACTCGTGTCAGTGGTTCAGAGGGCAACACAGTCACCTCTAGAATGATTACTGAACCAAGACCTTGCTGTCCTGCTAATATTGCTACATTTTATTTCTGACTGTAGCCAAGGATGACATAAAACTAGAAATGTACAGGCTCTTTTAAACTGCTAGATCTCTCTGCCCTTTATATGCATTTTAGGTGCTA
>JAOWBP010004023.1:10170319-10195195 GCA_028571105.1 Tragopan temminckii
TGAACACTGCAAGTAGGCAAGAGAAAAATAACATTCCCTTTCTTGGAACTTGTTTTCAGCAGTTGAACATTTCACAAAGAGAAACTGTTAGAGCAAACACTCAAAAGGTCAAGTTCTAAATAAACAGAGAGACAGAGTGATGAAAAGAGTTAGTTGTTATTAATGAAGCTGAGATGATCACAAGTCAAAAAAAAGCAAAGCAGTAATGAAGACAGAGAGCTATGAGCACGCTAGAAATTTTGGCAAGATCACATGTGAAGATACAAAAAGCAAAAGTTGCATTCCCCAGCCTGAGATGTAACATGCCCCAAAGAATCCTCCTTCACTACTCCCTGGGATTCCCAGCTACTTTACAGCTACTGTCACTGAGTTGAGGAAGATCGACAAACTGGCTGTGTACCAGGAGTGTGCACCACCTATCTTCACGTAAGTATTATGATCGCACTAGGGTGAAAACAAATCCGATTTGTACCTACTACACAAGCCTTATTTTATTTTCATGCATGAACAGGATTCCCCTCCAAATCAGGTGCATGTTTCTGACACACTATGCCCATAAGATGTGGCATGCAGCTCACACTGGAAGAAATCTCTACTGTCAACCACCATCACCAAGCAGACGACGACGATGAAAACATTAGGAAAAAAAAAGATAAAAAAATAATGGAAATGTTGATGAGCTAAATTCTGCTTAAAGCTTTCCTGTTTTATTGGTGTTTACTTTTGGGACTTGCTTGTTTACCAGTAACATGCCAGTGTTACACTGGATATAGTGTGTACTTTACAGAAAGTACAGAACCATAGAAGCCACAGATCTTGGCTCTGAAGTGAAATTCAGATCTGATTATGTATCCTGCTTTAGAACTGGCTCTCCTTATAATGAGTTGAGCCCCAAACATGAGCATAGTCAAAGTTTGGCTCTATAGTTTGTAGCTTGACCCTAGGTAAACCTCAAACAGGATCATTTGCGGTTCAGAACAAACAAACAAAAAAATCCCTTGATGTTTCTGAGTCATCACATTGCCTTAGTTCAATTTTCAAAGGTGGATTTGCCTCAGTCGATCAGAGAGCTTTTGGTGGGCTCCCTAAGTGCTGCTTGGCTCAAAGGCAACTTGGCATCCTGGACACCATTCGGCCAGAGGCAAGACCTATCTGAGAACAGCCGCATGTTTGTACCACGCAGGGCCTCATATGCAAGGCTACAAGCAGCTATTTGCAACTGCTCACAACCAGGCCCCAGCTTGCTAAGAGCAAGAAGAGCACTTCGGACATTCCTGTGAATGTTAAACATTTGCTTAAATGGCAGGATGAGCTCCTCCCTCACACTGTGCCATCTCACATTGTGCAGTACAAGCTGTCCTCCTCCTGTTGGCTCCCATCCACAGCAGTGTAATTAGAGGAGAACTGGTGTGACAAGAGCAAACAATAAAGTAAATACACATAGATCAACTGCTCCAGCTTCACAAGTGCCAGCATCCCAGAACTAGAGAATAAAAGTGCTTGGGAAAGCCAGCAGCTCCTTAGGCAGTCAAAAAGGGAAGACTGGGACCTAAACAGCTCATGCACTGATGAGAAAATGAGCAGGTCACTAGAGATGCCAACCTGCATACGTGGCTCCAGTAGATTTCCAAATAACCCAGATAAAGTGAGCCAAGCATCTGTGGATACCCGTGATGGCCTCCCGTAGCACAGGGGACCGCAGGCACTGCTGAGGAGAACAGGCTGTTGACTTGGGGAGAAAAACATAAAAATAAAAAAGCAAGGACTGTTGGTATTACTGAACAGTGTGTTGAGGAAACAGGAAAGGAAACAGCAATAAACTGCTGGGACCCACTGCTGCAAGAAATAAGCAGGACAAACTCTGCTGGGTCAACAGAGCATCAAACGTGGCAAGGGCCTGGCCCTGTTACCTTGCTGAAACATGAATGGCTGAAGGCCAATCCTGTGAGGAGCCCACTGCTTACAACAGAACAAATTATTTCTTAGATGCTAAGAGAGATGGAGACGTAGGGTGAGGAGGAGTGGACTGGTACATTTATGAACAACGTGCATGTATGTGTGGTGGTGGTGGCGGCAAGAGACGGAGAACAGGGAGCAATTGCACCATGACTGACTGCTACACACAAAGCCTTTCTGGAGGTTGGCTCTTACAGTGCCGTCCACAGTAGCAACATGGGGCATGCTCAGCTGCCAGACTGTCCTAGTCATTGGGTTACAACTGTACCGAAATTGCTGCATTCTAATGCAGCAGTATATATATATAAAACAGTATATTTTGCTAAGGAATGCTGGTGACCTCCATCAACGCCCTTCTCCTTGTGTTCTGAAACTAATTGACAAGGCCAGTGTGCTCTGGCATGCAAACACAGGCACAGCCACAGTGTTTGCTTTGCTTACTGCCCTGTACCTGCACATCCCAGTCAGAGGCAACTGTCATTCTGTGGCATCACTTGAAAGACATTGTGAATGCAGCTTCTTGCCCAGCCCCAGCACTCTGAAGCTCCCAGGTAACACCCAGATATGCTCTTTTCTCTCAGAGCCTCTCTGACCATCTAGCACACCAGAGACATAAAGGAAAACCAAAAGACTCACTGAAACTTGGATCTGTCAGTTTGGATGGCCCCACACAACCACACTCAGACCTGACAAGTGTCTTCACAACTTCTCCTTTTAAGAGGAAGCACAGATGACTGCACGTCAAAACCCTGGGCTTCACTTCCCCACTTCAACACTAACTCAGTCGGTCTCTGGACCTGGGCATGTTAATTAACACAAGCAAAGTTTGATTCCCTCATCTGTCAGCTATTCAGCTATTCTCCAGAAGCATTCTCACTCCAGTCCTTCACTGCTTGCAGACAGAAGTCTTCTGCCTTCTTCCCTGAGATCCCACCAGTCACAATGAAGAAAGAATGAGGGCAGATGGAAGACCAGTGTGGGACAGCTCATCTGCGGTAACTCCAAGGGGGAAGGAAGGGAATAGAAGATTCAAGCAGTCTAACTTAACTGTACTGGTGAATTCTTTGTTTAGTGCACCAAAGACTGACATTAAGCCATTTGCACTAAACCACAGTTTGGATGAACATTTCTCTTCACCCATGTTCAGCTGAAGGCTGAAAACTGAAGTCCTCAACTTTACAGTACTGTGAACTCACTGGATAGGAGCAGAAATCACAGGTGAACAACCAACTCTGAGAACAGAGACAGAGCTCTACAAGTGCATTACCCTGCCAGTATGTGCTTAAATATGCATGCATGCGGGTGTTTGAAATCTTGCATTAAAACTCAGGCTCAAAGCATGTCAGGCAGTTAATAGAATCACAGAACCGTCTGAGTTGGAAGAGACCCTTAAAGGCCATCTGGTTCAATTCCCTGCAATAAACATAGACACCTACGGCTCCATCAGGTGCTCAGGGCCCCATCCAGCCCGACCTTGGGTGTCTCCAAGGCCAGGGCATCCATCACTTCTCTGGGCAACCTGTGCCAGCACATTATTGTCCTTACTGTGAAAAACTTCCTCCTTATATCCAATCTAAATCTCTTCTCTTTTAGTTTGAAACTATTTCTCCTTGTCCTATCACAACAGACCCTGCTAAAGAGCCTGTCTCCTTCTTTCTTACAGCCCCACTCTAGGTACTGAGAGGCCACTATCAGGTCTTCCCAGAGCCTTCTCTTCTTTGTTATACAGAAAGTAAAATTCAGTTTGCTCAGAATTTCTACTGTAGCCAACATTTTGTCCATTCTCATAAAAGAACTTATCAAGAAGCGTTAAGCATACAAAAGTCCAAAAGCTCCCATGTACCAGTGTGAATAAGGTATGGATTCCCCTGAAGGTAAGCATAAAGTCACTGTAACACCAGAAATGGGTGCAATGTGTTACACGTTTTGGAAATGCAGGGAGCCACCAAGTAAAAAGGCTACACTGTGATTTACTGAGCCTCCTAGATGTTGTTTGAGCACCTCAGATGACAGAACCTCTGATCCATACTCCCAGCTTTATTAAATCAGGGTTAAATACAGTTGCTTCAAAGTTAATACAACAGCGCTGACATCACTCTGGCCCAGTATAGGCATCACAAAATGGTAAACTACACTGTGTCTCCAAGTGCCTTCATAGGATAGATCAAACTCACTGCTAAAATAGCATCCCATGCATGCAATGTATATGGGTTTTGCATATATAGCATTGCATCTACTAAGGCATCTTTTTTTTTCATCTTTGTATGTTTCTCTTCCTGGCTTCTTGTCTCCAATTTCCAAAAGCTGGAAATAATCACAGAATCGTTAAGGTTGGAAAAAACCTCTAAAATCATCTAGTTCAATGGTCCACCTAGCACCAACATTACCCACTAACCATGCCCCTAAGCACTACATCTACATTTTCCTTAAACACCTCCAGTGATGGTGATCCCACAGCCTCCCTGGGCAGCCTGTGCCAGTGCACCACCACTCTTTCAAAGAAGAAATGCTTCCTAATATCCAACCTGAACCTCCCCTGGCACAACTTGAGGCCATCACCTCCTATCACTGTTGCCTGAGAGCAGAGGCTAACTCCCACTTTGCCACAACCTCCTTTTAAGGAGAGAGTGATGAAGTCTCTCCTGATCCTCCTCTTCCCCAGACTAAACAATCCCAGTTTCCTCAGTTGTTCCCCATAAGACCTGTGCTCCCAACTTCACACTGACATGAACAGAGATAGCTTAATTTCAGCTGCAAAACAGTTCTTTTTCATAAATGTGTTTGTTTTACAGCCTTCTAAAACAGAATGGGGCACAACACAGCCACCAAACGTCAGATGAGCCATTTAAGAGTGGCTGAACAATCCTGAACACCAGAGCAACAACATTTATCTTCCTCCTCACTTCCCACATTCCTTGTACCTAGCTGGCATAAAACACATGGATGTGTCAGTAATAGAGAAGCCCAGGAGGCTGGTAGCAGTGCCTGATTTCACTGGCCTTTCCTCCTGCCTGGCAACAAAACAAAACAGGCACTTAGGCCATGATACTGTCTCTTTACCAATGTCTTCAGGCTCAGACAAGGTCAGAATGCTGTTCCTCAAGGCTAGCATGCATATATCTCACGGTCCAAGAGTTAATTCATCCTTAAGACTCCATGGTTTGGTTAATTAAATCATTCTCCATCTCTGAGGCGACCGTTTTATCTCCCCAGCACAGGTACCTCACTGTCCCTGTGACACTGCATCGGGACACAGACCGGTGGAGGAGAAAACCATGTGGCCACTGCCCATGTGAGCCTGGCAGAGCAACTTTCCCTCTGTGAGTATGGGGATATGACTATAAGAGCAGGATACAGCTATGTGCCTTTCAGAGGCTTTGTGAAGAATTTAGTTAAGATTCATAAGAGGACTCTGAAAGTATAAAAAACGACATAAATGATAAATTCTAACTGTTTTTAATGATGAATACCCACAGTTTGGAGAGGTCTTTTCTTAGTTTCCATACAAAGGTGCAAAAATATCCTTCATTGCAAATAACCACTCTGCCTGCTGTGAGAGGCTATGCACATGATTCCAATTGCCTTTCACAAAGAAAACAAGAATAACATTTTGCATTTATAGACTTTAAAACTACTTTGCAGACAATCAAGTCTCAAAACCCCCGCTGTGATAGGAGGCAAACACTATACCTGTTTTACACAGGAAACTAAGAGGCAGAAATATTGAACTACCTTGCCTAAAGCCAGAAATGAGACATTTGAGAATTCAGACACACTAGCGAGGTCTATCCAAACTGACATTTGCTCACTTGCTCTTCTTAACAAACTGTTTACTATTCCACTTTCAGACTTCCACACAGCAAAGTGTACTCAATGCATAACACAAGTGGCACCAGCGTTTATCTGCATTACCTACACATTTAACTTTCTGTAGGTACCTCTACTGACCACAGAATGCGCCTGGGATTGCGTTCGGCCACTTATTCAATTTCCTAGCATGTGTGGCAGTAGAAAAGTTGTTGACAACTAAAAGTTAACCAAACATGTATTTTTAGAACCTAAGTCCGACGTTCTAGTGTCTGGACTCATAACTATCCATTTCTCTGACATTAAGCTGAGCTACCACATGAGAAAATTGCTAGAATGATAGTATTTCCAGGGCACACTGAGTCACTGTCCGACATCTAAAATGGGAAATAAAATAATTTCTCAGAAATTGTCAGCACAGTGGGAGGCAAAGTTTGCAGGAACTCAGCTTGTATAGAAAAATTCAGGTTTCTACTCTCAAACAGGTCCCTTGGCACTAAGCACACTTTTTTTTTTAATTATCAGATGATAGAAAAACAATTAGGTCCCATGGTGTTATTTCCTGACATTATCTCATATTTAGAACAATTATTAAGCAACACTAGCAAAATGATAATGGTGATAACCAGGGAGCAGCAGGAGAAGGACCACGCAGACTCTGAAACACACGTCCTTTCTTGCTTTGATCTGATCCAACCCAGTGACGAGCTGAGGTCCCTGCCTGGAGACACTTCTTGTCCTGGCCCTGAAGAAGGATGCTCGTGAACCTCATCCCCCTCCACAGCAGGAATTCCCAACTCTAGCCAGACCACCTTGGCTTGCCTCCTCACTGGCACATGGGGAATGCTAATGTTGCAGAGTAAGAAAGCCCCTAGGGCAGTAGTTTTCTTCCTCTTAATTTGCATATCATTTTCTTCCCTTGGAAGTTCAGGCCTCTGCATAATGAATTTAAGCTTCTGACAACAGGCTCTCACAGACTGGGAACTACAGCTCCGAAGTAATTTGCTGACACTGAGGGTTTTCAAGGTGAAAGCTGCACAGGTATGGGAAAGCCTGTCCTCAGGAGAAGCCTCTGCAGTCCCAATGTTAATGATTAACTCCTAAATGGAAGCAGAAGGGTTGGTGAGGGTTTATATGGCTGCATAGCCTTCGTATCCTTTTTAAAAGGAGAAACAGATGTTTCCAAAGACCACAAACTTCCACTCTACAAATTTCAGCCTGTTACCTTGAGGCAGTGAGTTCCAAAAGCTGAATTAAAAAACAAATTAATTGTTTTGCTGGAAAAGAGCACGGAGTGGAGATTCAGAGGTTGGATGCATTCCCTTAAACAGCAGTACATCTTCCTGCTCAGAAGGCAGCAGAAGGCATGGGAAAACCCTGTCCTGCCACCAATTTCAGCTGGTAATCAGAGGCTTCAAGACTGCGAACCCAACTGCAGAGGAGCACTGGAAAGCCTTCCCCTCTGTCAGTGACATGCTCTCAAGTTTAACACCCCTCTCATCTGTCTGTACATGGTCTGGACTTCTTCACTAGCATTAATTTAAATTTATAAACAAACACCAAATGCTACCTGCTTGTGTAATGCCAAAGTTCATTTATCTGGGATGTTTGGTTCTCCCCCACCTTTTCTCACTCGTTTTAAATTGATACCATCTTGATTTAAAAAAAAAAAAAAAAGTGGCACTTTTGAGTGCTGCCTTCAGATATTCATTTGTATGCATTTCCCATCTTTTAACTAACAAAAAACAGAGGAAAAAGTTAATTTTGCTGTAGCAGCCCGTTGTGATATAAATAAAAATAATAGGTGGATTCACAGATTTTGAACTTTTTACAGCCACTGCTGCAAAAAGCAATTTTAATTTATAACCACGGAGTCTTGCAAAACATATAACGAAGACATAATAAAATGGAATGTTTATCCTGTGGCTCCCATTAGACCTCTTCCGTTCGATGGTTGTAACTAATGACTTGTTTTTCCACTTTTGTATTGGAAGCCTTATTATTGGGCTGCACAGAGCATACCTTATTTGATTTCCCTAGCAATGCCTGCACCTCTCACTGAAGCCTGCAATTAGATGTTTATGAAATAATATTGAAAAGCTGCATAATCTTGTCTGTGGTCAAAAATTAAAACAAAAAAAAAAAAGCCAGCGACAAAACAGCCCTGTTGGTATAATATTATACTGAGTACAATAGACTAATGTTCACTCCAGTGCATGTGTCCTTTTGAGTAACCACTTCTATCTGACAATCTTTTTTTGGCAGCAGAACACACTGTACTTTTTGGATAATTGACTGTGGAATATAGTGCTGTTTACTCAAAAGCAGGTCACACAGAACTGAGCTTCCAGTAGTCTTTATCCTTTTACCTTTCTTATCTTCATGCCTGAACACTGAACTTCTTTTAATTACACGTGGTTTTAATTGCTGTACTTATTCATCAGAAGCGATCTGGTGGTGAAAGAGTAAAGAAAGGTGGGAAGCTGAATTCAGATTTGAAAACTAGATGTGGAGATATTATTGGTGAGCTATCTGACACAGATACAACCCCAAACGTTCATTTCCAACACCCTCTGTTATCTGCAGGGTCACGTTTTCATGCAGCATACCTGCATAGTTTCTCTATTCTTAAAATCGACAGGATGGTTTCACCCACCCACTTGCTCACTGATCTGGAAACTCAACAGTGGCAAAGCCCCCATTTGAAGCCCCTCAAACCTTGGGGGACGGGCACTCTTAGGGAAATGATGTGGAAACATTAGAAGTTGTGAAAAATCTAGACCAGGGTAAGTGCAGTTAAGGAAACGGATTCAGGAGAAAGTTCCATCTGAAGTGTTCAAATGAGGCAGCGAAAGAACTGATGTGTTTCTAAAGATTTTCTTGGGATGCAGCCTAAGGAAAAAGAGGTCACAAGCGTTGCTTAACAGCAGAGAAAATGGGCTTTGACGGTGCAAAGGGAACAGAAGAGCCTTCTAACACAGGCTGGAGAAGGCGGTGCAAGCACCTCTCTGATGCACATCATCAGACAGAGAACCACAGGGGTCACCCAAGACCTGAAGCTTGCAAAGTACTCGTGTAACTTGGCTTTGCAAGAGTACAGATGTTGCAGGGCACTAATTCACAAGAGGCTTCTTCCGTAGTCTAAGACTGGAAAATAACCCCCTCAGGCTTCCTGGTGACAGCCTAGATGGAATCTGTCAGTGGCAGACACACAGCAGGAGCTTCCCTGGTCATTTATGCAGCTTCTCCTCTGAAAAAGTTGTGAGTTTTCACTTCAAGCTCTCAGAGCAACATCAGAAGAGGAGGTGATTCACTTAATGAGTGAGCAGCTCTTGCAAAGCTGGAGGAAACCCCTGAAAGGGAACATCCTTCAGGTGTTCTAAAATACACTCTAACTAGGAATTAATGGGATGAATGTGATATATCTCATCTGCTCTATTGCAGCCCAGGTGTGGTTCCATTTTACTGATGACTAAAGTAATCCTAATACGTCAGTTTAAGTTACTGCCGATTCATTTGAGGAAATTTTGTTTGTTTAGAAAAGAACTTTAACTGGCGGGGATGAATGATACTGATGATAATAATTCATCTGTCTGTGCTGGTGCTAAAACACACAGTGGAAAATCCTTGCTAATGCTAGATTGATCAGCTAACACACAGCAGATCCGCTCTTCTAATTTGTTTCACATAGCTGACTTCAGACAGCACATTGCACTCTGCACTATTTTGAGGTTCCATGTAAAACAAAGTCTATTAGCGTGGATAAAGAGCAATATGAGTACTATTCTACCACAAGAAAGAGTTTGCCTGATGGCTTTTTTTTTTTCCCCAAGCAGAGAGAATACACTGTGTTTGGAACAAAGAAAAAAAATGCGATTGGAAATTTTAGAGCCCTTAAATTAATTCCCTAGACAAAAAATTGAGGCATCATATTCATAACATCATGTTATGTAACTTGCACTGGAGCCAGGCAGCTACTAAGTGAAATAGTATGAGTTATAAAAGCAAAATATTATTGTGAAAACAATTTTACAACTTCATAATTCACTATTATTTTCATTTAAGAACAAAGCTGTCAGTACAACTGCAAATTTTGCTTTCCTTGCAGGAGTTCTTTCAGCTGGTGATAGGAAACCTTTTTGTTTTTCCCCCCAGGGGTTGCTATTCCACTTAATATATTGCATTTCTTTATAGTTATACAGAGGTAAATCTTAACAGGAAGTCTGTTACATGGGTGCCTAAGCAAGTTTAATATCAGAACATTTATGATCAATAAATGTAAACATACATTATCAATTATTTCTTCTCATTACTCTTGGAGGAAGAAATACTACATCAGCACCCAGAATAGACTGCTTTCTCCTCTTTATAACCAAGAATTTATTTTAAGTGGGAACCTACACAGCTTGCACTTCTCACTAGGCACCGTGATCAGCTCACAGAGGTATTTGGCTCAAGGTTGTGGTTGTCCACAGCCACACCTATCAATGGAAAAGTGAATCACCTTTTCAACTGCGCACAGCTCCCTACACAAAGTTGGTGCTTTGTAACAGACCATTGCCATAATGTGTGTGCACATTCCATTAAGAACTGGATTAAGACCACAAATATGTTTCGCAGAGCTCAGTAGGAAAATCACATCGGCATGGGCCAACCCATTCCAAATGACATAACCAAAAATACCCCATTAGCCAAAGCAACACTACAAACAGAATAGTTCCTTGTCAGGAACCAGTATTACTGTCAGGTCATTAGCCCTGAGTTTCACACCAATAAAGCAGGCAGAGCTCTTCTTGCCTCAAGCAGAGAAGCTGCCCAAAGACACCGAGATGCTCCCTGTCTACATCTTCTCCCCAGCTCTCTTATTGGGTTAGTGCCTAAGCTTGGGCAAGTTTCCTTGCTCAATCATGTCCTAACTTCATGTCCTAGCAATCAACCTGGCAATAACAGAAATTATTTGATAGGAGAACAACTTCACCATGCATTTCAGCATTCTGGCTTTGGAGGAATCGCAATGCGGTTGGACACGAACACATTTTAAAACACCAAAAATCAGCTCCTCCAGTAATCAGCAGCACCATCACACACAACAGCCAGAGTATGCCTGTGAATTAATTAGATTGCACTCACTTTCATGGGTTCTGCTTTTAGAATCGAAAGCTGTAAACTGAAAGCAAGCACAACTGTCCTTGCCTCATCAGCTGCAGAGCATGCTGCCCACCAGAGACCAGAGCTCAGATGGCCCCAGGGCTCAAGCAATTACTGCTGCCCAGAAACCAGACAGCCTCCTCAACAGATGTTTCTTCTCACCCATAGGTAAGTATCTGCTGACTATATTTTATGGCCACAGATAAAATATCCTTACCCGTTAGACTGTGACACAACCTGACAGCATCTGTCAACGTAGACGCTTGGCTATCAAGAGTTAAACAGCACAGGAACAGGGCACTTAATTAACTTCAAGGCTGCCCCATTCCTTATCATGTATGGAGGCATTGTCCTCAGCTTATTTTAAGAAGGAGCAAGAAAGAACATCCACGTATTATGTCAAAAGCCTCTTTCTCAATTATTCCTCCTTTATTACAAACCCAGTGTGGCTGAACAAAGGCTAAAACTCAAAAACCTGCAAAAAAAAAAAAAAAAGACAGCTGTAAATTTAAGTTGGTTTCTCAGTGTATGCTGACCTGACTTACTCCCATAACTACAAGATTGCTGTTATCTTTAACTTCAAGGGAATTGTTTGGCAATTCTGAGTTTCTCTGTGATTCCTAAGAGACAAATCTGATGAATTTGTGTCATCAGCCAGTTTTGCTAATAAAAGAAGCATTTAAATAATACCAATATAATATAAAGAACCAACTGTAAAGTTCTGAAACAAGAACGGTAAGCATTTTTTTTAGGTGAGAATTGAGTTCTTCCAAAAGTTTAGGCTGTAAGAGAGACTGTGCCAGATTCCTGTAGTAAAGATCAGCAAGCCGTTACGAAATCATCTCTTTGCAACCCTTCCCAACCTGAAAATTCTGAAAAAACTCACAAA
The DNA here is from genome assembly GCA_028571105.1 of Tragopan temminckii. Taxonomy (NCBI): domain Eukaryota; kingdom Metazoa; phylum Chordata; class Aves; order Galliformes; family Phasianidae; genus Tragopan; species Tragopan temminckii. Next base: position 10,182,120 of record JAOWBP010004023.1, read on the forward strand.
GATTCTGGTGCAGAGATTTGTATTATCTTTGAGTGAAAAATACCGTTCTCAATGCCACAGAGTGCCAGCAAGTCCCAACTCTGATCTGCTCCTCTCAGTGTGAGACACCACTGTCCTCTTCCCCTCCTCCTCACTTGAACAGAAGCAACACAACATTTAATTTAATCCACCCAGAAGCAATGACAGAGTCAGCAGCTGATATACAGCTAGTGCTGGTTAGAACTCAGAAATACTGTTTTATGAAGAATGTCAACATTTTGACATTTGTTGCTATTCTCAGGGTAGAACTGCATATTCATCTGGGAAATTTAAAATGTCACATTGAAATCGCAAATTCAATCCTGAATTTTGGAATTTCACCTTTTATTTCACTTTACATCATCGTTCTGTCTTTTTTTAATGTATTCAGTACCAGACTGCAACATTTTAAATAACTTTTTAATTTGATATGGTTTTGTTTTAACATTGTAAAACTATGGGCAATTACTGGCTTGCACTGACAGAAAACCAGCTTGAACCATCATTTCACACTGTCCCTGAATCCTATCCAGTGGAAAGCTATTGACTTGTGCGCAGAGATGAGATTTTGGGGGAGAAGATACTTGGGGGGAGAGAGGTGGCAAACACTAAGCCGCCTGCCTTTGTGCACAAGCAAAAAGCTAAGCTAAGGAAGGCTATATCCTGTGACAGCAGGAGGATATCTGGCAGATTGCATTTACTCATCTGCAGAGAACAAAAAATTCCTAGCCACTAGATTAACAGAAAACAGCAAGAGCATTAGTCTCAGTTCAAACACAAGAGCTGGAGGTATTATTTTATGTGAGTGATGGCAGACCGCAAAAAATTATTAAACCAGTGCAAGAGAAGTGCATCAGTCACAGCAAAGGACACTGTTGAGCAGATGTTTCTGAGGCAAAGATGAAACTTCCAAGCAAACGTCTCCATCACAGGTATTAAATCAGTGGAAAAACTGACAAAAGCTGGGTAAAATGAGAAAACAGCGAGCCGTCACAGCCCTCTTTTGGGTATTGCAAGTTTCATGAGACCGTGTTTATGCTGGTTGCATTAGGCAGCAAAGAAGCACCACCTCCAGCAGCACGGAAAGGATGCGGTGGTCAAGGTCTGCTAATCACAAGTGACCACCATCACCTAAGCCATGCCAAAAAGCGTAAGCTGCCTCATTAGCCTTACCTCCCCCCCTCTGCCATAGTTTCTCCTTTTAATTTCCATAGTGCTCCCTGAAAACAGTGCACAGGGCTGAAAGGCCATTTGAAGTGGTTGTCCTGCTCCTCATGCGCTACTAGTGCATTAGTCCCTTTGCAAGGGAACAGGGTTCCTCAGGACAATTAGTAGATTCAGAAATAGGAAGGAGAATTCATGGGCTCCAAGATCTAAGAAGGTCAGACCTCCTGGATGTCTGCAGTGGCCACTCCTCAAATACACCAGGAAATACACCAGGGAGGTCCAGAATTCTGAGAAACTTTCCATTTCCCACTCAAATCATAAATATCAAAGTCTGAATACAGAAAAAAGCACTCTCACAAAAAAGCACAAAAATACCCACCAAAGCCAATCATTCTGTCCGAGATGTCATTAGACAAAAATAGCAAAGGTTAGGGCTACAGGGGGCTGAGTCTTCATAGACTCGCATGAATGAGCCAGAATGCAAGCTGCAGTGGATGCTAATGAATTCAGCACCCATAGCGTGCTTTCTCCTGGTCCACAAAGATATGCAGTAGTATCTCAGAAACACTCCAACATAACATTCAAGTTGGATAACAGGAAAAGCTTTTTCTCCAAAAGAGTGGATGGGCATTGGGCTCAGGCTGCCCAGAGAGGTGGTGGAGTCACCATTCAAGAACTGTGGAGACGTGGCACTGAGAGATGTGGTTTAATGGGAAATATTGATGGTATGTGGACAGTTGGACTAGATGATCTTAGAGGTTTTTTCCAATCTTAACAATTCTATGACAACCAAAACCAGTGAAAGGACCTAGAGTTACTGGATGATATGAAGGGTATTTGGTGATTCGGCCAGATATGTTGGTTAATGGTAGGAGTTTCTTTAACTGTTTTGGCCACTAGGCAAACCCGCAAAAATCCTCTCTCTGTGGCTTTGCCATTTTTTTTCCCCCTGCTGTGGACATTTTTGTGCCAAAAATCATTATACCTAACGAGTCACTCAGGTCTACTGCTTGCTGACTTCCGCCAGAGGAGATGTTAAGAAAGAGCCTTCACACTTGGATTTGATCTGAAAGGACACAGTACCACTGCAAACAGCATAAAGCCAGCCCACTGTATCACAAGTTTCTGTGATGGTTTTGTAAGAACTCTTGTACTGTTCAGAGATCCCCACTATCAGTGACCAAGAAGAGAAAGCTACTGAGATTTCTGGCCAGGGATGCCTTCAAAGTGTATGAAGGTTTGAATGAGGACATGCACTTCCCTAGTTCATTTCCTAACTAGAACTTGGGCATTAATGCTAAGTGCAGTGCAACAAAGGACTAAATGCAGAGAGGTTTCACATGCACAACTCTCACTCCCAAAAGCGGCCCAAGGACAGAATGCACCAGAGCTGTCTGTGACTAAAGCTCATTATTCTCAGTGGGCCTTAACAACCCATAGAGATTATTTGCTGTTCCCATACCAGTCCAGATTTATTTTGGATCAGCAGCGACCTCAACATAATTAGTACACAGTAGAAAGCACAGAGCCACAGTATTGTTGATCTTTTCTAGACAGAATGCAAAATATAAATCAAGGTGTTTTTTAAATTGTTGGCAGTTTTTTGGTCATTACAAATCCTAAATGAACTGAATGAAAAAACTATACTCAGTGACAGGTCATGGTTGATGTTAGAATTAAGGCTCACAAATTTCTAATCTGAGATGGATTTGTTAAGATTTCTTTAATATTTTCTGCACAGAATATGTTCAAAATTAAGAATGCATTTTTCTGAATACATTTGGAAACAATTCAGTATTTTAAGATGACTCCATTGCAAGAGGAAAAATATTTAAAAGGTATTCTTGCATTTTAAGTGATAACACCTGCTTTTTAAATCACTCTGGCTTCTCAGTTCATTCTCCTTAACTGAAAGACCTCAAACCAACCCTGAAAAGGCAGAACACAACATATTTTCATGTAGAAAACTGATTCTGATTTCCGTTGTGCTGTAGCCAGCAAGTAGATTTACAGCAATAATTTTCCTTCTCCCTATCAGAACTAACAAAGCCTTCCATTTTTTTTTTCCCTTTTAAACAATTCCAAAAGTTGATTTTGTGAATGAGACTGCAAAGGAAGAGAAGAACATTCAGTAAAACCGGACAATACTGCTTCACTAGCAAAGCCCACAGTGCTGTATTACTGAGCATGTCCTACCAGACAGCAAGTTCATCTTCAATTCTTCACCAATTAAACCGTGCATTTTACAAAGCAGCAATCAAGCAATTTGCACCACCATGTTAGAGAACCATTGTAAGTTCAAAGGTGAAACAGACAGTAACGCAGATATTCAGCAGGTTAGAAGAGAACTAAGTTCTGGAGGAACTTATCACCAAGCAGACCGTAGTCTGTTTTGCAGAAATACTTATTTTTATAGAGATACATACTTATAATTTTATATGTGTATTTGCAAATATCACGTGTACACAAACATATATGTAAATATACATCTATATATGTGTACGTGAAACCCCAAACTTGAACTAAATTAAATTGTCCTTCCAGCTTTGTAATGCAAATGAGACTTGTGCTGTTTGTGGTTCAAGATGATTTGCGTTTCCATAGAGATGCTGACTGAACTAAAATTTTTAATTTTTTATATGTATAAGCCTATTTGTATCTATACAAGTCTAAATATGTTATCTGCTATAGCTCAGCATTTCTTCAGTGACTCCACTGGAAGCACACCAATTTACACCAGTTAAGGCTACGTGCAAGTTTCCTACCTCTCACTACTTTCCAATCTAAAGTCTGTACCAGGCACCTGCAGAGTTGAGTTTATTGCTTTTCTCCTCACTTCTTAGTAAGGAAAGGGGAAAAACAGAAAAAAAAAAATGGTTTATTAGCTTCTCATAGACAGTATTTCAAGGAGTTTTCATTTATTACCCTGCCCTGGCCAGCAGTGCGTTCACCACCTCCCCATGTGGGCTTGGTGTCTTGGCCCTCAGATTCAGCCAAACCCCATCATACAGAAGGATCACACAAAGCTGAGGCCCTACAAGCCCCGAGGTCACATTTGAGGTGACCACCAGAAGTGACATGGGCCAGCCCATGCTGACATCTGGGCAGAGAAGCCAAGCAATTTAACTTTGTTTGATATCTCCTTCGGTTTATAAGGCCCAAATGCACATTGAAGTGATTGGATGCCAGTTGCCTTGCTGCCACCTGAGAGGGAAATCAGAGCACCCACAGCACTGTGTGAGAACTCATTTCCATGTGGTTTTTCAGTGATAAGTGATATTTAAACAGTGACGCACAAGAGGTCAACCTCCGGAATCGCTCTGAACCACAACCAAAAACAGTGCCTTCTGTACCTCCTATCTACATAAGATGAACAAATTCTCCAGTGAGCAAAAGATGCCCATGAGCACTCAGAGGAAACGTTGACTCCCATTTGATCCTGGGAGAACCCTGAAGGAAAGACCCAAGTGCACTAACACCACACAGACATATTGCTGATGATTGTATCGTGTGAAGGCATGTTGCAGGGATGGAGCTGCTCCTGCCCCGCAGGGTGAGCTCCTGCAATAACATCAACACTGCTGCCTCGCCCTCTGAGGCTGATGCAAGTTGTAAGCCCCCAAAAGCTTATTTCCAAGCCACAGGAGAGCTCCCTGTTTCCTGCCTCTAGAAAGCCACATGGAGGAAGACTACTTTCTGTATTCTTCTCCATTTTCTTCCCTTTGTCAAACAAAGGTGTGGCTTACACACCTGTCACCCCACTAACTCGAACAGTGCACAGTGGAAGAGTCAACCAGCAAGGTCTGAAAACCTTGGCCAGTCTCCTGATGTAGGCATGGAGACGTGGGGCAGAGGACATGAGTCGCTGTGACCCTGCTGTTCATGTGCCCTCAGCCCTGACCCTACTGGAAAAGGAGCTGTAGCTGCTTGGGATCCACACAGTGCCATCTAATTCCATGTGTTGCCTTTGAAGAAGGCTCTCGCACTCCCTCCGAGAGTCACAGAATGGCTTGGGTTGGAAGAAACCTCAAAGATCATCAAGTTCCAACCCTCTGCTGTGAGCAGAATTGCCAACTTCTAGATCAAGCACCAGCTCAGGCTGCCCAGGGCCCCATCCAACCTGGCCTTGAGCACCTCCAGGGATGGGGCATCCACAGCTTCCCTGAACAGTCCGTGCCAGCTCCTCACCAATCTCTCTGTATAAGGGTGACCAATGAGTGCTGACATCTCCTACCTTTTGCTGTAGTGGCTGCGGGGCCAGCACTGGGTCCGTGATGTAGGTCTTCTTTGTGCCAGGAGGCTGGTACAGCCCAGGAGGAGCCTGGCCCACGGTGTTACTGCTAGGATATGCTGGCTCAACCTTCCAGGTGCTCTGCGGCATGTAGGGTGCTTCAGAGCCATTCCTTCCTCCATATCCGCCGTAATACGGGTCCTGGTAACGGCCTTGCTGAGGTGCATAACCATAGCTGGGCTCTGAAGGACGGGCAGGCGGTGGGGCATAACCATAGTCGGGCCCACGGTGCTGTGGTGGGCCATACTGCTGGGCACCAGGCGGGCGGGCCGGTGGGGCTGCATAGGGCTGGCCGGGCCCCAGGCTGCCATAGTGCGTGGGCTGAGGGCCAGGCGGCTGGTAGTGAGGGCTGGGCTGTGCTGTCCTCACCTGGACGTTGAAGGTCGGGCGGCTGGGTGTGGAGGCTGTGGTGTAGGAGGCCGGAACCGGCTGAGGCTTCAGGGTGCCGATGGGAGTGACTGGGATGGGTGCCGCCTGGCCAGGTCCCTTGGCAGTGGACTTCTTGGTGGCAGTGAGGGGAGGTTGGTTGGGAATGATCATCCGCTTGTGGCCGGTGACGGGGGTGGACACGGACGGGGTGGAGGCAGCGGAGCTGGAAGTCCCAGAGCCCTAGGAGAGAACAAAGAGCCGCAGCGTCAGCAGGATGGGCCATTCAGCATTGGGTCAAAAGCAGAAGGGTTAAGAGGGAACAGGGTCTTACAGTAACATCTGCACAGCAACTCAAACTGCTTAGGGAAGCAGGAATGTACCTTAAACTATGCATTATAAAATGGTAATAACAACCTTTTCCTGCTCTGACAGAACAGGGACAGTGCTGCTGCAGCCAAGCAGAACTGCCAGCTAGCGCGTTGTCTCTCCTCGGGGTTTCTTCCTCCACCTCAGAACAAACAAACTCGAAAGCAATAAATGGAGGAGGAAAAAGGAGATTTACAGGAGAATATTTAGCATGGCTAAATACATGTTCATGTGGAAATGAGAGCACTCAAAAAGAAGAAAAATGCAATTTAAGTCTCTATGGAGACATGCAATTCTCCAGAGGGTACAGCAACCGATACAGGGCTGCTTCTGACAGCACAGGACAGCAAGACAGGATGGCCTGAAACCTTTGCTTGGACCAAAGTGTAGCACAGAAGCATCCCTGTCCCTGGCACTGCTCCCAAGCCCTGCAAATCTCAAGTGACCCCAGCAAAATGTTACACGTGGCACATGGAAGGGCAGAAAGCAGGCTAAGATTCCCAAGGGCTTCAGAAATCTGATCCTGTGTAACCCTGCACTGGCACCCAGGCCTCACAGCAAGCGCTGCCACTTCCTGGGACTTGGCAACTAAGTGAAGATGGAGCACAGCAACACCATCCTAAGAGGTATCTTATGTCTTCCTGTCTAACATACTTGTTTGTTTTTCTCACTCAACTTTATTATTCAGCCCCATATCCAAAAATACTGGTGTGAAAATACAGCTTTGTTAAAGAGTTAACAATATGAAAAGGTTTCTGAAGATCGTCAAGTCTTTTCACTAAGTCAAAGAAGAAAATTTACTCCTAGTCTTCAGGATTTGGTAAAATATCTGGCCTCTCCTTATTTTGTTGTATCCTTAAAAGGGTCCTTGAATTCCATCTCTTCCCATACACAGAAGAATTAAAGGCAACATGAACAGTTTGATGGTATTCCTTTGCTGTTGCACTTAGCATGATGGTTATATCTTATGTAAGCTTTCTGCAGTGGGCTCAATCTCACCCCAATCCTCTCAATAACCTGCAAGTTCAAGAGAGCCCTAAATCAGACAAGCTCATGTCACGCCCATGGCAGTGCACAAACTAAAGCACACACCTCTTTTCCTTAAATGATCAGTCCTGTATCTGTCCCAAGGTATTCCTGCTCTACGCAGACATCCTGGTCTGCATGCTCTGCCTTGTTTCCCTCTTCCTGGACCTGCTGGGCAGGGAACTGAGTGGTGGGGGCTCACCAGGGGCATCAGAGAAATCCTCTGCCTGGTCAGCAGGTGGCGGCAAGAAATTGCTGCCAAACCAGCTCAGGCCAGTGGCTGGAGAGGACCTTCGAACACCCAACGCACTGAGCCACCCAGGGTACCAAATCACCACCCAGGTGGCAGCCACCACACGTGAAGGGAGATAAGAGCAAATCACTCAGTTTCTCCTCCACAGCCCACAGAAAGTCTATGAAGTAATAAGGAAGCTCTACTACACAACCAGTAGCTCTTCCCTGGTGACAGGTGCAAAGATGTTTTTGCTGATGCACTGGTAAAGAACTTACTCCTGCAATCACACCTTCAGGGCAAACCTCCCACAAAGAATGAACAAAACAACAGGCAAATAAAAGCATCAAGCTGGTTTTAGAGATGTAAAAGGTATGCATGCAGAGGTGGGGAAAAACAGGAGCATACTTCTGCTAGAGAAAAAAAAAAAAACGTCTTAATGTAGTCAAACCCTGACTTTACAAACAGATCCATGACAAGGCAATACATAGAAGAGATTTTGAAACTGAGAAGAATGAAGAGCTGAAGCCCAATTCTTCTGTTCCTGAAACACCTGGTGTGGAGCAGGCATCCCTCTATCTCTTCAGAGCGCAACTGCACCAGTGCTCAGTGCTAGCAAGAAAACTTACTTCTTGAACAATTATTCCCCCATGTCAGCTTGGCATTTAGTCCAGGAGTGCTAGAAACTTTCCCATTTCCTCACCTAGTTCATTCTCGTAAATGACAGTAGTTTGTCCACTTACTGTAATGGGATGAAAGGTCCACAATGCGGCACTGTGTAATTACCACCAGAAAAGCTTTTCTTTTTTTTCTCCAGTGTGAACAGGGAGAAGGTAGATAATGTTTTAATGACAAGGGCACATCAGTGGGGAACAGGAAAGCCCAAAACAAAACATTATTCAGCTCTGTTCATCACATCTTACGTTTCTGAATGCAGACTCTGAAAGCAGATTATGACAGATTGCCATAACTTGCGATGGAAGCTGTTCCACACCAAGAACTGGGGGGTTTCATTCTTGCATTGTTAGCATCCAGATAACATACTTCACGTGTTGGTGTCAGTCTCCTGACAGAACTGGAATACACCTTAGGAACGATAATCCCTTCCTCCAAAATAACCTTTGCTGCCTATAGAATGGTACTCTGAGAGGATCTGAGCAACTTTCACACCCAACACCAACAAGATGTGCTGAGTCTCCCATCTTACACAGGAGCCCAAATGAAGGAAGGCACAAGGTGGGTCCTTGGGCCAGAGACCCAGCGCTGCCAACACCATCATGGCAAAGATTGGAGCTCAAAAGCACTGGCTGCATTGTGGCATTCAAACCGCAGTCAGCCTTGAGGAGGAGGAAGTTTGCATCAGTAGGAGTCCCCAGAGGCACCATGACTGACTCATTCTGAATTCCTCTGAGGGTGCTGGGCAAGTTTGTAATGAAAGCCTGGCTTGAGGGGGGAGGAGGAGGGTGCAATGCTAGTTAATGTGGCGTAGCAGAGGTATGGAACAGGTTGGAGGGAATTCAACACTTCTGGAACACTAATGATTTAGGGGGACACAAAGAGTAACATTGGCTGTAGGTCTTGAATAAGGGCACAGGTGAGGTATCACTATAAACCTCTGCTCTTTTGCTTGAGAGACAAGGGTGGCCACAGTCCAGCCTTCTGTATGAACTCAAATATCACCCCATGCTTAAACTTCTAGATTGTTAATTAAGAAAAGACATTACAAATGCACATGAACTATGAACAAGGCACGTGCAGAAGAATGAGAAAATGGCACTCAGACCCCACAAGGAAGAGCAGTTTCAACAGCTGTCTGTTAGGTACTAGGATAGGAGAGACTGGTGAGGCTATAAGGATACCAGGTAGATGGAGAGGGAGTAATGAACAGAAAGCTGGAAAGGACTACATATGTCACTGGGTACAGTCCCAGCAATGACTGTCACAAACATTTCATCCAAACGAGTCCACAGAACGCCTACTAATGCAACGCAGTAGTCTCATCCAAAAGCACATCGAAGTGACAGTTCAGAAGCATAAAAGCAAGGAGAAAAAGGATGAAGGAAAAGCGGGAAGAAAGGATTCACAGGAGTTCAGGCATCCCTTCTTCCTTCAGCAGCTCCTGGACAGCTCATTTCAAAGCTGTATTTGCAAATGACTAACACACAGTCAAACATGCTCTCTGACATCCTCTAAGGACGGTTCTCAAAGGAAGACAGGCTTTCCTCTGCTCGCCATGCATTAGGTGAAACCATCTGACACACTTCGCAAGTGCAAATTAGAACCACGCTACTTACCATCAGCCCATTCTTGCAAATTCATATTTGCAAAGAGAGCAAACTAGAAACCCCAGGTGCTGATAAGGCAGAGTTGTTAAGAGAAACTAGAGTAGGAAGGAGTTAAATTCAGAACCTCAACTACCACAAGTATTATACTACAAAATCTTTTTCTTTTTTTTTAACTGGGGAAAGCACAAGAGCCTTGTTTAAATACAGATGGAAGTACCTAAATGCACTGCCTCTTCTACAAATGAATTACCCAGCAGTTCAAATAAAGGTGAACTAATACTGACAAAATCAAGTAGAACTCAATGAATGTGGGAGGAAAAACCCCCCATAACGCTTCTCCTAAATAAAGTTACCATGTATAACGGTGAGGGGAATCACTTTGCTTGGTAACTCTTGCCCCATCTACGTGAATGCAGTGACAGTCTATAAACAACTTGCAGGACTTTCTTGTACCAACCACCGTATGAGAAAGTCTGTGCCACTATCACAAACCCAAGCATTTCAAGGGACCTGGCTGTCAAAGTTGGACATCTGAATTCAAAGCTACCTTGGTGGGGAAACCCAAAGTTCACATTATCTGCATGAATCTTCATTCCATGGAAATTATTTAAATAGATCTTAAATCTCATTCAGCATATATCTACAATAAAAAAGTTATTAAATAGGTACTAGAAATGAAACATTGTTCTACCAAAATTAGTCTATAATTCTATGCCATTTGTCAGGGTTAAATCTTAAAGAGAACAAAGTAACTGCAGTTCTACATTAGGAGCATGACTCTGTATGATCAGCTGGAAGCCTTACGAAAAGGACTCTCCTTTTATTTTGTGTATTAGTATTTTCTGTAGTCCCTTCAGTTACTCAGTTTCACAGATCTGATCAAAAATGCCTACACAAAACATATCACATTCTATTCAATTCTCCAGGCACTTTTCATAAAGGTACAGTTGAATAGCTCTAGCTCTTTAGCTGTCAAATTATCACTTATAAAGATACATTACTCCAGCTCAGTGGTTTTCAACCTTTATGCTCTGCAGCCCCCAAATGTCTTTCAGGAGGGACAAGCTCCTTCACACAGAGAGTTAATCTACTGACAATAAACACAGTTTTTTTAAAGTTACCTTTCACAGAATTCTTCTTAGTTCCCTTAGGAGTGATCCACGGACCCCCAGGGTTTGCAGAGCACAGGTTGAGAACCACTGCTCTAAGCTAAGGCTGCCTTTTTCAAGCATTTCAGCCACAATTTACTCTAGGAGAGACAACCCTCCTTCCTCAAAAGGCAGAAACCTGGCAGCTACAGGGGGGCTGAACGCAGGATGCAGCGATCCCAGGAGGCTGCCAGCTAGCAGTGCCTGTGCAGCATCTCTCCAAATCAGCCATTCATCTGCATGGTCCATGAGCACTGCGGGACTGCAACTCCAGGACCAACTGAAATCTTCCAGGTGTGGCTTTGATGCATCTCCAAAGGGTCATTTATCCCTTTCTAATGCTGAAGCCCAAAACAGAACAGATGAGTCATCCACTGGGGGAGAATCTACTTCTCTTCACCGATTGTAAAAGAAGCGTACAAACAGCCAAGACAAGTCACTGAATATTTAGACAGCACAAGTTGAGATAATTCTGCAATAAGGAGGTAATTTTGACATGACTGTTACAAGCACAGACATCTTTTCCCTACATTAAGTGCACTGTCACTCAAGCTCAGCCTCGCACCAAAGGGATTTATCATAGAATCGTTTGAGTTGTACAAGATCCTGAAAGGCCATCTGGTCCAACTCCCTGCAATGAACAGGGACACCTACAGCTCCATCAGGTGCTCAGAGCCCCATCCAAGATGACCCTGGGTATCTGCAGGGACAGTTTGGAAAGGAAAGCACCAGGGAAACATCAAATACCTTGCTTTGAAACCTGGGCCTTTAGGTGCCTGAACACATGAAAAGGCATTTTATGATGTTTCCTGATGTGCGGACGCATCTAACACCTTCTGACTTCAAATTCTGCATTTCGACAAGCTGCTTTGCTAGCGATAACGCACGGGCAGCTTCCCCCCAACATACATTTTTTTTCTGTCTCAAATAACATCTAGGTGAAAAAGAGAAATCTAGCCTTTCATTTGGGACCTGCAGATGCTTGGCGTTCTGGTAGAGTTCCAGCTGGATTGATGAACGTCCAGAGACTGTGGCAGATGCACTATGCATACCCTATGCAGCATATCCAGTGCATTTTCAATATAAGAGTTTTTCTGGCCTTCTTTATAACGTTCAAATGGTAGGCTGAGCACACAGAGGACATGCTGGTCCTCTTTGCACCAATGCCACATGATACACATGGCTCAGTTGCTAGTACAGATCTCCATAGGTGTCAAAATGCCCTTAGACTCTCATCCAAAATTTTGATGTCTGGTCCAAAATCATAAAATCCTCAGCCAAAATATGCTTATAATCAAATGAAGCTTTTCTTTACAGTTTCATCACTCTCTCATTTCCAGTTCACAGCTGCCATGCGAGCATCACGGAGGCACGGGCTGTGCATGATCATCAGCCACATTTGTACTTCCCAGCAGTGTTTATATGGATTCATCTTGTTGGCTTGATCACCAGAAGCTATCAAGGTATTCAAACAGATTGCTCCTTGGCGTTATACCAAAAGAAAAAGAGGAGAAATCTAATAAAGTGTTCATCTCTGGATCTCAAATGAAGAGAATACCTTACAGATGCCATGAAGTGTTGCAAGAACACAACTGCTTCTGAGCTTTGATCTGTTTTTCAGCTGCTACTAAGGGTGGAAAAGGAGTCATAGTTGTTAACGTATCCGTTCACAGCCCCTTTTGTACTCCTTGTGACGGCCCAACTTGAAACACAAGGGAGAAGAGAGTGCACAAAAGGAAAGGTGATGATAAGTTGACCTCCAATATTATATCATGGAAAAAAAAACCTTTCACAACTAGTGTGCTCAGTTACAGACAAACACCTTGGTTCAGTTTTCAGTATGGGTGTCAAGTTTTCTAGGCAAGCTGGGTTTCCACTTCACAGCACTCCATTAATTCCACAGAACCTGAGCACATCTGAAAAGTTCGGTCTCCAAAATCAAATGTTATGCCAGGGAGTAATTTTGCTTGTCCCTCTCAATTTAATATTTACTTTTTGTTTATCCCACTACTATCACTATGATAACTACTATGAACTCCTTATTTCTTTTTCCCTTTCTGACAAGTGATCATCTGGTATTTATGAGGAGTAGTACGTCTTTAAAAAGATGTGCAAACAATTGACCTAAATACTTCTAGCTCTGGTAGACACTCAAGGGCCAAAATTTGAGTTTA
>JAOWBP010004023.1:10195295-10250321 GCA_028571105.1 Tragopan temminckii
CTTTAAAAAGATGTGCAAACAATTGACCTAAATACTTCTAGCTCTGGTAGACACTCAAGGGCCAAAATTTGAGTTTAATTCATTCAAAGGGCAAGTTAGGATTAAAAATCTCCTATTTTAGCAATTTCTTTTGATCAGTTGAACTGCAATAGCCACTTCATCTACAAGGACATCTGATATCAGCATAAGAAATATCCTTGTCAAGTTACAGATGAAGTCTGTTGTGAGAAGCTAAATGTTTTCTGAACGAATTTCATGATGTTTCAGTGATTTCCTACTCTAGAGAATAGAATAACAAATCTATGCCAATCTGGACCTCAGGAACATGGATGTCAGCCCCCTGCATTGGGGGAATCAGTGGCACGTTGACTTCACCATAAATTACATAAAAATCCGCATATCACAGACCTTTGGTTACAACTAAACTCAAAACTACTAAATGCAATCCCTAAACTAAAGGCCACAAAGAGGGTAACGTGGTACCCTGGGAATACAACATAAGTGAGTGGAGCAGAGAAGCCTGGCTTCTTAAGCAGCACCTTCTCCAAGGCTTAGCAATGCAGGAGTGTCCAAAGGATCTCCATTAAGCTAGCTGGGTCCTTCTGATTGGTTGAATGAGTCTTTCTGCTTAAGTCAGGCAAAATGTTGTGCTGCCTTACAACGGGGAAAGCCCCCACTCTCCCTATCTAAATAAGAATTTTGGGTGAGTAAAGTATTTTTATGACTTTTGCTATTACTAAGCTAGTGAAAGTATCGTAATTACACCATCCACAGACTCAAAATGATTTTTCTTTCTTTTATAACTCACTATTTGTAATGGAAAAGAAGCTCGTATGCCTGATAAATATGGGCAGGTTGGAGGGTTACACAGATTATGCAGCTATCCATGGATGTTTATCATTATTATAAATAACAAATTCAAAAGTTATAGCAGAAGATGCACGACTGAAGGGATGTGCAGCACTGAGTGACAGAATGAAATACACGCATTCACAAAACCTTCTGGAGAAGTCTACAACTAGATGGAAAAGTTAGCATTTTCTATTGTGTGCTGAACAACAGATTTAAAGAACAGTCCAAAACCCGTATAAAAGGTTCTCATTTCCTACTAAATTGCAAAGAATTTTTAGAGCATTTATAGAGTGCGCAAGCTTTCTTCCTTTATTAATTCTAGAGGATATTAAAAGAGTGCATATGCACACATAAAATAATATGAAGTACATATGCACTCAGACTCTACTTGGTTTACTTTGTGTTACTTGTTTGTTTACGATTTCATTTAATAGTTGCATTGCTTGCATTTATGACCTACTTATCTTCTCAAATTCCAAAAGTCTATTAAACTAGATTTAAAAAATTATCCTACCACAGGGCATAAGCATTTTCAAATGTTAGTATTGTCTCTATTTCCTGTGAAAAACATGTGTTTTTATTCTTCCCCACATTTTAAAGCCTGCGCGAATAGTAGTACAGAAGAGCAGAAGCATCACTGAACAATTCTGTGTTCATACAACATCTGCTTTCTTATAGTTCATTTGAGGTCCAGAACCCACCATTATTTTTAGTGGGATACAAAACGATTCAAGCTAGTAACTTGAGTGGTTAGCAGCAGAGAAATACCATACAGCCTCACCAAAAAAGTAACAGCTCAAGCAAAAAAAAAAAACCACCATAAAAGACAGGCAGATATGACAGCAAGGTTATTTTCCTATTAGGTCCAATGTACACCTTTCCAAGAGGCTGACGAGCTTCAACAACAGGTCAAATTTAACTGTTTTCCCAGATGGCTTCTTCTGGGAAGTGGAGTGGAACGTTCCCTCATTTATCCGTCTGCCTGGGTTATCACTGCTGCCCGAAATACCTTCGTCTTTCCACAGTATCTCAGCCTCCAAGTACCATGTTGGGAAATACATGCGACTGAAAAGGCTTTCCTTTACCTGCTGTGACTTTTTAAGTTACTCTGCGCACAGATGAATGCATACGCTAAGATACATGGAATTTACCCACTGCAATGAGTCTAGTCAAAACACCAGGGCAATACTGTAACAAGCCAGGAAAGTGAGAGTATTAATAAATAGCAAAAGAAAAGTGCTATCTGAAACTCAGCAATACTCACGTAAAAAGCAATACAGAAAGTTGGAGACTATTTTTAAATTCAGGTGTAAACTCAGAACCGTCAGCTTCCCCACTATTTTCTTCTCTCCATAGAGAAGATAAAACTACATTAACTTTATGGATAATATGGCATTTACTTAAAACACACGCTGATAAAAATTTAGAATAAAAATTTAGAATAACAATTTCGGACTGGTATTTTCCATGCTTAATATCACAACAATATCACTCTAAAAAGCCTGTGGAAGGCAGTGTCAAACCCACTGCCTCAGCAGGCTTGATTCTATTGCAAACGGCATTATAAATCAATTCAGTTTTCCCAAATATGCCTTGAGGAAACAAAGCCACAAATAGCCATTGTAATTTTTTTATATAAAAAAAGACAAAAACAAAAACCAAAGAACAAAAACATCTCTTCATTCTTAACCAAAACATAAGAGCCGTGTTTTTTTTAACAACTCATACTGCTGAACTGAAAATATTATAGGATTATAGAATGGCTTGGGTTGGAAGGGACCTTAAAGATCATTCCAGCCCCAACCCCTGCCATGAGCTGGTTGCCTCCCAGCAGAGCACACTGCCCAGGGCCTTGAGTACCTCTTGGGATGGGGCATCAGCAGTTTCAGGGGAAAAAAAAAAAGTTGTTAAGCTTCATCAAGAATGACCTATCGAGCTCTATTAGGTAACGATTAAGTTACATTAAGTTATAATTTTCCTCACTTACACTGTTCTCAGATCAAAATAACATCTCAAGACGTTTGCTGTGAGGCTGCTGATTGAGTTAAGTTTATCACAGTCACAGCTAAGAACCAGAATACTCTCTAATACCTCGTTCTGCCCGAGTTATATTTTTAAAAAGTGCTTGATACAAAGCCAGATTCTGATCTCAGTGACACTAGTGCCAGCTCAAGCAGTCTGTTGACTCCAGTAGATTTGCTTCAGTCCGCTGGCTGTGGCAGATGAGGATCTGGCCTGCTGAATTCGCAGGGTTTTTCTCAGCGCTGGGAACACACTGGAGGTTTCTATACAAGCTGTAACAACTCTTGCAGTTATAACCTCCTCCGGGTAATAATTGTCTAGCTTTGCTTAAAAATGAACATGTAGGGAGGTCTTGGCAAGTCACGCTGCTACAACCTGAATGAAAGCAAGCAAAATTTCTAATCTGGGCTAAACAGAGCCTGGGTCAAACCTGCTGCAGCCGCTTTGGTGACAGCACTTGGGAGCAAGCTGGCAATTCCAAACTAACAGAACTCTCCTGCTCTCCTCACTTCTCCCCTTGCAGTGGATGTATAAATGCATACTGATGGCCACTGGGATTTATAGCCTAACTGATTTTGACATTTTTAACTTCAGAATTTGCAACATGACTTTCTAGCCCTGGGGCAGGAGCGCTAAATGCTAAAAAACTTTGGGACTAGGGAGTATTAATTTAGTCCTTCTGAGCAGCTTGGCTTCAACAATGTTCTAACGAGCTCTCAGCACTATCCAAAACTCAGCAGTGGACGCCCAAAAACTACAAGGAATTTTGGATCCAAAGCAGAGTTTTGTGGCTTTGGTTCTTGTTTGTCACAGGACAAATGGAGCTCCAGACCTTAACACAAGGGAACAGGGAAAACTCAGGTCTGGGTCTGAATTTACAGTTAGATTGACTTTATTTCTAGCTGGCACTGCACTTATTTTGCAGTTCATGACATATTTGTATTTTAAGAAGAAAAAATTATGCGTGGAGCAAGCATCCTGGCATCATAAGTCATCAATAAATCTCTTTTCCATAACAACCCACAAGAATTCACTGCAGGACCCAATTGTTAAAACACAAAGCAATGACACTCTGTAAGCTTTCAGGAGCATCATTTGAGCCCTTGTGGACTCTCTGAATTCTCTGAATGAGTCACTGGTCCCTCAACGGAATTGTCAAAGCTTATGCTAAGCCAGGTTAATTCCCTCCCCCCTTTAATTTAGAAGTCCAGCTGCAGCTTGAGGCTTTCCAGTGAAGAAACCTAAATGCAGCACCCATTCACCCTGAACATGAAACCTCCTGGGGCCTGAAGCTCATCTCTTCCTAAAAACCAGACATAAGCCACACTAAAGGGAAAAAAAAATGAGATTTTCAAAGCCTCATGGGGCACCTGGCGTACAAATCAATATTCCACTTACACAGCACAAAGCATTTGCTGCTGAAGGCCAAAGGATCACAGCTGAAGCAGTTATGGTTGGGAAGGGGTCAGCTGTAAGAACCTACCAAAGCTACCTGTGACAAGGGCAGCTTGCAGCACAGCATCCCACTTAACTTCAGCTACTTTGCCCTAACTTTTCACATTCTATCAGCCATGCTGGCCACCTCAGCCCAAGGCTTTTGCTGCGCCTGTCACCAGCCAAACCCCAGCCACCACATGTCCCTAAATCCAACCTGCCAGGGAAGCCTGGAGCCACCTCCAAGCAGCCCTCTGTCCATCAAGATCTTACCAACGGCTCCAGTAAGTCCAGTGTTAAAACAAAGGCAAAGCGGAGTTCCAGTGCCTGAAAATCTTCAGTAAAGATACCACGTACAGTACAATTCACTAGAAATTATGATTTTTCATTCTCTTTTTCTGTGTTTTTTTCTTTTGTCACAGTTCGTTAAGTTTTCTTTGCAGACTCGTCTCTGTCCCGTGGATTTACAAACAGAAGACTGGAATCTCTAATGCCTCCCTTGCCACGCTGGATCATACTTTTCATATTCTTCCCAGAAAGAGTGGTGGTGCACCGGCACAGGCTGCCAAGGGAGGTGGTGGAGTCAATGTCCCTAGAGGTATTCAAGAGCCATGGACATGGTCAGTGGACACTGTGGGAATGGGTTGGGGTTAGACTAGGGGATCTTTGTGGTCTTTCACAACCTTAATGATTCTGTGATTCTATAAAAGGATCAACAATCCTGAAAGGAGCTCAAGTTTTTGTACGCTCTCCCCTACTCTTGCTGGAAAATCATTTCGAAACATCACTGTTAAGCTTACTAGGAAAAATGTAGGTTTCCAGGCCATGTATTTCATGTTGTCAGGTTTATCCTGAGGACTGGTTACAATAACAACAAAATCAACACAAAGGATCGTTTTATTGATTTCAATGGTTTATGTTAATCTGGTAGGAAACAGCAAGAGCTCTCTAAACTCCCAACAAACTTAGGATGTTCATCACTCGGGATGAGTTGTAGGGAGGAAAGGTGTTCCGTCAGTTGTAACTAACTAATGCTTTTCTTAATAATAAATAAAAGCCCACCAGCAATTCTCTAGAGAACGGAAAAGATGAAAAAGGGAAAAAAAGTACGAAAAAAAGAGAAAAATAGGAAGGAGGAAAAATAGTTTCTACTACTAATACAACAGAGAAATATTTAATTGTGGAATATTTGAGTTGTTTGGTAGTGGTGGTTGTTTTTCTCTTAAAAAAAAAAAAAGGCTTTAAGCTGATCCCACGCTTTTTTTAAATAGCTGAAACTGATAACACTGAACTCAGCCGTGATTCTACTTTATTTACTTCTATGTCTATCGAAGTCCACATGACTCTTCCATGAGACAGACTTATGTGGGCTGACAGATAGATATATGTAAAAGAAAAAAGGAAAAATATCGTTAGGAAAAGGAACATCTTCTTGTCTGTTCTTTCAGTATGATTTCTTATGTCAACGTCTACCTTATTATTTCCTATAAGTAGAAACAGATTTCTCTCTCTTTCAAAAAATTCTTAAACAGAAAACCTCTTTTGACAGTTTCAGCAGCAGATTAATCACTTTTGCAACCCACAGAAAAAAAAGTTTTCTGGAAAGCATAACTGTCTGTAAATGTAAATGACAGAATTACTCTCTCTTATGCTAAGACGCCTACACATTCTCTCACTTCCATGACTCAGCACCAGATAAAAGCATGCGAGATAAAAAGCAGCAAATTTTCCTTTAGAACAACAATAAAAATAGTTAAAAAAACAACTCTTGCTCTCCCCCTATCCCCCAAATAAACAACAATCCCCATGGTGGTAGACCAAATTCCGCCAACAGATTCCCCTCCCACTGGAATTGCTGCAATCAAGTACAAATATCCCAAGGATTTCAGAGAGGAAAGGGACCAGGCTCAAACTGCGTCAAAATCAAAACACATGCAAACACAAGAGGCTTTTCTTTTTCTCCAAATGAGCAATAAATGGGCCTGTTTCACTAAAAGGAATTTTATTACTGTTCATCCCCTGCCTTGCTCTAATTTGGTAGACAAATGAGCTGAAACTTTGCTCACCTATAGTGAAAATTTCCAGGCACTCTATAGCAATGCACTCATGCCCCAAATCACAGAAACCCATGGGGAAGGGAGGGGAATTCCAATGGGCCTTCCCCTGTGGTCCCTGGGCAAGCTGTGCAAAGAGCTCAACAGGAACATGGTAACTTCTTCAGCAACTCTGGACAGCTGCAGTCCTTTCCCACCCAAAATCAGTCTTATTTTGGACCAATCTTCAAAAAATAAAAAGAAAAAAGGAAAAAAAAAAGCAATCATTCCTCTTGCTCAGTGTGGGACATCTCTCTTTTGAGCTTCCATTACTTCATGATGAGTGGTTTATCGTGAGCCCACACCCCTTGGAGGCAGCTTCAAGGGCCTGAAAATGTTTTAATTAGTTCA
This sequence comes from Tragopan temminckii, assembly GCA_028571105.1. NCBI lineage: Eukaryota > Metazoa > Chordata > Aves > Galliformes > Phasianidae > Tragopan > Tragopan temminckii. The sequence goes on from JAOWBP010004023.1 coordinate 10,202,048, forward strand.
ATTATTGATTAAGGCAGCAGAAAGAATGCTCATGCCCATCACCTTCAGAGGAAGCCCCATCCAGCAGAGTCACGTCAAGGAGTACTGCCATCAAAACATTGTGCTGCTGATGGCTTTTAAATATTTTATCCTGGAAATTGGAAATTAATGGTGTTAGCCATTAAAGTTTAAATTTACAGGAAAGCCCCAAGGCAAGGTTCCTGCAAAGCAGCAACCCCATTAGGTCCCTAATCTCTCTGCTGTGAGGATTAATGCACTGAACATGGTAAACACACACAGCAGCATCTCAGGGCACTGGTGCAGGACTTGGCAAGTGGGATGCTTGGAGCTGAGCTGGAGGCAGAGTCAAACCCTGAGAACAGCCTCCATTAACAAAGCATCTCTTTTCTTTATGGAGGCATGTGTGGAAATTTCGGGCAGGGTCACCCAAGCACTGAATGGTTCCCACAGAGAGGAATCAGGGCTGGGACAGCCATTGGGAGCAGGCTGCTGTGTACCCCAACACCATCCCCACCTGACTCACCCCTTCCCTCAGCAACTGAGCTTCCACGTTAACGTCCTGTAAGTTCTAGATGGGATCGTGCAGGCCCTAAGCCCCAGTACTGTTCCATTCATATTTATGTCTTGAAACCATGTGGCTTATTTCATGAATGACAGATTCCCGAGCCCACATCCAATCCAGAGCAGGTGTAGCTTCAGTGTTTTCTGTGCAGCCACATCTGCTCATACTCCAGGGCAAACGCCAAACTATTTACTGCTAGTTAAAATTTATTGCATTTTCAGTCTCACATCCCAAAACTGCTTTTGTTCAAAAATTCTTTTTAAAATCCTTCTTTGCTGACTGAGTAAAGGAAACCTGACAATTAAAATGGTAAATTGTTCAGAACCTGTTCAGTACCCAACTGAAGATCTTCAAACGCTTTAGGAATTTAAATGCATTCTATCACTCCCAAGCCTGGCACTGCTGGCCCACAGAGCTGTGGGTGCCTCACCCCTGGAAGTGCTCAAGCCCAGGTTGGGTGGGCCCTGGACAGCCTGAGCTGGTGGGAGACAGCCAGCCCATGGCAGGGGTTAGGTGGGCTTTAAGGTCCCCTCCAAACCAACCAATCTGTGATTCTATGATTTTTATGAAGCCTCTTGCAAAGAAGAAAAAAAGAAAGTATCGTATAAAATCCCTTCCCAAACAAGCAGCTGAAGTACTGGAAGCCCTCAGAGCCCTGCTTGGGAGCAGTATGCCCCTACAACTGCTTATCCAGTAAAGCAGAGGAAGGGTGGGGAGGGCAACCAGGAGCTCCAGCAGCTCTCAGCCCTCCCATTCTCACCACTTCATCATGCAGCAGACACAGCTGTGCCATCACGCTGTTGTCTATGTTCGCCCTCAAGGGCCAGGACAGAAGATGCTGAAAGCATTTGATCCGCATGGTATGAAATGCCGGCGCTGAACATTATTGTTCAGCAACAAAAATTTAGACATAAATAACCGCCTTGTTTCAAACAAGCAAAAGGATGTCTCTGTCTGTAGGAATCTCACAAGAGGGAGCAAAGAAGCAGGGTGTTCCCTTCCTTTTATTATTACCCCCTTTTATTTCTTTTTTAGCGACGTCTGGAAAGAAGCTATCAGCCAGAGGAGCCGCTGTGGCAGACGGCAGGCAGGGCTCTGCCTCGCCAGGGCTGTGTGGGGAATTCTGCAGCAGGAGGAAACAACGTGCAGGCTGCCGTCCGCATCCATATAAATTGCTGTCTGCCGCTCGCAGCACAAGTTGTTCTGAAAACAAGAGTCAATCATCTGGAGCCTTATTTCTGTACATTTCCTGCAGGGGTCTCATGAAATAAATGAGAATAAATGTAAGGGCGAGAGTTCCTATTAGGAGCAGCCTCATCAGCATCACCCAGCCAAGCATTTACGTCATCAGCATGCTAATTTAATCAGACCTGAGCAGTGATGCTATAAATGGATTACCATCCCAGCTAGCGTGGTTACCGAGGTAACCCAGCCCTTTGTGCCACAGATACAATCGGCTTAATGATAATAAAAACCTCAGCACAAATGAAACAGAAGGAAAAGCCTGACAGGGCTGACGCATACGTGACCCTTTCTCTCTTCTTCCCCCTCCCCCCTTCCCTAACCTCAGCCGCTTACTCGCTTACTGCAATAAAATTAAGTGCTGCTGTGATCTGTATGCACAGCATTCCCATAGGGAACACGCAAGTAAATAGAACCCGCGGAAATAATTAATACGGGCCAGCAACTAATGCCGTCAGCACTACTTAGTCATTCTGCAAACCCTGAACAGGAGAGGGAAACAGAGACAGAAATGCCACACGGATGGACTCCAAAGAGCCTGTGAAGGACTTCAGAGAAATAGCTGCTTGCCCCCATGCAGCATTAATTAGACCAATTAAGGGTCTTGGGACAAGAGCTGACTGCAGCAATGAGCATCCCTGCCCACTGCCCATCTCTGCTGGCAGGGGATGCTCCCACACCATCTCCTGCTCAGCTGAAGCTGGAGGTCAAACAAGCATGGGCAGCCCCAGGAGCAGCCAAGGACCAGCTAATGTTTCACCTGCACATCTGCCAGGAGAGCTGGTCCTCAGTTTTTCTGCAGAGACAGCACCTGCCAACTTAGCATGGGAAAAAGGGCATCTCTGTGAAACATCAGCCTTGATATGCTAAAAGGCAGACTGCGGTCTTCAGCTCCCTGAGCTCTTCATTCAGATGAACCCAAAGCTCCCTGCAGATGCTCAGACCTTTCACCTGCCTGTACTGCAGCTCACTGCCTCACCTGTCAGTGCTTCATCTAAAAGCACCAAACACTGTGGCCACAGCAGGAACATGCATGACAGCCTCAGCCTCATCCAGCTCCCAGTGGGTCTTGCTCCAGCCTAGGCAGCACCCTAAGGCATTAGCAGGAGGCCAGTAACATTGATGGATTCACCAGGAGTCCAATGAATTCTCGGTTACCCATCACATAAACACACACATCAGCTGTGCTGTTTTTTAAAGCCCAAAATGCAGCTCATGCAGCCTATGGAAAAAACAACAGTTTTCCCAACATTTACTACTGGGCATGTGTAGAAATGCCTTTGTTTCACAGATTTATTTCTCTAGAAGAGTTAATCTCTTTAATTCTTGTCATGAGAAGGATCTGAGAAGTGCTGCATTTCAGCATCAGCTAGTAGTGGATAGGAGACAGCATCCCAAGACCCACTCCCGCAACAGACATTAAGACCACCAGTAAGGTAAACTATTTTTCAGTTGTTAAAAAAAAAAAACACTCCCCTTTTTCTCAATTATGTGCCGTATTACCTCTGTGTCAAATCTGTGTGAAGCTGATGGGACTGTGTGAAAGAAGCCCACAGGAATGAGATCTCCAAGCCATCCAGCACTTTATTTATTTTTACAGAGTAAAGGTATCCAAGTGTTTGGGAATGAAACAAGTGTTAGCGAGATCAGCTCTTTCAGAAGATGAAACTTTTTATGAAGTGGCAGAACCAGCAAACCCAGAACAGCCTCCATGCACTGTTGCATGTCCCTGTAGTGAGCAATGATAGCAGATTCATCTACAAAATAGAAACATTCAGGCTCATCTCTTGGGAAATCTCACTAAATACTTTCTCACTCCTCCATTAACTGGAAGAGCACCAACACTCCCAAGAAATGTACTGCATGTTTCTAGAAAAATAGTTGAATATTTTCTTGAGGAGCCCTTTTAGATCAGATTAGAGAAGTATACTTTTCCTGAGGAAAGAGGAAATTCTATTCAAATGACAGAAAATTAGTATGAAAAGTTAAACTCCAGGCTGGAGAAATCTGTCTAGAGGTATGGAGGTATGTGATCACAGTACTGGAATTGATGCTCTTTAATATCTCTATGAAAGATATTGACAGTGGGACAGGATACTATTCAGAAAGACCTAGACAGGCTCAAGCAGTGGATCCAGATCAGCATTATGAGGCTCAATAAATACAAGTGCAAGGTCTAAAAGTACAAGCTAGGGAATGTAACAATAGAGCACATCCCTACTGAAAAGCACTTGAGGATACTGGTGGATGGCAAGCTGGACATGAACCAGCAACATGCCTCACAGCCCAGAAAGCCATACAGATCCTAGGCTGTGTCAGAAGCAGCATGGCAAGGAGGGGGGGGGTGATCCTGCCCCTCTAATCTGCACTGGTGAGGCCTCACTGGGAATACTGCACCTAGATGTAGAGTCCTCAGTAGAGATGTGGACCTGTTAGAGCCCATCCGGAGGAGGGCCACAAAAGTTATCCAAGGAATGGAACATCTCCCTGCAAGGGCAGGCTTCAGAGAACTGGGGCAGTTCAGTCTGGAGATGAGACCCGAGAGCAGCCTCTCAGTACCTGAAGGACAGCTGTAGAGGGAAGGAGACAGACTCTTTAGCAGGGTCTGTAGTGATAAGACAAGGGAAAATGTTTCAAACTAGAAGGGACACAGTCTGAATATAAGCAAAAATGTATTTTTCTAATAAAGGTAGTGAGGCACTGGTACAAGTTGCCGAGAAAGGTGGTGGATACTCTGTCCCTAGGGACATTCAAGATCAGGCTGGACAGGGCTCTGAGCACCTGATGGAGCTGTAGGCATCTGTTTATTCCAGAGAGTTGGACCAGACGGTCTTTAAAGGTCTCTCCCAACTCAAAAAATTATATTATTCTATGACCTTACCTGGTGTTCACAGATGTGAGTAACCCCAGCAAAGGCAATTGAGGACAAAACTCCTCGAATTGAAAGGCAGATGGAAGAACCCACAGCTCTGGAACTGGTGTGACTGTTGATATGAAAAAGAAGCCATCACCTTAACTAAAATTTAAAAGTCATCGTGACAGCTTGAGAGATTGTGACCTTTAAGTGACACACCAGCAAGCTCTACTCTTTACAGCGTCCCCTTGTGCAACCAGGGGGAGATCTGGAAATGCAGTATCCTGGGGTGTCTTTATCACTGCAGACATTTGGACATGCTTGTGAGTTTCATCAGTAGCAGAGATGAAATCGGGAGGAATGTGTGGTCATGTCTGCATATAACACACATTCCAAAGGCAGACAGCAAAGGAAAGTGGAGCTGTTTTTTTTTTTTTTTCAAAACAGAGCAATGCCTCAAGCTGCAGGTACAAATATATGCATTTGAAACTCTTCATGCAATGCTTTACACCCCAGAGCTGCCCATAGTTATGCAGGATGTTGGCTGTCACATCCATTACACTTCTAGCAATATCATCTCCTTTTATAAAGAGATGAACACTGATACAGAGAGGTCAGAGACTGATGGGTGGACTACCATCAGTGGAGGCTGAAGACGCAGGCAAGCACAAATAAAGAGGAATAATCCCCATGGAGGCACTGTGCCAGGCCAGACTGCAAGAAGGATGGGCAGCAGCTCCACCTTTACATCTGTGCACATCCACTTAGTAGCATGCTTAAATCTCAAGTACAATTAATTTCCAGTAGAGTCGAAGGAATCTGTGTTTGCAAAGGAGCTTTTTTAGATCACTGTTTTTAGGAAGTCTGAAAATTACAGCACACAACACCACAGGTTTCTAAGAATAAGGGAGGAATTGGCAATGATGTTGCTTGTTGCCATTAACTTCAATGGAAACTACAGGTGTGCAACACTTCAGAGAAAGTCCTTAAACATCTCCATTGCCACAATCAAGTGAAACCCCAACCAGCAGCCTCCCTTTTCCCCTACACCTTGCTCCTTTTGCTAGCCAGGTGAGCCCTGGGGTGGTAACAGCACAGCAGCCCCATCCAGCTGCACATGTCCCAGCCACATTAAAAAAAAGAATTAGGTGTTCATTAAAATTTACAGTATGCTTCTAACCTTTTTATAGTTAGATGCTTGTTCTCTTGGCCATAAGATTAGGTATGCTACGCTGTTTTTTTGTTATTGGCTTTTGTTGCCTGCCCCACATTTTATGTGATTTAGTGCTGTGGATCAATGCCAGGTAACAACTCAGGCTCCCATGTCCTTCTTCCACAGCTGCAGAACTGCCAGCACTGGCATTTCTCTCTTCTCACTGGACGCACAGCTTATCCAGGAGGGATTGCTTCAAGCTTCTCTGCAGATGACTTCCCAGCACAGCAGGATTCCTGGCCATCTGCAGCAGGTCCTAACTCTGGGCACCAGTTAAATCAATGACCAAGAAGGAAATACCAGGGAAACTGTCTGTGTAAGAGTCACTAGGCCAAATACTTATTTCATCACTTGCGATGGTAAAGCTGAAGTTTTACAGTGCTGCTTCCTACAGCCCAAAGGCCTTGTCATCCACAGGCAAAATCACAAGAATCATTTTCTTATTTTCATTATTAGCATGGCTTTTCCACTGACCCACGAAGGTAAGTAGCACAACATGCACTTGCCAACTGTCTTTGCTCCACATCCACTCTAAACCTTTTGAAAAACAAGTCCTCTCTGTAACTGAGCTCATTTCACTTGTTCAGGTTGGCTCAAAACAAGTAAGAAGCTGAAATATTTTAGTTATTTAGTTTCCTAAAGGGATACTATATCCTCAGGAAGCATTAAGACAGTGACCATGTTGAACAGAGGAACCAGCAGCTACAGAGATTGCTGTCTTTGAAACATCTGCTCTGCTTTTCCAAGTCCCTCAGATTGCAAAGGAAGCCAGAAAATGAAACCTTCAGTAATGGCTCATTTCCAAGGCTTTACAAACAGATCAGTGGCAGGGCACAGAATTATGCTTCAGGAGAGAGTAGAGCATCCACAGCCATTCGCTGGGCACTGAGGCTGACAGTGGCTGCAAGGCAGCTGAGGGCCCTTGGGGGAGAAGGGGACATGCTGCCCGGGGCTCTGGCTCTTCTGAGGAATGAGAACTGGTCCGCAGCCACCAAACCCACAGGTGATTTGGTACAGATTTACCTTTTGCCAGCAAGTCTTGCCACAAGCTTCCTTGCTAAACTGCAGAAAAGAGGTTGGAAGGGACCTCAGGGGGCATGCAGCACAGCCACTTCTCGTAGGGCCAGCTCCATCCATGCTGCTCCTGAGATGCTGACACAATCTGACCTAAATTCCTTCTGAGGACCCTCTGTTTTTCAGTGCTGTCTCTTTGTAGGGTCACCTATCCCTCCTACAGTAGTTTAACTCAAGCAGTTAATCTAAACCTCCTTGGTTAGATTTTAAGGCCAAGACTTTGCACTTTCCCAAGCAGACATTCAGAACCTTTTATTCTCCTCTCCCTTGCAGCTGAAAGTAGAACAGACCCTGAACAATTAGGAGATGAGAACACCCACAGGGAGGAGGTTATTTACATAAACAGGATCACAATGTGTGTGTGTTTATCTATTTACTACTTAAAAGAAAATACCGCAATCTCTTCTCTAATTAAAACACCCAGTTTGCCCTGCTGCACAATTGCTAAGCAGATTTAAAATGGGGACTTCAGTAGCTATTTTATGGCTAATCAAATGAGTAAATATAATGATCTGCTCCAACTCCCATTCTGATTACAGTATAGCTATTTCACTCCCTAAATAAGATCCTTGCACCCAAAAAGAATAGTTTAACGAGCTTAAGAGCAGAATGTTAGGCTCAATTTCTCTGGAGGGTAATAGAGTGGGAGTGTCTGTATAATTAGCTTTGTTGGGCTTCCTCCCTCACTATACAGTACTTTCTATACAGAGCTTTCACTGTCTCTACAGGTTCCCATGCGCAATAATGCAGAGCACATTAGATTCACACTGGCTTGTGCAGAGCAGTACTGGAAGACAGAAACCTTGAGAAGCATTAGTGCTTTCAGCCCAAAAGGGCTCAAGTTTTAATTTAGCTTTAGCAATAAAAGCACATGTGTTTGTGCACATATTTTATTCATCTCCAGTGTATTGAACTCTTAAATGTTTCTGAAAGTTAGATTCTCCAGACTACTAACACACTGATCAAATCACAGTATAAATCACAAAAGTACATCCAACATTTTCTTCACAATGCAGAACTTCAAATTAAATTAACATCTCATAATCTGTAAGACAAAACATTAACTAACTCATTTTGAAGAGTCTGATGCTGAATTCCCTTATAGAAAATAAAAGTATCTGATATACAGATTTTCCACTGCAAGAGGTAGCTTCTATATAAGTTGGCAAAATTATGATGTTTTGTTCCTGCAGAAGATCTGAAAATGCTTTCTGAAGTCAGACAGCCAGGTGGGATATGTGATTATTACCATCTCTGTTTTACAGATGGAAAATAATGCTAGAACAGTTTGAAATCTCACCGAAAATACAGGTGGCATGTCAGAGATCTGGAAGGAGAGGGAACACAATAGATTCCATTTGGTCCCAAAGTACTCTGCCTAAGACAGACCTCTCCCAGTGAGCCATGCAGTCACCAGGTATCTCCCCTATCACTTCTATTTGGGAATAGCACAGTGACCATGGACACTACCTTCAGAAACCATCACGTAGAAGTCTTGACAACGAGAAGCCAAAATCTAGTCAAATGATTTAACTGCAGTGACTACAAACAAAACTGAAAGAACAAGATGTCAGGGAAGTTGCTCCAAAATGAATGTAAAGCAGCATAATCAGGCTTCAGTTATTCAAAACTAAATCCACAGTTAATCCACTGTTTCAGACTAAGTTAACTGCAAATAACAAAAGGAATAATACAGGTCCAGGAGCCATCCCCATTGCTTCAGCATTTCCAGTTTCTAGTTTGTGCTTAGCCATTCCTGATCAGAACATACGATACAGCACTTAATTCTCCTACTTACTCTGAAACAGTCAAGTATACCAGGACTTTTCAGCCTTGGAAAGTGACAGCTAAAACTATGTGTACAAAAAGAGGAAAGATTGTCTTGTCTCTTTCAATGAGAACAAGAAGCAATGTGATACAACCCCAGTGGGCAGCAAATAGCACACAGAAGGAAGGGAGCCTGTCCATCTCCATGGGACTCCTGTGCCTTGGGATGTGTTACATTCCAGCAGTTCACTTGAGCTCATAAAGCAGCTAGATGATCCGACAGAGAAAAAACCCAACTGAGTATTGTAAGAGACCTCTTCTGATTAAGTCAAACTCTGTGAAAAGCAAATTACTGGATAAAGGGGCAATATTGCTATAAATCACCTTATTCTTATCTTCTTCAGTACTAGGAAAAGTACTGAGCTGAAGTGATCATTCAGCTGAGCCAGAATAAAGAATCTTAGGTTGTTCATTTCAGGCCTACATACAGTGACACTTAACAAAAAGACACCAGAAACAAAAGGCTTAAATTCCACCTTTGAATTCAGGCAGGGTATGTTTCTAGAACCCAGACTTAGGCCACTTCTGTTCCTGAAAAAAAGAAAAAAAAACAACAAAGAAAACTGCAAACAGCAGTAGACCAACATTATAATGATGGGAGATTGGGAGATGAGACAAAAGGTACTTATGTGATTGCACTTAAGATGGGTCTTCCCCACAAAATTCAGCTGCAGACTATAAGGTCCTACAACATTGCAAAAGCACTTATCCAAGTCCAGGAAGCAGACTACTGATGCTTTTATCAGATGAGCCGAGCCAAGCCAGTACCAAAGCTAGTTCTTCACAATAGCAGTCACTCCATACACTTTAAAAAAAGTCTGACAGGAAAATGAAGTATCAGAAATTCCTCAAAGTATAAATTTCCCATAGAGTGCGTAGCACAATAGAAAGCATAGCAAGACAGCAGAGCAGCAAGACCACAGGCCACAGCAAGCGAGGGGCCACTCAGACACAACAGCAGCAGGCACAAAACTAAGGAAACAAAAAAAAAAAATGCTCACCTTAGGAAAGCCTCTAAGGTCCTCAAACAGGCACAGGCCTCCAGACAAAATATTCTTGCTTCCATTGCCAGTCCTTAAATGAGGCCTGGGAAGGGGTGCATCCTGGCTCCACCCCTTCCAATCACTCAGGTACACTGCATGCACCTGAGCTCCCCCTGGCTGGCCCTGCCTTCCCACCAGGTGCTCAATCACTGCTTCAAGCTGTGACTCAGAATTTTCCCTACAGAGTGAAAACTACAGTCTCTTTTGCATGTGAGAAGTCCAGTTAATAGAGGTTGAGTCAACAGCACGTGACGGAGCTAGCACTGGATGCAGCTCCAAGGAAGACGGCAGTTCTAAGCACAAAGCTCCCTTATACTGTCCTGCACTTCTCTGCAGGAATAATTCCCTGCTGCTGGGCATGATGTCCCACCTGGAAGCAAGTTTGAGCATCTCCCACAAGAAGATGGCCTTTGCATTTTCTGGAGCCACGAGCATTCAGATCCACAGACATACATTAACAGTGAGGGACTGGTTTGGGTGTACAGGTAATTGAATGTATGTTCTTAAGCTGTTCAAGTAGACAACAGACTGAAAATAGAGAGCGGCAACCTTGGAATATTTCCAAGGCAAACAGATACCTGCTTTGCTATTGGCTGTGTCAGTTTAGCTGCACAGAAAAGTCAACCAACAGCACTGATTTTCAAAGTTGTGCTCAACATAAGCCTTTGAGAGAGAGAACTTATCCCAGGCCACCCAGTGACAGAAGAGTATAGAGAAGAAAACCTGAGCAGTCCAGACGCAAATACTACAGATCACAACAAGCAGTACAGCATTACCTATGCATCCTCACTGCACCAGGTACAAGCACTCACCCACATACTCAGCAGACGGGCAAAGACACGGGTTTATCCCTCTTTAACAGGAAGAGTACAGCCCAGAGACACAAGATGGCTCAGCTGAGGTTAAACAGAAGTGTGTGACGGATCTGGGAGTATTGGGGACGTGTCTACAATGCAGGTCAGAGGGAAACTCACCTCCTCCTCAAGGTCAGGGTGGGACTACACTAAAAGGAAATCCAGGTTAGGGACAGATGCTTCAGGCTATTTCTGTCCACCTCTTTTTCAGTGTAGCCTTACTATCTTTAGTAAGCTTGGAGGCAACAATTAGAAAAGCTGATGCCAAACATCCCAGCCTGGCCTTTCTCAGGGACAAATCCCAAATTCCTACCCGTCAGAGGTCTGGATGCCCATCAGAAAGTCCTGCAGAACACAGCAAGGAAACCCCCTTCAGGGTTCAAGCTGCTGTTTTCCAACAGCAGACATTTTCAGTCTACAACATTATCTCTTCCATCTTTCCCCACTGCTAGAAATTAAAATAAACATGGACCAGGGCCTAGGATTTTATCTGTCACATATTGCTATCATTAAACACACTTGAAATGAGTGGGTTTAGTTCAAATAAAACTGTCTCTTCCCTCTCCCTTCCTCAGCTCAACAAACATAAAATAGGAAACTGCACTCCAATACATTCAGAAGCAGTACACGTTACATCACGAGTAGATGATCCATCTGGCAGGCTGACACAGTAATAAGTTTACTTAATTGTCAGGTCAGGCGTATTACAGATTCAGTCTGTCAGTCCTTTTATTACAGCTTTGTACTGGGGAATTTAAACCTCCTTCTACTACTCTGTATATCTATCTGCGGCATGGGAAGTGAAGATGTGCACATAGCACAGACACGCATGCACACACATATAGGAAGTGGCATTTCGAATGAGGAGATTAAATTAAGTAAGGAAGTACTGAAGTGAAATGGCTCTTAGCAGCTATATGTGTTTCAGGCTGGAATAATAACCCAAAGAAAGCAATGAGATATTTACATTTAATTTACTTGAAACTGGACTGGGGAAAGCACTGATTATACGGGATAATCCAGCACTGGCTCAGAAGCGAGAGAGCCAGGGATCCTCAGATGTTCCCTTCATTTATACTTTCTAAGCCATCAGCCTGTTATTCTGTTTTTGGCTCCCTGCAGTTACTCTCAAGCAGACAGTCTACTGAGATTGTCCATATGTCCTCAGGAGATATCGCTGAGTACACTCAGCATATGATCAAACTCATCAAATGCGTTTAAAAACATACAAACCAAACCAAACCTTTTTCTTTCTTTGCCTTTGTATCTTACTTCATCTCCTTCTCTTCATTAACAAGCTCAACTCCAAAGTGACTATTTACAGGAAGACTTTCAAGTGTTCTAAAACACAATTTGTAGGAAAGATGCCAAATATAAATTGTATTCTCTAGACCTGCATGCATTTGTGATTTTACATGAGCACGCACACATATGTTCAATATAGAAACAGCAGGTGTTCTCTAAAGTTTTATTGCTGTTAGTTAGAAATGACCACATTACTCAACAGTGTTGAAGCCAAGTCTTGTCAAAGGCAAGGCTTGCCAAAAAGCTACGGTGCCTGATGACTTCAAGCATTCTGCAGCACTGCTTTGGGGCTGGTTCTTCTAGGCACCTCCAAAACCTGACTGTGGTTCACTCTTACCCTAAGGAAGCACTGAATGTTGTATCCTCTGTGCGATAGCTCTACAGCTTTCTATGCTAAACAGAAAGCTGTCTTGAGCACAGTAGCCATTCTGTCACTGGGGCCTCATAAAACATTGTGACCTTCATGGCCACCTTGTTCTGCAGCCAGGCCCCCTGTCTTGGACATTAGCCTCGGCTGTGGACTCCAGTCAAAATGTTTCCAGAAAAAAAGATTAAAGGAGTTCAAGATGACATTTGTACTATCTTCCAGCTCAAAGAATCCCAGCTGAACAACAGTGGCTTATCCATCACATTTTAAGGCTATGAACAGTCTTAATTGTACGATTATCTCATGTAATACAAAGTTGGTCTCTCTGCAAGCCAGCACAGTAATTGACCCCTACATCTTCTTTTCAGCTCTTGATAACCGTGACTTGAAAGGATGCACGTGCATCCTGGTTTACTGCCAGATGGAAACTGAGCTGTTCCTCCCACCTTTCTCGAATCCTCCCTAGATCACTAGTTATGGTTTTGGAACAGGGAATCAAAGCTGTCTGAACCTTCAGGAAGACGGGAGTGATGGCTGGTAGGCAAGGTGGCAACTCTTCATGGCTTGGAGCTTCTTGGGACAGCAACAAGCTCTCAGTGACCTCTTACACATCACTCTGAAGGGGACAACATGCAGCCTGTCATCAATCTGAAGATAAACACCAGTGCTAGTTATGACAGAACAGCAGGATGCTGACCTGGGCTGCGATAACAGCCATGAGACTACCACAACAATCCTATCTGCCTTTACATGCATAATGCCATAAAAACTGCACAACTGCCCTTGCTCTTGCTCTCCTTACTCACATGCAACTACTGTTTTCTAAACAAAGAATTCACTGTAAGACTTAAACTGCTTTCTTTGGGCAGAGAGCAATCAGTCTCAGACTGAAAACATCAGCAAAAATATTTATAATAACTGCATCAGAATCTCATTTTTTCTGGATGGGACAGTTTTTGGTAGTTTTTTTTTTTTTTGTCTTGGGGTTTTGTTGTTGTTTCTTCGCTTTTAAGTCTCCAGAAGAAGACAGTAATAATCATTGGACCAACGTGTTACTGATTTCCTATCAAAATGGCAGTGAGAGTGCTTGCTGTCAGCTGTGAAGCAGCATGTTAGGCTTATCTTGCTGCAATATATTTTTCCATTTCATCCTTTCATATTCTCATAGAAGTCTCCTATTCACTATTGAAACACCATATGGTGATAATATATGCTAACGCAGGCAAAGTGACACAGTCCACAAGCCTGTTATTGAGCAAAAGTTGACAACATAAGGCTGAGAAAACTGTAAGTGCTTCCAAGCCACAGTATGTACGTCATCTAATTGCATTTTACTGTGATGCAAAGAAGTCTGACTCAAGGAAGGAACTTCCTTACAATGAAACTGTAACAGCCTGGAGTAATTTACAGTTATCTGAAGAGCTATAGGAAGAGTCTCTCAATTCATAACTTTCAGATATGGGCTGGGTTTGGGTTGTTTGTATTTTATTTTTTTTTTAGGATAGGCAGCTTTAATATACAGGGAGAGACAATGCATCTCAGCACCACAGTCATCTCTCAAAAGGTTCCTGACAGGAAGGCACTTAGCAATCAATAAGAGAAAATATAGACACAGCCCCTTAAACTGTCCACAGATACATCTGCCTCTTCCTCTCATGGTTAACGGTTTAGAACTAAAAATACCTTACAACAATCCTGAGAGTTTTTCAGGCAATAAACATACCATGTTTGTTTATGCACTGGTAGCATAGGGTCTAATGTAGATTCTGCATGGCCAATACTCTTTTCTGTAAGGTGCAACCCTACAAGCACTCACATCAGCAGGGTCTCTGCCAGCCCTTCAGTGGTCTCCGGCTAGAGATGGAAACCAAGGCAATGCTCTCCCTACTCTGTGCAATGCCTACATTGCAGCCTTCCCCCAGAAACACTGTGATGGGCTGCAGCAGGCACCCAGCAAAGCCCTGGGGGGAGCAAAGTCTCAAGAGACGCATTGCTATGCAGGTGCTTCTTGGAGCTGCTGTGCTGTTCCCTTGGCTCTGAGCTATTTCCTTTCCCTAACGGGGAGGGAAACACAGCTGGTTCCTAGCGTGCGCAGAAGAGAAATAGTCAACACAAAAGGAACAGAAACCATCAAGAGCGGAGCAAAGGAAGCCTCATTTCCTATGGACTTGTGCCTTGCATCTTGAGCAGGCTCTGATCCTTCCTGTACTCCTTCCTCACTTCTCCTGACTGCCCTTCCCGCTTCCCTTCTACTAGAATTAGCCTAGGCGCTTATCTCACTTATCTGTGTGCATCGGCCAAACAATTTGCCTTTGGAGATCCTGGTTAAAGCACAGCCTGGAAGAGCAAAAGTTCAGATTGTGACAAGGGCCTGGAGCTCACTGTGCCTGTGTGGGACCAGCCCAGGGGCCATGGCGAGGACACCAAGTTCAATCCATATGCCAGGAGGAGTCAATGAGCAGACACTGATGGGTGCTGGGTGGGAAGAATTAATCAACTGTGCTTTCATTTCCTAATCACAGAATCACACAGTCATTGAGGTTGGAAAAGACCACTGAGACCATCTACTCCAATGGTCAACCCATCCCCACCATGCCCACTGACCATGTCCTTCAGTGCCATATCCCCACAGTTCTGGAGCACCTCCAGGGATGGTGACTCCATTACCTCCCTGGGCAGCCTGTGCCACTGCACCACCACTCTTTCTGAAAAGAAATTTTTCCTAGTATCCAAACTGAAATGTACCAGCTATTTCCCTGCAATGCAGAAGAGTGGATGCCACGCATGTAGAGGAATCACTAAATAGTGCCACAGAACTAAGTTTGACTTAATTCAATTTCTTCCAGCCTTACACAGGTGAGGAAAACAGCTAACCAGTTGTCAAATGCTGATGGGATAAGTGAAGCTACGGGTCCAGAAAGAGTGGTGGTGCACTGGCACAGGCTGCCCAGGGAGGTGGTGGAGTCACCATCCCTAGAGGTATTCCAGAACTGTGGGGATGTGGCACTGAAGGACATGGTCAGTGGGCATGGTGGGGATGGGTTGACCATTGGAGTAGATGGTCTCAGTGGTCTTTTCCAACCTCAATGACTCTGTGATTCTATTAATCCATCTGCATGCGCTACAAGAAGAGTGTGAGTGACAGGGTGCCTGTAGTCTGCCCTCAGCTCCGATGATCCACGCACAAAGCAAGACATTTCATCTACCTCAACCACGCAAGAGCAACAACACTTTCGTATTTCACTGGGCTGTTGTGGTGGTGAATCTGATACTACTGAAGAACTCAGATGCACCGACCCATGCAAGGACGCCAGCAGCCCACATTCCAGCACCACTCTGTGCCCCAGGGGTGGTAACGCGTTGTTGGGCATGTGGACAGCTTGTGAAGTGTGCTGGATCCCTTTGAGATGAGAGCCAAATGCACCAAGTGCCAAAAACTGAGGATGGGGAAATGATGACAGGCTTCCTGAGCTGACAGTGCACTGCAGTCTGGTCCCATTGTGGGGAAAAAGACAGAAAACAGAATCTAACAATAGGCAGAAGGCCTTGAACGGCTTTAGAAAGTAAGAGCCCAGCTCTCACCCACTCACAGCAAAACAATCATGAATGCAGAAGGAAAAAAAGACCAAATTATGAGGTACTATTTGCTTTTTTATCACTGTTCCCAAAGTAAATGTTTGCCTTTATCCACACACAAATTTGAGATGCCTGCACAGATTTTAAAGTTCAATATATCCAATACCAGTCATCAGCTAAGGCTGGAGCCAGACACGTAGGCAGAAAACCCAAATGGATACAAAAAAAAATGGAAAGGGGAAAGGGAAAAGAAAGGTTTTTGTGAACTTGGCGATGCACCAGAAAAAAAGGAAAGCAGTCGTAGTGGTGTTTTATTTTCACTGATGATAGTGCTACAGAAAGAAATAATACCCTGCGAAGGTCACTCTTATCCTGTTCATCTGTGACAAGCTGATAATCTGGGATCTCAGAAAATTTTCTTTAAAAGTCTTCCTGGACATGCTCTTAGCGGAAGGATTATGGTTTAATACGTACCAGCAGATGCAACCGATTCCAGCATCTGCTAATCAGAGCAGCATCAGCCCGCTGCACGCGCCGGCTGAGCCGTGGAGCACAGGAAGGGTCCCCTCCTTGTGCCAATAGCCAAACCCAGCGTGCTGAGATCATCTGCTGGCTGTGCCTCTCTGCTCACACGCATGTGGACCAACATCCGTGCCTTGTGTGCGCTCCTCTGACAGACGTGTCCTGCCAGCAGCACAGCTCCTGGAAAGCTGTCACCTTGGGACCGTTGCAGTCAACGCTGCTGCTTGCCCTAGGGAGTGGGGGCTGCAGGAAGAAGGAGGTTTCCTGAACGTGGAGGCTTTCCTTCTTGATTGCTGGTGGAACCCATGGAGCTGGCTCCAGACGGGATGCTTCCTTTCCTGCTTCTGTAGTCTGCATGGATTTTACGCACGGTACAAAGTCACCAGTGAGAGCACTCAGTTTCAGCCCACATAACACTGAAAAGGTCTTGGCAACTTTCTGAGTACCTGAAACAGCCAAATCCCACCAAGCCCCATAACTTACAAACCGCCAACTCTTTCTGTCACCCAAATGCTACAGGAGGGGACAATAAACTCAGAACCTGCCTAATTAATCTCCATCTGTTTGAACCCCTACATTTTCTTTCTTAAAAGAAAGAAAATATAGAACCATTTGTGTTGGAAGGGACCCCTAAAGGCCATCTGGCCCAACTCCCTGCACTGAACAGGGACACCTACAGCTCCATCAGGCGCTCAGAGCCCCGTCCAGCCCGACCTTGGGTGTCTGCAAGAATGGGGCACCACCACCTCCCTGGGCAACCTGTGCCAGTGCCTCACCACCCTCACTGTAAAAAACATCTTCCTTATGTCCCATCTAAATCTCCTCTCTTTTAGTTAGAAACCATTGCCTCTTGTCCTATCAAGTTGTCCCCAGCATCCGAAATAGTAGTAAAGATTGTATGGACCACGCCTGCAAAATCCCTTTGGTGCGTAATAAACCAGGCTGTCAGTTAACAGAACAAGGAAATCAGACTCTGAGCTTGGACTCGTGAATTTGCAGGGGCTGTTCTGAAGAGAGCTGTTGCAGTCTGTCTTTTACAGAGCCCATATGCCAATCCCACAACCCACACCAAGAGAAACCATAGGGCTTTCTCCCTCTGATGCTGAGGAATGCTCTGCTCCACGCTGCCTGGGAAGCTTCATTCATGGCTAGAGATTCAGCTCCGCACAAACAAAAATAAAAACCCCAAACCTTTAGCTGTGCATTCCTGGACCGGATAAAAATGAGGCATTAAGAATGCACATGAAAAAGTGCTCCTTAGGAGTGTCAGTGCACAGCATTTTGCTTCGTTCTGTGGTTTCCAATCCTCTTCCATCACTCTGCAAGAAAATAAGCCCATTGCCTTTTCACTGTTTTTGCAATCCCCAACTGGTTGTCGAAAGGAGTGATGGAATAACATCCACTGTTGTCAAACACTTAAATCCCTTTCAAACTCCAGTCATTAGATGACATTATTTCCCAGTATGTTTGGAACTTAATGAAAATGTATCACTGATTTTTAATTTTATTTTATTTACTTTTTTATTGTTCTGCAGTTCACACTGAGAATGAGTTTCTTTTCCTTCAAACTATTGCTTGCCTGGGCTGGCAGTGTGGGATAGTGGATGTATCTAGTCCTGGGGGCAATGGTACACAGACAGGGGTACAGGCACGAATCCTCAGACACCTCACCTAACTCTGCCATCATTTCCCCCATCTGTTAGGTGAGAAAAATATTTTCTTTCTCCTCTTTATTATTTGTCCAAGAAAATCACCTAAAGGACTTCAACCCAGACCAAGGTTCTGTTTTGCTAGATGCCATACACGGGGGCAGGAGGCAAATCACATGCAAGTAGTTGCCAAGCTATGCAGACAGAGGAGGTTTTGAGAGGAAGCAAAGCAGAAATGCTTCATCCATGGTCATTTTGCACAGCGGTGATAGGTGGAAGTGAAACGCATCTCCTGAGTCCCTCTGGATGCAGCTGCCTCTGAGAGCTGCACACACGTAGGTTTGATTTTGATCATCAAAGCAATTTTTTTCTCTAGTAGAATACTCTGTAGATTCTGGTGACCCGCTATTTGCTTTTTTTAAAAACAGGCTCATTACTATTGGAGCAGGTACATCTTATTGCCTGGCACACCTCTCACAAAGTCCTATTTTGCCAAGCAATCTGCAGGAAATTCAGGATAAAAACCAAGAGTTTCTGAAGGTAGGTGTCTGATTCCAAACAAAGCAATCAGCATTCAATACATAATTCACAGCAGGGACAAAAAATCCTGAGCTTTCATATGCTGCTATTTCCAGTATTTCATTTTCACAGCCTCTGCTGGAAGCTTTCTCTCCAGAGTCACAAAGTTTTCTTGTTTAAAAAAAAAAAAACCAAAACACGCAAACATTTATTTTATGGGCTGAAATTTGGCAGTTTTTTTTCTTTTTGCTTAAGGCCTTGCTGCACTCATCTCCTAAGCTAGAGTTTAAACAGAACAGTTTAAAAACATCCCTTTAAGTTGGGGAAAATACCTTTTAACAGAGGAGTTGGACGACTACAGCATCTACACAGCAGCCAGGCTGGGGTTCACCGGTTTAGGAACAGCGCCTGCTCCCTTCCATGGAACTTATGCTCCTCCATGCCTTCACTACACAACCTCCTTTTACTGTTACAAGTTGCAGTGGGTTCTCTGCCTCTAAACTTTCCAATGGGTTACTGCAATTTAAAGGTGTGATATGTAAACAGAAAATACATCACAGCTACACAAGAGGATCTCTGTACTTTATATATCACGCTAACAGTTCTGAATTTTGCCAAACAGGAGGAAAATATTAATTAGATTTTGTCATAATGCAACTGCAGTTCTACCTACGTAAGGGTGATTCAGCCCCCTCCAATTCAACCACAACACCAGGAAACTGGTGATGAGCACACAGCCACCTCCCAAGCTCAGGTGTTATTTGGTCCTTTCTAAAAATGAGTTCCAGCTGGACTTATGAAACACGGTGCCTCCCAACAGCTCCCATGACAGAAAGCATCCCCAGGCACTGCTGTGCTGCAGCCAAAGATAACAACTCAGCGTTACAATTTTCTGCTGTTTTTTGATATGTGCAATTTGGAAAGAAAAAAAAAAAAAACCAACACAACAGCATTTTAATCAATTTTGGCTGCTCCAGCGACTCAGCCAGAGAAACTCTCAGTGATGGGCTCAGCCTGGGGCAATGTCTTTGAGCCATGTCCGGGGTTGGCTGTAGCCCCCCGCAGTCTGAAAAGTAATTCGTACTTTCCAAACCTATGAGGAGGATACGAATCCCTCTGCTCCAGGGGCACCTCCCATTGCAGCGTGTCTCACTGCAATCTGGAACATGTACTGAGGATCAGAAGAGCTTCTCTCTTTGAATTTATGCCAATGAAGGCGGGCTGTGTTGGGCAAGCCACTCAAATCCTGCTATCGCTCCCGCTCCAGCACGAGAGGACAATTTTATAGTTTAGTTTATGTTGCTTCAAAACTATTTCGAAGATCAAAGAACAAGAAAAAAAGAAACGTAACAATAAAATTCCTCTTGTTCCATAAGAGGAGCATCCCCAAGGGCAAGGTATACCTATAAAATTATTGTAATGCTTTAACTGCATAAGCACAACTAGAAACATCTCCGAAACAAGTTGTGACTCTTATCTTCCTCCGTGCAGCCATTATCCTGATAAATTTGGGAAGGTCATCTGAGGTGTAATCCAATAAAAGCACTGATGTTCTGAGTAAGTACCTCACAATTTGCAGCCTAATCTATTATCCCACTATAAGACCATCAAATGACTCACCAGTTTTAATACTTAGTACAGATCAAACAAAGAAAAATATCAAAGCTTTACCTTCTAATTCCACCCTTCAAGGACTCGTCTGAGTACTTTTTAATTACAGTAAATGACACATTCATCTCGGGCATTTTCTATTTGTAGCAGCCATAGTTGGGAGTTGCTGTAACTGTACTTTCCATGGGACGCTGCCACGTAAACCAATAAATGCCAGAGAGTCTCATAAGCCAAACACATTGGTTGGCATTTTGGATGGACGGCACCATCCTGCCGTTCCTGGGTGGAGGACAGATCTCCAGATCCTCAACCAGAACCTCAAGCAAAAAGCCACAGGAACAAACATGTGCAACTGGCAGCACGTGTTGGCGGGTTTGGAAAGTCAGATCCAGTCCCAAAGTTGGGCTGTGCCTTCCGAGGTGCAGTAACTAATTATGCTGCAGAATGTTGCGTTTGAACTCTGTGAATTTTTTTAATAGGATGGGTACAAAATAAAAGCGGGGAAACAATCTGTTCACACAATGCCAGATCCCAAAGAAAAGAGTATCAGGAAGCAGTCAGCAGTACTGGCAGATCACAAAACTGCAGACGCTCAGAGAAGTGGTTACACGAGCTGCATGTCTCTACTAAGGCGCTGTGGCTGACTGCAGGCATTGCCAAGGAAAATGGGTGAGTGCCAATCTCTTCCAGTTAACTCTTTCACAGGGTTTTGATGCTGTAAAGTATTTCCCAATACCAGTGTGCATTTGTATCTGTTTGGTCCATACAAACAAAATGAGTGCAGATTATTCGACACGGTGCCTGAGCACAATCACTGTTAAGATTTGTCTCACTCACTGCAACAACAAAAAATACACTGGGAAGAGGACCAAGTGGTATCTGAGTTCTGCTGTTGCTCTCTTTGACTGACTGACCCAAATCAGACTGTTTATACGGATATATCTGTTAGCTTATGCAGCAATCATGTAGATGCAGCTGGAATGAAGGAAGAATTTATTGGGCAGTCCCTGCAGAAGGCTGCAACACAAAGCCCCTGCCTGCAGACACCTGGGATGGGCTTGTGTCAACCTTATTCAACACCGCTTTTGCTAAGTTCACATACTTAAATATGACCTTAAACCTAAACGAACTCTGGTCACTATTTTAGTTCTGTTCAAAAGAATCATTTCTGCATTACTCAAAACAAATGCAATAGTGAAGAGAATCGTAAGAGCCACAAAGTGAAGGGATAGCCTGTATGGATAGTGGGTGGGCAGTGCGTCACTTGACTCTCTCTTTGAAAAGAATCAAAGGGTTTTAGTCAGAGCTGACACCAGTAAGGCACACATAGCTACAAAGATGCCTACAGACACACGTACATATAAGAAATGAGACAAGTTATGGGAACAGGACATGAAAGAGCTGCACAGATGGGCATAAACATGTCTGAGGTGATTATCAAGATCACAGGCACTGCTCTTCTTTAAGTGCCACCGGGGTTTCACCACTTTCTCTGATAGACACATCTTACCAGAACATAAGTAGTTCCACGTAGGTGCTACCTATATTAGTGGCAAAAATTAGGCAACTGCTGCAGTCCTCACATAGGCACAGTGGATTAAAAGAGAACAGCAACCCCCTTTGCTGGGCTACAGCCACCCTGAGCTGTGTCATTGCCATTGATCACACCACAAAAACAAACCAACCTGAGATGCAGGTACCTGGATCATTCTGACATTGTAACAGATAAAAGTTAACAGAACGGGGAAAGAAATGTGCAAAAGTATTTGTGAACTGAGCAGATTTTAATTCACAAGCTATTGTTGACAGAAAGTTGGGGCAAAGGAAATGTCTTTTTTTTTTGTAAACTTTTTGCTAACGATCTCCAAGGCCAATGTAACAATTGGGATCAGAGGCCCCTTGCTAGGAGGTACTGCAGCTTCTGAGCTGGTGCCCCTTCGGAGCGGCTGCACCCTCCTTCCCATTGACAGCCACATCTGGATGCTATCAGGACACACTGGCATGCCTGCTCGCACCAAATACCAGGCGGTTAGCAAACTGACTCCAGCAGTTGGTTCTGGCCACTTTCCCACTCTGAGTTTAAGCAACATGCCACCAACCTGTTGGATCCGCGGTTTGTAGGGAGAGCTGCTCTCTAGATCGGCCAGGATGCTGGTCAGGGAGTCGATCTCTGCATCCAGGCTGGAGCGCCTCTCCTCAAGTGTCTTGCCACCAGGATTCACCTTAAAGAAGAAAGAAGAAGAGTTCCCATTACTCAGAGCATGGCCTGGAACACGGTTTCTTAGTGTCCTCAAAGGGAGCTGTCACCATGCCACCATGCCCCAGCAATAACTCTCAGGTTGCAGGGATTCAACAAACATGTTGAAATGCTACAGCTCTCTCCCAGAATCAGGGATGAGCAGAGGGGCTTCATCTCACAAAGATTTAGGCTGCTTTGAGGCTTTTCTTCATGCATTTCCCACAATGGTCCCATTGTGTTGACTTGGAGGATTATGCAACACGGTAAGCAATGTGCTGCGGAGGTGAGCACAAAGGCAGTGGAGCTGCAAGCTGAGACCAGCACCCGGCCACCTGCACACCTATTATTGTTTTGAATCAATACATGGTAGCTGTACCTGTCTGATTCAACGCTTCTTTACAATTTCCATCAGTCCCTTGAGGAGTGAAAAAGTTCAATTTATTTCTAACAAACTCAAAGTGAAGGACATGATTTGAAATAAGGAGTCACAAAGCAATATAATGAAGAAAAGGGAAAAGGGTTGTTATTCAGGGAAGTCCATGACCAGAGCAGACACGAACCTATATCCAGGACCCTTTTCAATCGAGTTCACCTTGTTTTCTCTCTGCATTTAAATTGCCTCTCCCCATTTGCATCAGTATGATCAGTACATTCACATGAATGGGAAGAGACATGAATTTTCACCACCATCACCCACCTCTGGAAGCAAAGAACAAAGCTGAGCTCATGGCTCAGTGATGTAGGAGATAAAGTAATCCCCATGGACCACAGTAATGTTCAAGGGAGCCAGCAAAGGATCCCCATCAAGTGTGATGCCAGGAGCTTACCCACCTAACTACACTTAAGGCAGGCAGAGAAGCAGAAGTTCTTGAGTCAAGTGAAATAATACACATTTAAAGACTTCTCTGAACCTGAGTCATAGTCAATATTTGTCTTCTGTCCTTTCCCGTCTGAGTTATCTGCAAACTCCCCAAGCAGAGGCTCTCCATGTACATGCAGCTACAGAGCTCAGTGCAGCTTAACTATTACCATAATAAAAATACAAAAGAATTATATAACATCTCACCTAATTTCAGCTGTAATGCCAGTACAGACCATACCAACACTTCCTCACAGACAATCTAGCTCTGTTTGCCTTCATTCTCACCGAGTTACTTCAATTTTCCAAGCCAAAAATTTTCCTTTCCTTTTGGCTCACTGTCTGCTCCAGATAGGTTTTATTTGAATTTCATTTAAGGAGCACTAGATCATTACCTGTTTTACAGAACTCACCAGTCATCAATCCGACACGTAAGCAGCAACCTGGTCAGAGAGACAGCCTATGCAAAGCAGGGAGGCTCTGAGCTGCCAAGCTTATACGTGCTAAGGCATTCATTAGTTCCTAATGATTATTAAATCTTATTGGATTACAATAAATTTGGCTTGACTGACATGAAAATGAAATCTCCAATGCGCTTTATGCAAGAACACATAATTTAAAAGGCTCAAAGTCAGGTTAGAAACTACTTACAAACTCAATTTTTCTTACTTCTTTTTATTATGGAACCAATCAAAGTTTTTCCATCCAAACTATTGTTCAAAAAATAATTACTTTAGGCAGGAATTGCCCCAGATCATTACTCAAGGCTAGCTGTAGGTATCTGCATTTTTAAACCTGAAAAAGTCTAATTTCCTTTCCATTACTAGCACACTTCATGGCTCTGGCTTGGTTTTCCTCCATCCTCCAATTGCTGGCCTACAATAACTGCAGGGCAGCCACAGGCTTCCTAGACTCAAAACACGAGATTGCTCCACTCCAGAGAATTTTTAAGCCAAAAGCCAGTCTGGAAGGAGGGGGAGATGTGAAGGGCACTCAACATCTGCAGAGATAAATCATGGAGCAAGTCAATGGCAGAACCAGGAGTACAAGTGGGGCCCAGGAAGGGGCTGCTTGGTGCCTGGCTTTGGGACAGCGCTGACCCTGGAGAGGAGAGATGGCAGCAGATTAGAAGATCAGCCGATTTTATTTCTGCTTCTTAGCCTTTCTGTGCCATATTATTCCCAGGTTCTCATCCCGCAGAACGATTATGCAATAACTGACGAGCAAAGAGCGCAGAGCAAGTTGTGAGGTTGTAAAAGTTAAATGTCCTTAGGAAACCTAGAAAAATAAAATAATAAAAAAAACAAACACAAACATGGAAATATCTCCATTGATTTGGGGCTCTGCAAAAGATTTATTTATTCAATTAAAATATAATAAATATAGATGAAGAGCTCAATTCTCCAAATGCTGACGCAGAATGCAGTGCGACAGTGCCAACGAATAATGCTGCTGATGTGTGTGAGGGCCGATGGGGATGGGACTGGACCTTGAGTACCTCTGTGAAACAGCAGCGCTCACACAGAGAGGCTTCTCCTTGTTCCCCATTCCCCATCTCCACAAATCTTGCATTCTTCTTCCCACCGCGCTCCAGTTTCCATCAAGGGATTTATTACACGTGGGAACAGGAAGAGAATTTGCAACAGCAGAACTTTAGTAAGAGAGGGTTAACTTATTTCTGTTCTCATGCTCTTTGTGATGACGTCGCTATAAAAGTTTTATGATATTGCTCTGGAACAGATCCCCAGCGCCAGGTCCCACGGCACAACAGGTCGGCGCAGACAGGGCTCAGCTCCGAGGAACTGCGCCGGCTGAGCGAACGACTTCGCAAATCCGAACGCTTGGAACCAGAAAGAACCGCTCCTGCTATTTCTGTCGGATTTACTGCATCGCTGCAGTCGCTTGTGCACGCTCCCTTTCAGCCAGCAGTATATGGAAAAACGGCTTTAAAAAGGGAAAAGGATGCTATCTTTGGCCCGGCCAATGTGAGTTCGACAGAAAGCAAACATAAACCAACCCAATCCAACAAATTACTCACGCCAGAGACTATCCACTCACGTGCATTTCTGCAGCGCCTACACTCCCACCCCCTGGCTCAGTCCCTGCTCCGAGGCAGAAGAGAGAAAAACAGCACTGCCTGCCTTGTTGGCCGCCCCTGAACTCCCGGTGTGCGGCTCCAAGCAGCTGTGAGGGTAATCCACTCCTGCACCCTGTCAACCCACACCGTTCCAATGAAAATTGGCTTTCATTTCCCTAATCCTACCGCCCAGCACCACGCAGTGGCACAGGTCCCCTCGCCTCCCCAAGGGAAGCTCCGTGCAGAGCACTCAGTGCAGAGGGCACGCAGGGCCTCGAAGTTGAGCTCACTGTGCTAAAAAAGGCCATAGGACTACTTGTTGAGCTGGAAGATATGAAAAACACAATGATTTCCCCTGGGGCATCTTTTCCTACAACCTAGATCACCTGCTCTTATTACAGTTTGCAAGTTACAGAAGGGATGCAAGGACATTGCTGTTTGTCCACGTCAGCTCCTTGCAATAGGGATAGGAAGAGGAATCTGGCTCCCAGATGTCCCTCCAAGCTCCTGCCCCTAATTTCTCTCCCTACCCAGACCTAAACTCTCTGTTGTGCTCTCTTTCCCTGTTTCTCCTCACCTTGTTTGCTGCCGTGCAGTGCTAGAGCCTGGGACAGTCTTTATCTCTGTGACAAGAGACGTGTGTGGGTTAGGGTTAGGCCAGGGTTAGGGCACCAGGATTCACTACAGTGCTGTTTTCCACCATTGAGATCCACCTCCCTCCCACCCACTGGCTCTGCTCAAGGCTTGTCCAAAGCAGGCTGAGTTAAGCCCATTTCATTGCTGTTGGAGAATGCAAGCTGCCCTTGCTGGGAAGTGAGATGCCCTACAGGTATAGATGTACGTTTGGGTGATGTGATGGAGCCAAACTGTCTGAGAGACGCCGTGGAATCTGACACTGGCAAAACTTTACTCCGCTCTTTCCACCCCTGCAGCTGTCTGCCACACTCTGCAGGCTGTGGGAATCGTCGCTGAAGAAAGAGCAAAGGAAAGGGCTCTCCATACCAGGAGCCAGCAGCTCTCCTGGCCCCAGGCAATAGGCTTAGACAGAGCTGCAGACAGGGAAAGGAGGATGGGGCTCTTATTTTCTATTTTAGCCGAGGGCAAGTGGGAGAAAGGAGAGGAAAGATGTTTGGTTTCGATGGCAAACTGTACCTACAGGAAGAGGCTGTGAGAAATTTTAACCAGGAAGAAGAAAAGAAGTGATTCAGTCTTGACACATTTCAGACTGCTATTTGTGTGTTGTTTTCTTTTACCCCCTCCTTGCACCTTCTCTAACAATACCACTGCCAGAGGCAGGATCCTCTTCTAACACATGCCGTTGCTTCCCCATCCCTTTCACCACACAGTTTCCCAGCCTTCCTTCCAAGGTCACAGCAGCCATGTAAGGCACAAAAAGCCACTGCAGTGGCAAAAAGATGCATCCTCAAGACTATCCATCACGAAAATGAGGCACCCAAACCATGAGCTGCTGTGTCTATTCTCTCCTCAGCCTAAAGACAAATGCAAACATTTTGTTTCACATTCCCTGATGTAAATGAAAGCAGTTGGAAGAGGCTGCCCTACCAAGCACGCACATGGTGACAAGAGCTGACTGCAGCATTCCAGGCCAGGAGGGTCTAAGATGTTTGACTGATACAAAATCACTGTTTCAGGCACAAAGGAGGGGCTGGAAAAGTAGTCGTGCCCTTTAAAAACAGACAGATTGAGTCTTTTGAAACAAATCCGAAATGATGGAAGATTTCAGCAGATGTGACCGCAGTGATTTCACCAGACGTGATTGTATCAAGGATCTAATAGAAAAGAACTTCCCTGCTGTTCCATCAGGCTGAAGCCAGGCCTGAAATATCCTTTTTAGTCTTTTGATGACATCAAGAATAAAAGCCAAAGGGAAGTTGGGTTTTGATTTATTTTTTTCCCTGCTCTTTCTTTTTTAAGGCATGGAGTGGTTTTACCTGATTTGTGTTGCTGGATGCTAGCTGCACCAAAGGAAAACACTTCAAAAGTTTGAAGAGGGCTGTTCAAAGGCATCGCTGGGTGTCTCTCTGACACGAATATCATTTAACCGAGCAATGTTCCTACAGTTCTGGCCACTTTTGAAGATCTGCCTATAAATTGAGCTGCCTGCAACGGGGCTTAAATGAGGGGGTGTGGGAGCCATGCACTGTGCAGCAGGAGCCCACCTTGCTGCTCCAGCAGAGTTCAGCCAATGTGCCAAATGCTTTCCATCATTTGCTCCTGGAGGTGTTCAAGAAAAGGGCAGATGTGGCACTAAGAGATATGGTTAGAGAGCATGGTGGGGATGGATTGACAGTTGGACTAGATCATCATAGCCACCTTTTCCAACCTTAATGATTCTATGATTCTATCACCAGTAAACAGCTCTGGGTTCCATCAGGATTAATTGATTTGTCTCTAAAGCAACAACGTGTTGCAAAGAACAGCAAGGCTTCCAGCTGGGGCAGATGAACAAGGAGAGAGTTTATTTGCTAGCACAGCCAGGAAACATCTTGAGAAATCTTCAAAACCAATTTCTAACCTCAGTGTTGTATAGGAGGCTTACAAGAAGGATAAATAATGATTAAAAAAAAAAAGATAACAGAAGAAGAAAGCAAGAAACGAGAAGGTATCAGTTTCAAAACAACACAAATTAGGTGTTTCATCACAGAATGTGCTGCTGAGCTCTGGAGCTACTTCTGCTGCATGACACTGTGGTTGCTGTGTGTTTACAAGGGTTTCAAAGGCAGCTGGAGAAACATGTGGAAGAAAACTATGAAGATGCTTCAAAGATGAATAAATAAATAAAAGATACTCCTCCTTTTACGTCTTTGCCTGGCCTGTTGACACTCGCTGATCTGATCTGGCTCTGCACATTTACACCTCCAGTAAGCCTCCACTGTGCTTCGTGTATGCCAGCTGTCACCCTGAAGTCACTCCTTCTGCTGGTGGGTACATGTCAATCTCTGCAGATTATCAACTGATCACTGCCTTAGTGCAGGGCTTGGACCAACACCCGGAAACCCACATCTTCCCTCCTGGGAGCTGAGATGACAGAAAATGCAGTCAATTGCACTCAGCCTCCTGGGACTCAGATAAGAAGGAGAGCAAAGACTTCATTCCCATTATGAACCTGTATTGCAACGATGTTTTATATTTCCCTAGAGGTAGTCTGATAGGCACTGCTCGCATATCAGAGAAAACATCCCTGTCCCGAGGAGCTCGTTGTCAGCTGGATCCCAGGGCAACCAGGTAGAGGGCTGGGACTGAGGGGCTGCAGAGCACCCGGCAGGGTGAGGAACTTAAACCAGCTCCCTCTGGCCACCAGATGAACACTAATCCACTGGGCCAAAGCAGCTCCTTAATGCCTGTGTCATTCTCTACATTTACTGTTCCAGCCCTGACAAAACAAGCCAGAAGTTGACAAATCACCAGCCAAGCCATCAAATCTTCATCTGCAATTTCACTGCAGGATCACCCTGACTACATCACATCCAAATGCCAGATCCAGTTGCCACCATGGGCATTCAAACCTGCAAAAGGCCTTTTTGGGCTTTCAACCTCTGGCTTTTGCTCATGGAAGAAAGTCCTGGACTTTTCAACGTAGGCTAAATGCGGCTTTCAAGACAGCGGCACCAGTAAAAAACAGCAAAACAGCACATGTTCTTTTGTCAACAGGAGGATCTTCACACTGCGGGCCAGCTAGAACACAAGCAAGAGGCACAAGAAAGCAACAAGATGGGTTTGATAAAGAAGTGTGGGGATGGATGGAGAGGAGTAGTCCCACCATCTAACATCTGCCAGCAGCAGAGCCAACAGCCCCCATAGTTTACTTAACATGTCTGATCAAAAGTCTTGTGAGGCTTGTCTGTGCTAAGTGCTACCAGATGCTAAATCAGCAGCAAGATGAGAAGTGTACTAATAAACTAAGGAGGCACATAAAGTTATTTGAAAGCTGAATGAGGAAGATGGGGAGAGAAGGGGGAGAATAAAACCAGTTTATTTTTCCATTAAGGCAATTTAATATTCTCCGAGTGGAGTTACAATCACTCGTCCTTGGGAATTAAATTGAATTAGTGAAACTCTCTTGTTCGTCTGTAGAATATACGATATAATGTGGAATATATCAACTTTTTCTTTATGCCTTCTGCAGGACAGCTCTGCTTCTCTGCTCATAGGGCAAGAAGAGTTGGCCACGAAATCCTTTTGACTCAGCATGACTTTCAGTGACTGTAACCAACTTTACAGCAGCAGGGAATATATACTTTTCCCTTTAACTAATACAATTACATTAGGACTCGTTATTGATAATTATGGCAACTTAGAAGTTTCCCATTTCTTTGCCCACTCTCCCGCCAACTTAAAATCTGCTCCAATATCATCACGAATTAATGTCTAATTAACCATCAAGCAGAGCTGATGTTCCCTGCAATGTATCACTGCTTCCAAAACTGAGAGCTGAGGAGATATTGGATATTTTACCATCTGCCTGCAATGGGAACCGTAACCAATTACCCAATACAATGTTTAATCGATTACAGAAACCAAATAGCTCATTAAGTGTCCGCTGCAGTAAAGGAAAGCCTTTCTATTCACTCCTCCTCCATGGAAGTTGCATTCATGAAAGATCCAATGGCAATGGCCATGAGTAGAGAATCCCTTTACCTCCACATCCTGGCCAAGCTATAATCTTCCTCTTTCCTTTTCTGGCATAAGAGAAGAGAGAAGAGGAGGATGCCTCCAAGTGCACAGGACGTGTCTGACAAGCCATGAATTACGCACGCCTACACGCACACATCTGGTGTCCAAGGCACTGCCAGAGGAAGCCCAGCAGCCACGAGAGGAGGTGAGGATGCTCTCTTGCCATGTTCCCCTGGAGCAGAGCAGTTTTTATACACCATTTTGTTTCCTTTACATGAATATTGTACCAGCCCCTAAGCTCTTCTCCAAAACTTTTAAGTGAACCGCACTGTCAAATAAGAATGGACTGAAGACAGCAAGAGGCAAGAAAAGGAACACGTATTTTTGACAAGATTTATCTTGGATGCTTTTCCACTAAAGGCTATCTGAATGGAAGCCACATGTGGAAGATCCACCTCCAAGAGTCAGTTTTACAAGTCCCATGGCTGAAATAATGTGCCCAGAGATGTGCCAGGGAGCTTACCCTCCAAAGGGAGTTGTACCCAGTAGGGAGAAATGCCCGGCTCCAGCTCTGTCCTTCCTGGTGCTGTGCACTATTGGAGCAAGAGACGTGCAGAGTTGACGACCGGCGATTTCTCTTCTTTCAACACTTTTGTTGAGTCTGACACTGAAATATTGTGTCCAGGTTGGGAGGAAGTGTTTTAAAAGCTCGAGAGATTCCCCAGAAAAGCAGAAACAGCTGACAATGAGACACGTACAGAGCTCACTTGGTTTCACTTATAAAGGAGACTGAGCAGCTCAATAGCTTTACCTAGACAGCTTCCCAGAATGAAAATGTCAGATACTGCAGGACTGTCCAATCCAGCAAAACAGGAAAACATGCCACAACCAGCAAGCTGAAGCCAGACAGATTCTGTTTACAAATAACAGAAATATTCACTTATGTCTAATAGCACAGGTAATTAAACTGATAGGACAAGGGGAAGTGGTCTCAAACTAAAAGAGGGGAGATTTAGATTGGAGATAAGATTTTTACAATAAAGGTGATGAGGTGCTGGCACAGGTTGCCCAGAGAGGTGGTGGTGCCCCATTCCTGGAGACACCCAAGGTCAGGCTGGACGGAGCTCTGAGCACCTGATGGAGCTCTGGGTGTCCCTGTTCAGTGCAGGGAGTTGGGCCAGATGCCCTGTAAAGGTCTCTTCCAACTCAAATAATTCTATGATGATTCTAAATACAAGAAGAACTTTTAAGATTTCTCCCTCTCCCGATGTTGGTGGGTGCCTTTGGTCTCTGTGGATGATGGGGTGAAGCAGTTTATGGTCCTGCCTGGCCCCAGATCTGTGGAGATGAAAGCAAAGGCACCACGGAGTTCCCAAATGTCTGCTGAAATCACTCTGTGTTTGTACCACTTTAACTGGAAATTAAATTTACATGAACAAACTCTATCCCACACAAATCTGTATATTGTGACAGTTAAATGAAGAGCTTTTAAAAAGGGACACGTCTCAGGCAATTTTAATCAAAAAAGATAGGTTTTGTTAAAGCTACCAATTTCAGAAAATTAAGGTTGACTAAAACTGTTTTTAAAAACTCCTTTTGGAATTTAATCACATGTTGGAAACCCATATGCAGCTGCCAGTGTCACCTGCAAGAAGACTGTATAAAACATAAGCTTATGCTTAATTTTACACATGTGCTGAAGTTCTATCAACTTTAATGAAGTTTAAGCACAGAGTCAAGCTTCTCCGAATTTGAGAATGCATTCCTGAATGCAGGCTGTGAAGCTATAAGAAATCACTGCTAAAAATAAAATAAAATAAAATTGGCCATTTAGTTTTCTCAGTCTGAATAAGCTCCAAGCACAAAAGTTAAAGATATAACATATTTTGGAATTTGTTTGCTTGTTTTGCTGTAACAGGAAGGGGTACACGCCAAAAATTTTGCTAGGATTTGAGAATCTCCCATAGAGCCTGGCAAGGTGTCAGGAAAATGGACGTACAAAACTACATGGAAGTGGATGGCTCAGGTTTGGCTTTCTGAGAACAGAATCAAGTTAAAAATCTGCTATATGTCCAAGCTGAGAAGAGGAAAGCCTGGACTCAGCCTTGGTACATGCATTTTGGGCAGCCTCAAATAAACATAGAAACCGCAGGTGAAGAAACAGTATCTGAGTGACACAAAATCTGCACAATCAAATCTGCACTGGCCTGAGACCACCATGAAACCTTGCGAGGAGAATTCCCAGCATGCAGATCCTTCCCAATGAGCTCCGAGGTTTGTCTCAGTATTGCCCATACGCACATAAATGACTGAAAGTTGTTGGTTGACATTAAGAACTCACGCCTGAAAGCAGCTGTGCGTCAGAAATCATGATGTCCCCAGTACACATTAGGCCACAGGACAATGTCTTTTTTGCTTGGTTAGCAGTTGGCAACCCTGCCCACAGCAAGGGAGTTGGAACTAGACGATCTTTGAGGTCCCTTCCAATGCAAGCCATTCTATGATTCTGTGATACTGCTCCTTGGAGCAAATACAGCCACAGAAGCCAAACGGGATTTGTTTCAGTGCAGAAAGCATATTCTGAGCCTAAATTTCCATAGGAGCCTCACCCAGCATCAGCACCTACTGAATGCTGCCCCAGGTGGGCAGCCATGCCATCAGCCCTGGGAAATGCTGACACCAAACATTTGCACGGCCCTCAGCAGTGACATCTGCGGGAAAACACCGAGGGGTTCTGCAGGGCTGAACGGGGTGAATTTGCAGAGCCAGGTGTGGGGAGAGCAGGTCAGGAATAAACAGAGTATCAGAGCTGAGGATGAAGGCCAGACCTGGGATGTGACGAGACAGGAGGCTGTTTCCATGGCAAAACAGAGATGCGGAAACAACGAGATAGAGAGGGACGGAGCTGTGGATTGGCACTGCTGAACAGGAGATGCTTGTGCAGTACCTCTGACAGAGCTGTCGCTGGGCTGGCTTGAGCAATGCTTGGAGCTGCTACAGCTTTCCCAAACATTCCTACTTTACTTCTCACACAACTGAAAACAAAGCCCTAAAAACATTATGTGATGTTTTCCAGATGCTCTTTCTTACCTGTTTTTTGCCCATTAAAGCTAATCAACATCCTGCATTTTCATCAGCTAATCAGAACGGAAAATTACAACTGTGGGGAATGGTCCTGCAAAGGTGGAATGTAATAGCAACAAACATTCAAAGCCATGCCTGCCTTTCTGTCCTGGAACAAATTCCTTCAGCTCTGGCTGCAAAAACACTTTCTGCTGCTATTTCTACCACCTCTCCACTTGCTCAGGCACTGTGCTGCACACTGCTTGCAGAGACAACCCTTTCTGACACCAAAACCACCTGTCATGGCAGCAAAAGCTTTGGTGTTTTTAAGTGATTGAAATGAAAAAATACAGACAAGAACCTGCATTTGAGCCACTTCCATTCTTGGAGGTTTGATACACTCACACCTTCCCCATACCCAAAAAGCTTAAAGACAGGCATAGATCTAAAACAGGGTAAAGTTGTTGTTATTCTTTAAATTATTCACGGCTGCAAAAATAAATTTAGACAGACAATGAGTACATGTGCATTTCTTTTCAGCCTGACTGACAAAAGCTTACTTCATTGCCACACAGTACTGTAGTACTTAAGGCATCAAAATCAAGGTGGCAATCTGACTTCTGCCTGCTGTGCCACATCTCAGCCTACCACTACAATCATATTCCATGGAAAGGCTTCGTCTTCTCAAACCACATCTTCCAGCCTCAGCCAGCTTCACAGAAAAAGCAAAATAATTTGTCTCTGCTGCAGTTTTTAGAATTCCTTTTGCTACTGACAGTTTGTTTGTCTTAGTCTCGCCGCTGCAACACAGTTCCCTAATGCAACGCAGCCTACCAGGATTTGACACAAGAGCAAGCGATCCTACAAAAGATCCTTCCTAGGACCCCTTAATCCAACAGAAGATTTGAATAGAACTCAGAAATGAGAGGAATGTAAGTGTTCAATACTGATCATGTTAGCTCCCACTCTACTATCTCTTAGCTCATTTGCTATGATGGTTTTGCTCCCTATTGTTTGTTGCAGACTGAGAGGACAAAATTACTGCTTTGTTCTGCATGCTCTCCATGCCTCCCACTTTACTCACCCCATTCAAGCCTCTGTTGCCCATGAGAGGATGACCCAGCTCACAGATTATCCTCTGTGCAACAGTTCTGTGATTCCATGATCTCTGAACCCCACAATCAGCAATCTCTCCGACCTGTTTCCTATTACAACCTTTTAGACGGGCCCATGCCCTTATTTACATGTGCTCTGTATTAGCTGCTGCTTTCTTCTGCTCCCA
Organism: Tragopan temminckii; assembly: GCA_028571105.1. NCBI lineage: Eukaryota > Metazoa > Chordata > Aves > Galliformes > Phasianidae > Tragopan > Tragopan temminckii. Next base: position 10,236,421 of record JAOWBP010004023.1, read on the forward strand.
CACCTCATCACCCGCCGTATGGCACATGACCAAAAGCCACTTCTGTTCCTTCTCTGAAAGCATCTCGCAGCCCCAGCACAGCCCCTCTCCTGAGTGTGCAGCAGCACAAGTCCTGGCACACCCAGCCCACTGCTACTACATGAAACAATACCAGAACAAATACATTAAATAATGCAGTAATAACCATGATGAAAATAATGAGACCAGTTAACTGTTTGGATCCTTGCTTCCTTTGTAGTTCTTGCTGAGAGTTTCAGCTATTAAAGGCTGTTTTGCACCGTAACATTGCCAAGATATTAATAGCCAGGCAGAAAGATGAATGGCAGGCTTACATTGCACAATTAAAACTTTTCCAGTTTACCCCTTCTGTAAAATTTGTGGTTTATAATAACCATCTTTGTCTATTCTGAAGAGAGTATGGATTGGAAAGTTACATAGATGGCAACAGAGGTTCATTACAGATTTAAAATAGAATGTGGTTTGGCATTGTAAAACAAACATGCGTATAAGATGGGCCGCATCAAGAGGAGACTGAAAGACATGCTCAGTGTTCCTCTGCGCTTGTGATCTTGCATTTACCGGTCACGCTACCCACAGACAGGGATAAAAAAGCAGCGGGGATAAAATGTGCGTGCTTGTTCCCCCATAACATGTAGGCCTGCTCTACATCCCTGCTCATTCCGCATTTCTTATACTTACTTTGTGTCTATATATGCACGTATGTGAGATACTCAGATATTCATTAACATATACAGACTCTGTATTGCTGATTTTTCTTACCTTCGTGCCCAGAGAGCCCTGTAAGTGAACACACACACACCAGCCTGCAGGGAGCCGGTGAGCACTCAGCCATGCAGGGAATACGCATGTGATTTGCTTGAGCCCAGCTCAGAACACAGCCCATTGCTGTGCCTCAAACACACGAGGACGGCAGGAGGAGGCAGACAGATCAAAAGCATTCTTGAAAAGCCAAGGTTTGAATAAGAGGGCTAACATCACCAGGTAATTTATTTATACTGTTGGACACGGCTTCAATTTAGATAAAAGGCAGTTGCTTATCACATGGATTTTAATAAATCAGGTTAGGAGCCACAGAAACCAGCAGACACAGGCTCTGCAACTGAAAGCTGTGCACACAGAGTGAGGCTCGATCTGCAGAGGTTCCAGGAGCGTCCGCTCCTTGCAGGAGCACAGCGGCTCTCAGCAGCATGGATGCTTGTTGCTAGTGAGCACCTAAGCCCAGGCCCATAAACCTGATGATTAACAAAATCTAGCACTAGAGGGAGGCTGAACACACTTTCTGCTCTCTTTGGTCTTTTTGGCTTCTCCAAGCATTCAAAGGAAGGTGATTTCGAGCGAGCCTCGCTGCAGGCAAAGCCCAGCAGAGGAGGAGATGGGAGATCCCAAGCAGCACCCCACGCTCTTCCCTTCCCCAGTGCATTCTCAAAATAGATGCTCCAAACTGAAAACACCAAAACGTTTTCCTGGAAAAGGCAGCAGCAGCACTTGCTCAGGGAGGCAGGCAACAATTGCACAGGACACGGGATCGAGGCACTATTCTCAGCCCGTGCTGGTCAGCCTGGTGACCCAGGCACATCACTTTCCCTGCTTCAGTTTCCTTATCAGGCACAGACCAGCATTTCTTTTGTGAAGGGCTTTGTGGCCCATCAATAAAACACATGCTGATAACAGCCAGGGGCTGTCGGGGGAGATGGAATCTCTGAGCTGAGCACAATCTCTACTTGGGTTTCAGCTAAGGTCCCACATGAACATCGGATCTGTGCTGCAGACATGGCACCTGGGGGTAATTAGCAGCAAAAGCTGTGGCTGTTCCAGGAGTGGGACCTGAGGGTGAGAATAGCCGGGGGGGTTCCAGCAGAGGCACATGGAGAGCTGCAGCCTCCACTGCTGGGCTCAGTCTGAGGTGCTCAGGGGAAGGCAGGGTAGGGACCAGCTGTACACATCACCGTGTGCAGGTCCCATCCCAAAGAGCCACTGCATTTAGCAAGGGTCCCACTGTGAGCAGAGCTGGGTGCTTGTGTGAGCTGCTCACGTCTGTGCTTTCCCCAGCCTGCTCAGAGTGCCTTTTTGGAGAGCAGAAGGCAAAAAGAAGAAAGAAATCTCCCTGCCTCCCACATCTATCTATTTCCCTTTGACAAACAGTGATTTCATTTTTCTTCCCGTCCAGATTTTTTTTTTTTTTCTTTTAAACTGAGCACAAGCCAACGTGGCAAAAGCCTCTCTGCTATGTCCTTATTTGTCAAACACACCATCGCCGCGCCCTCGGAACAAGCCCCTGCCATCACTACTGCCTTTGGCTGAAGGGGAACTTCCCGACATAGCTGACCCCAGCTACAGCATGCTGCTTTTTAAACTAAACTTTTTTTTTTTTCTTTTTTTTTTTTTTCTTGAAGCATTACGGTTAATAGGAAAAGAGTTGAAATTTCCTTCCCCTTTTCTCCCCGGCCCTGCTGCCAGTCGGAACGTGATGCATCTGGATGAACAAACAGAAATTACAGGAAAAGGCCAGATCTATTGCAGAAGTATTTCGTGGCTCAGACCTCAGTGCAGGCACCTAGAGGGAAAGTCAGATACTAAAGTACCTTTTTGGATCCAATCCTAAGCAGCCAGCTCCGCCGTCCAAACACAGATCCAGAGATAAACAGCCCTATGAAAACTGGGCATTATTATTTTAACTGCTCCTCCACAAGCTACAACTTAAACTGCAATAATCTGTGCAGCTTTCAGCTGTCAGACAGCAGTGCATGAAATGATAATAAACTGACCATACATCTGCTGCTGCCCTCAACACATAGTGTAAAAAGTTTTACCTGAAGCCACAGTGCACATTTTTCATACGCTCTCATCGGAATGAAACCTTCTGCCATCCAGAGGATGTCCTATTGTAGGAAGGCTGATACATTTCCAGCTCTGGAGCAGGTTTGGAGGACTCATGCTGAGCCGTGGGGGCAAAATTCTCAGACCTGCTTCCAGACATTGGATCAGAGGCTCTGGCACATGCATTCAACAGAGAGAAAACTGAGGTCCAGAGACGATGGGGTTTGATGGAAGAGAGTAGAACCAGCTTCAGTTTGTTGGAGCCCAGTCCAGCACACATGCATGAGAGCATTGCCTTTGTGCTGAGCTGTCCTGAGAGAGCATCTGAAGGCTTCCCTGAAGGCTGGAAGCCCAACAAGCACGGCCACCATTCACCCTGCCCCATCAGCTGGCCAACTTCTACAGACATGTTCAGTACCCACAGGCATCAGACAGCTCTCTCAGTTGTCACAGGCTGGATATTAGGAAGACATTTCTTCTCACAAAGAGTGGTGATGCACTGGCACAGGCTGCCCAGGGAGGTGGGGGAGCCACTGTCCCTGGAGGTGTTCAAGAACCGTGGAGATGTGGCACTGAGGGATGTGGTCAGTGGGCACGGTGGGGATGGGTTGGATTTGGTGATCTTAGAGGTTTTTTCCAACCATAAGATTCTGTGCTTCTATTATTTGCCCTTTTCCTCCCCAACTCCCCAGCATCCCTTCTTGCATTTGCTACTCCCACAAGATAAGGATCTGATCCTGCGGTAGGAGATCCTGATTTGCACTGACTTACGTTCCCAATCTCTTTCACTGAGGATTGAAAGAAAAGGAAAAGGAAAAAGAAGATGAGTGAGCACAGATGAAGGATGGGGCTCTGTGTTAGCTGTGCAGAGTACACTGGGAAGTGGTGGCATGCAGGGACACACCTCCAGGCCCTGCTTCCCCCTGACCAGGCCATCCTGCACAGGAATCCAGCTCTAACCAAATGCCTGTCCAACCCGATGCTGCTAACACTGCTCCAGCTCCATCTTCCCAAAGTCTGAGAGAAAGGGTGTGACAAATAGCAATTACATGAGCTCAGCAGGCAGAGCCAGCCCAGCTGCTGGTTCTACCAACATGCCAGTTTCAATGAGAGCCCTGTGCAGCTCAGGCACATCTTCGGCCTGGTGAATGAGGCACAAGGATCAGAAGATATGTGCCTCTCTTGATGAACACGGCTAGGTTTCCTCTCTGAAAACCCTCCAGGCTGTGGCAGGCCCTGGGGAAGCAGGGAGGCAGCATGGCCGCTTCCCAGTGGCTGGCTCCCAGAAGACTTCTTGGAGAGACAGAGACACAGCAATACTTGCTGGGGAATTGCTTCATTCCCCCAAGGCTGGCAAAAGCCATGCTTCTCACATGGCTCACATCCCGATAGTCACAGCCCTTCCTGGCAGTGGGGAACATAATTGCCTTTAACCCTCTCTCTCTCCAAGGATGCTTCCAATGCTGAACCCATTGCAGGAACACGCTTGGAAGTTGTGATAGCATCTGAACACTTTGCTACAGGCAAGAGATCGCAGGAAGCTCATGCTTTCTTTTTACAGAGGCACAGTGTGGATGAATCAACTCTGCAGTGTCAGGAACAAATTCTGGCCTCTTGGACCCTGTTCAGTGTCTGCCCACTTGCCTGCTCTCAGGCTCACCTCCATCAAGAAGTGAAATAGATCTCCTCCCTCCCCAGTGTTCGTTCCACAGACATATTTTAGGTTGGCAACCACAGCCTTCTTTTTGCTCAGCTAACAAACTAAACTTTTTTGGTCACCGGTGACAAGATCTCAACTCCTTGCTCCTGGATCACCCTGACCACCTGTCTCTGTGGTCTGAACACAGCTTTCCTGACCTAGCACAGCAGGACCAGCACGCCAGGTGAGCCTGTGATGTCCGCACAAAGGTATCCAAGCCTTCCCATCCACACAGCACATGCCATCACATCTCAGAAGTTTTGCTTTCATCCACACGGCCAATCTAGAACATCCAACCCAGCAAAAGCAGGGTCCCAATGACATCACTGGAGTCTGAGCCAGGGATTATTTGCTTCATTTAATTTTAGGCATCTAAACAAAGCACTTTTAGGATCAGATTACTGCCCTAAAGTCTCTCCACAGTCAGTAGAAGGAGATGGTCCTTCCAAAAAACAATTCATTCTGGGAAGGTTTCACTCCCATCCACTATCACAAAGGCAGAATGCAATTAGTTTTCTAATTTAAGCCGGATGGGAAAAATCCTTTAATAGCCCAGTAAGTTTTGAATGGAAATATTCCCTACTTGGGAAACAGAACTTGCTAATGCTGACTTGGTTGTTCCTAACACGTTGTTTCAAACCACAGCACTTTGCCACCTTTTTTTATTACCATATGTTTATTTCCACAACTCTTTTGAATCAGTTCTGCACTCCCAATAAAATTCTTGTCTTCTTACCTGCACGTTGAAAGCAACGTCATCCAGAGGGGGCGGTGGGGGAAAGGCACCTTGTGATGTGATATTCCCGAGGTCATCAACAGGAGGTGGAGGTGGAGGAAGGAAGTCTCCTAGGAGAGAAAATCGACAGAACTTAGGCTTATCACAGAGCACCAGCATTTTCCCACATCATTTCAGAGCATCTTTCTGCTGCCCAGGGGGAAAGCTGGTACACAGAGAAGGGCAAGGGGGATGACCAGGTCCTTGGTGCCTGGGCCCTGAAGTGGCTCATGCAATACTCACAGCTCTGCCTCTATGGCAGTCAACACATCATTTGACCACTACCTATAGCTGTACCCCTCACTGCTGCAGGAGATGGCTATGATGGCTCAGTAACATTTGCAGATTACTTAGCAGTTCTCAGAACCACGGGTGACTTGCCACATCGCCTGAAGGCAGCAGCGTGCAGCTCCACACACCAAAGCTCACATCTCATTTAAAGCTGCTGCAGGTGGCTGAAGAAGTTGGACTGACGAACACCCCACATCCAGTGGAGTCCTCCAGGGGATCCATCCTGCAATGGATCCCACCCAATTCACTCCCCTCCTCTGCTAGATGACACCAGCACTTTTGGTCATTAAGACTACCAGATGCTGACTGCAAGCAAGGACTCCCTGCTGGAGAGGACACTTGGAGGGCTGGACATGGAGAACCAAGCACAGTTCCAACTAGTTTAACAGCAGCTGGAGCCATGAGAGCCAATGTCCTCTTTTCTGTCATGGAGCCTGAGAGACCTTTGTGTTTCGCCAGCTTAAAAATGAAGTTCTTCAGCTTGCCTCCTGCATCTCTGCTGCTGGCAGTCAGCCACGCTCTTTGCGCTTCCCTTTCCTATAGGGACCTCATAGCTTCACATAACAAACTGCTGGGAAATTCACAGGCTCTTCTCAGTGACAACAGCCAAATAAGTGGTGGGCCAGTTGCAAACTCAGAAGCACCCATCTCTTTCAACCCCGAGGAGGCCTTTCACGTGGGATCGATGTATAAAATATCTCCACTACAAATTTGCTTTGTCTTAAACTTCTGAAAGTGCAGATGCAAATACAAAGCAGCACACTGTGAAGCCAGGAAAGACCTCTCCTAGAGAGCTTCAGAGCAGCATAGGCAGCAGGACAGCAGGCTCTGAAAGCACCTCCCAAAGATGGAACTCAGGGAGCTTGCCATTAGCACTGGATTTGGCTCCTGGGGAGGCAGCTACTTCTAATTTGGACCACTTTGGTATATTTTTATGCCTTCTCATAAAGCTTTATGTTGCAAGCAGAGCTGTTTACTGCAGGTTCTCCTGTGCACATTTCCAACAGAAATTTAAGGTAAGTGAATCAAAATGTGGTATTTCATGTGTCTTGGTGTTGTGGCTTTTGGAGGGTTTTAACCCTTTCTGTGAGGAAGCACGGGCTCCCTGTTGACCCTCCACATCCTGATGCAGCATTTTCCTGCCTCTCATTGGATCCCCAGCACCACCCCCAGTGATCAAGCAGCAGTTCCAACTCCCTGCTCTGGATAGGGCTGCCAAAAAGGGTTGTTGGATGTGTGGGGCTGAGCTCCACAGGGCGTGGGCACCAGCAGCACCTTCCAGCTCTTTGCCATGGGAAGCAGGACGGACTGCAGCCCTGGAAAGCTTTTCAGTTCTATTTCAAACCTCCCGAATGCATGAGCTCTCTGAAAGGCACCAACCCCCTCTAGAACTTTCAGGGATCTTATTTCCCAGGAAATCAATTTCTTCCCAGTTTTAAGTGAGCATGGCAAGAACAGCAACCCACACCAAAAACTTTGGAATCCCTAAGAAAGTAGTGTCCTAAATACAGATGCACCAAGAGAGTTTGAAAACAACACATTGAAAACTAATTTAAGACAACCATGCTGCTCCAATACACAAAACCCTATGAAACCTACTGGCTTGTGAAATTATAGAGTTCAAGACCGATTTACAAAAAAAAAAAAAAAAAGCACAATGACATCTGCAGTATCTCCTCTTTGCTCTATAATTAATCCAGCTTTTTATTTCAAATCATATGAAATACAATACGGAGTAAAAACAAAGGAATAAATATTTTGAAATGATTATCTTCAGTGTTTCATGCTCAAAATGCTGCGATGCTGGAACGCTAAGTAAACTTTTTTCCTTTGCTTTGAAAATGAACCTTCAGCAAACCAATGTGATTTTGCAAACAAATTCAACTCCAGCGGATGTGCACTTCCCCGAGAAGACACTTTAGATGATGTTTCATCTGTTAGCCCCAGCTCCAAAGCCAAAGACTCATCTTCCTGCCAAGCCACGCTCCCTTCATTACAACCCTTCAGTATCCTAAAGCAAAATAGGTAGAGAGTCTCTCTAGGTAGAGAATGGGGGGAAGGGGATGAGATAGGGGAAAGGGCAGGGTTTGTGCGTAAACAGAAGGCTGAGAGGGAAAACAACAACTGCTGTAACAAATTCAAAACAAATATCATTTTGCCCCTTTGGACGGGCTGTTCCTCCCAAAGGAAAAAATATTGGCAAAATCTTTCAGAAAAAGAGCAAAAGGACAGAAACAAAGAGAAGAGCCCTTTTTCAGAGCTTGGAAGACAACTCTTTCCTTGGAGCAGGAGGCAGCTGGCTGTCCGCACCCCAGCCCTGCGGCTGGCTCTGCTCCCCTAAAAGGCAGCCGGGAAGGTTTCAGGCTTGGGAGTAGAAAGCAGATGTGTGATGAACTGGGGGGACCTTGCAGATGTTTGGCCTTTCCCTGGTCCTCTGTGAACAGACGGACTTTTCTCCCTCACAGCTTCAGTTATTTATCCTGCCATTGCACTCCCTTCTTTCCCACACGCAGCCACAGGACCCACTGAACTCAAAGGGAAACTTCTCTCAAACTGAAGTGGGAAAGCTGTTACTGTATTATTATTGGCATCACTGTGAATCTCCCTCAGGCAGAGAAAGAAGCATCCAAAGACCATAAAACTTGGGTCCTGAACAGTGCAGTGTTAGATGACATGTGGAAGAAACAGGTCTTCATTTCAGGAAGGAAAGGAGGAGAAATCTTAAAGAAAGCTCATGCTCCATCTCAGCGGTGTCACAGAATTCTAGAATCATTAAGGTTGGAAAAGACCTCAAGGATCACATAGGTCAACTGTCTACCTACCACCAATACTGCTCACTGCCCACGTCCCTCAGTGCCACATCTCCACGGTTCTTGTACACCTCCACGGTCAGTGACCCCACCACCTCCCTGGGCAGCCTATGCCAGTGCACCACCACTCTTTCGCAGAAGAAATTTTTCCTAATATCCAACCTGAACCTTCCCTGGCACAACTTGAGGCCAATCCCTCTCATTCTATCGCTGTTACCTAGGAGAAGAGGCTGACCCCCACCTCACCACAACCTCCTGTCAGGCAGTTAGAGAGGGATAAGATCTCCCCCTGACAGCCTATGTCCCCACAGAGTGTCTCAAGTGCATCACTGCTGCCTATCCTCAAGCACTCAAGCCCTCAAGCACCCCACCATGTGGGATCCCTGGGCAAGGGGCTGTCCCCCAGTCTGTGTGAAAAATTTCACTGTCACAATATAGAACTAAATATTTGTTCAAAGCTTTAATAGAGACTATCTGAGCACATGACTCAACGGAAACTCATAGACTTTTAGCGCTGTCTGCCAGATGCCCTCTGGGTATCCGTGCCAGCTGAGAAAAACACCCTGTCCGATGCAGCAAGCACCTTTCTCACTCAAAGACAAACCTCTCAGTGCCTCAGCACACAGGGTTTTGTTCATGATCAGACATCGCTGCCTTAAGTCTTTGTTTTCAGGGAGATGCATCTGCCAGTCGGCAAATGGACTGCAGCACAGTAATTGCCTCCCCCATTGACTGACACAGTTGTTTAGACATCAAGATTTGCAGCTTTGAAACTTCTAGACACGAAGATGATCTCACATGTTCAGTAAGAAGAGACTATTTAGGGGGAAAACCCTCGGAAACACAAAATAGCAAAACATCATATTTTTCACCGAAACAATAACTTAATGACATCTATCAACCAACAAAACAGGGCTCACACTGCTGCTCTCAGATCTCTGACATCTGAAGAAGATTGCCCAGATGGTTTTCATTTTTCTTCCTCCAAAGGGAAACAATCCTTTATCATCATTGCTGACTCTGAGGACAGTTCAGAATTGGTTTGAATCACCTGAAAAACCAAGCTCTCTCCTGAAGTCAGAGAGCAGAGCACGAACAGCGATGGAGCAGCCCCCACTGACGTGTTTCTCTTCTGATCCAAACAGACTGCCTTCTGGAAAGCACTGAGCAGACACAGTCATTTTCCATTGCCTGGTCGAGTATTTAACTTCTACTGCAGAAAACCAACGGTAGCAATTTGTGGGTGATCCATGGTAAAATGATTAACATTTACACTTAGAACCTAATTCATCTAGCACTGGGCTGAAATCCCTTTGACTAAGCTCACCTGGAATTCCTCCCCACACCCACAACAACCACTGTAAAATCCTGCAGCCTATCCCAAAGTGCTCCTGAAAATTTCATCTTGCAAAAGTGACACTGCTCAAGAGTTAAATGTAGACTGGTGACTCTCAGGTATGAGCGTGCAACCTACTTTGCATCCTCTCACTCATTACATTGCCCATAATGACCGTTTTTCTGTAACACCTTTATTTAACACCAATCACAGTTAAAATGATGCTTTGTGCCAGCGGGTCCTCTGTGAAATCATGTCATGGGTGGTCACTGATACCACATCAGTGCAGGTCAAGCCATGACACACCAGCTACACAACTGACCTGTACACACACCACATTCATGGCCATCCTTAAAATAAAGCCAATTCAAAGCACTGTTTTAAACTACCACTTTCTCACCCATCACTAATTCTGTCACTTGAACTACTTTTGTTAATCAGCTGCTGTATTAATAAGCAGGGGGAGAAAAAAAGAAGAAAAAAACACCCCCCACCAGCTAATCTTACTCTCAGCATTAAAAAATGAATACTGAATCTGTCACGTAGTTGCACTAAAAATTTACTTCACCACCTGCAAGCTGAAATATTGCTTTTATGGATTTATATTGTATTAAAAGGTCACTGGCTGTTTAAGTCTTAAACAGTTTTAATCATTCTAAAAGTCTCTTAACGGTAAGAAAAGGAAGCTCAGAACAAACAGCAGCAGGGATTCTAATTAAAAGGGCCAATTCATCTAATTTTATTTGGGGTTAATTATTCAGGATTCACTCTCTGATGTGTAAGGAATAGCAATTAGTAATTTTAGTGATTTGAGGAACATTGGAGGTGTAATCAGTTAAAATGAGTGAGTGTTTACAACACAAGATGTTGAATTAGTTTCTCCCAGCTGGAGAACAGGAACATTAGTCCCCTACAGTTCAGGACTATGAATCGCAGTCCTGCTTAAAATATTCTCTTTAAATAAAAAAAAAAAAAAACACGCCAACAATCATCTGCTAATTTTGTTTACTACACGGTAAGTCAGTCAGCTATGTGTACCGCGGCGGCTCACGTTCCTCACCTCAACCTCCATCCCATCACCCAACTGCCCAACCCTCGGGATAAGCCAGAACCAAAAATCTCCGGCATTCCTCCCATCTGCACCACTTCAGTGCGGCTATCAGCCTCCTGTCACGCAGCCCTTTACTACAGCTTGCTGAGATAATGAAAAGAAGCAGCCTGTGAAACTTTCGAATGTTAATTAACTTCTGTGTTTAAATATACAGAGGAAAAATGACCGTGCGATTAACTCAAAACCTCCAGGTACAATTCCTCCTACGAACTCAAACCCAAAATAGCTCTGCTGGAATCGCTCTGGATTTCTTCCAGGCGCACTGGAGCCAGAAAAAGTCACTAGAGCTTGCAGGTGGGGACAGAGGAGCGCATGGACAAGTGCCAGTGCGGAGATCCAAACACAGCCATGCTGATGTTTGGATCTGAGTGGGGACAGCAGCTCCAAAGCTGTTTTTTCCACCTCTCAGAGGTAACTAGGGTTCATCAGCATCACATCCTCCAATGGGACCGGAGTTGGAGCCCTGGGCATTGCCTGGAAGGTTTCAGCTTAACATGGCACTACAAGACATGGAGCTGGTACACTACAGCAAGCCTCCAAACCATTCAGCTTTTATCAAGCAACTTCATTTAGCAGGAACTGGTGCTGTTTTTAGTGTCCTGCATGTTGCCCTTTCATCCCTGCTCAGGTCACCGGCAGGGAAAATCCCCCCCCTTCTCTGGTTCACGTTAGAACTCATTGACCTCCCTCGCAAATACCCACAAAGGCAGTAATTAGTTCACAAATAGGAAATGAGGGCTCAGTTCCCCAACTTATGCAAAACCTCAGCCGCTTCGCCACGCTGGATGCCCATTGTGAAAACATCACTTATTTGATGTGGTTGCGCTTTTCCTTGGCTTGTCCATGAACCCTGCCCAGCAAAAGGCAAGCGATGTCTCACAGCCTCTGTGCTCCCAATGCCCATGGAGTTGGGAAAAAGCTAGTTAGCATTCCTCCATCCACATCCTACACACAGTGATCTTACAGCATGCAGCACTAAGTACCGGTAATATCTAACATCTGTACAAGGCTGCATTTTGGTTCTTCTACTTATTTTTTCTGGATGACTGTGGTGATGAAGCATTTTAGCTAATGTCTCATGCCAACGCTCTGTAATAGAGATGAGAGATTTTGCTCACCTCAACCCCACGTCTTCCGAACCCCATGCAAATGAAGCCATTCTGCTCCCACTCAGATGTCGTTAACACCCAGCAGATATCCCTGTCACACTGCTATCTGTGTGGAGGTCTGCTAGCATCAGAGACCAGCTCCAAGGAAAATAAACCCATCCTTTGCTAAAGCTTACCGAGTCACTGCAATAAACAGCCCATGGCACCTGGAGTACTGTGCTCAATTTTGGAGCTGATATCAGGTTGAATATTAAGAAAAAATTCTTCTCCAAAAGAGTGGTGAGGCACTGGCACAGGCTGCCCAGGGAGGGCATCTCCACCATCCCTGAAGATGTTCAAGAACCTTGGAGATGTGCACTGAGGGGCATGGTTAGTGGGCATGGTGGGGATAGGCTGGGGTTGGACTTGATCTTAGTGGTTTTTCCAACCTTAACAATTCTCTGATTCTATGAAAATGCTAATTAAAATCTAAGCTAGAATAGAGGGAAGAAGTATAGCCATAGGATTAATTGAGAGGATTAAGCACCACACTTTACTACAGATTTAGGATTTTAGACACATCACTCAACCTCACCGTGCCGTGAGCACGCATAGCCTTCCTCTGCCTTCCCTCCACCAAATGCATTTGGAAACAGAGAGCTTGACTTGGTCTCTGCAACAATTAGTATGATGAGACCCCACTTTGAGCTGCAGCTGCTCAGGTCAAGTAAACAGGGGCAAAAATAGTTCCAAATGATTTTTTAAAATGACAGAAAACAGCCTGCTGAGATGGAAAGATTTCAACACAAACAACTGGAAATCAGGACATCTAAGTCAGAAGAGCAAACCCCGTCCTCAGAAGAGAATCACACTGCATTCCTGTACACATCCTCTGCTTCCAAAGAACAAAAGTTCCATGAAGCAGCTCAGCAAGAGAAGCGTGCTACTACTCAGAACAAAACCGAAAATGGTTATCTGTTTGTTTATTAGATTATGGTGTTAAACTCATTTGTTCATCGCTAAGAGCTCCTGACGAGAGTTGACACAGGCATTTATTTACTAAAGGAGGCTGTTGTGAAGGAGTCCTACAGATGAGTTATGTCACTGGATGTAGATCGCTTTCTCTCTGGCTGTTGTGGCACGGTACAGCTAAAACAAATTTTGGTTTTCGTCACAAAGAACCATAGGTCATCATAGCTTTCTCCCAGAAGAAGCAGCTGAGGAAGATGGGGTCAGCACCCTTTCTTGTCACCAACCAAGCCCTCCCTGTGCCGAGTGATGACATACAAAACACTGCACAGATCAGGAAAACAACCTCCCAGAGCTCCTGACTGCCAAAGGACTTCCTCCAGCTTCGGAAGCTACAGCTAACAGTTTTTAAGCAATCTCAGACTTATCTTTGCTTCTAATTGTTCTTGTTTTGTTGTTTGTTGTTTTCCCATTTTGAGGGTAAATTGAAATCTGAACTGTCAGAGGAAACACGACGTGCTGCTGTCTTGGCTTGAATGTCAGAGCCAGCAGTGGCCCATGCTGCACAACATCTGGAAGAGCTGGATCCATCTTGCCGGCCCAGCATGCAATGGAGAGAGACAACAAAATCCTTGCTGCAGCTGCAGCACCTCGTTCCATGGTGGGGTCCACCTTCCTGCAAGGCGTCCTCTTCTCAGAGCCTGCTGGCTGCCTTGGTAGATTGGAACAGAACCACCCAGTGGAAAAATGCACATACAGCTCTCATAGACTAACTGAACAAGAAAATATAAGCTGATTTCCAAACTGGCTCCTGCAGTTCCTCCCCTCCATATGTAGCTCTTAGAAACATCCACACTTCCAGGTTAAAGCAGAACACATGTCTTTATCAGATATGTCACTGTTTCCAGCAATATGAACAGCATGGACTTTCTTTCTTTCTTCTGTTGCAATTAGTCAGTGCTATTGGGAAGCAGAAAAGCTATC
>JAOWBP010004023.1:10254148-10283743 GCA_028571105.1 Tragopan temminckii
CAACTTCGTATCATCAGCAAACTTGCTGCGGGTGGCCACTATCCCCTCATCAAGGTCATTGATGAAGATGTTGAACGGAGAGAAATGTTCCACTTGCACGTGTTAACATGCAGCAGTCTCAGTTACGCACATAGGTTCAATTGCAGGCTTAAATGGGACATCCCATGGGGCCTTACAAAGCATGCATCAAACTGGGCACTTGTTGAAATGCTTTGCTAGGCAAAACGATCAGTTTACGTACTTTCCCCAAAGCCTCTGCTGAAATGAGGCTGAATGGCTGCACTGGTTCATCCCTGGAGATCCCCAGTTCTTCCCCAAAGCATTCATTTACTGGGATTTCACTCTTGTACATTCAGCTGTGGAGAATCAGTATGGGTGTCATGGTTTGGACGGGAATAGAGTTAATTTTCTCCATGCAGGCTCATATGATCCCATGCTTTGGATTTTTGATGAGAATACTACTGATAAGACAGCAATGTTTCAGCTGTCGCAGAGCAGTGCTTGCACAGAGCCAGAGACCTTTCTGCTTCTTGAGGGACACGAGTTAATGGGCATAGTGGTGACAGGTCGATGACTGAACTAGATGATCTTAGTGGTTTTTTTCCAACCTTAATAATACTGTGATTCTCATGCTGCCCTGACAGAGAGGAGCTGCGAATGCACGATGAGCTGGGGGAGACACAGCCAGGACACCGACCCAGACTGACCAAAGGGGTGTCCCATACCTTACAGTGTCATGCTCAGCAGTAAAAGCTGGGAGAAAGAAGGAGGAAGGGAGAACATCCAGAGCAACAACAATTGTCTTAAGGAAGGAGAAACTGGGACCCAGAAATCTGCCTGCTAGAAATGACAGCATTACCAGAGGTGATAACAGGACCACAAATCCCCTCCACTGATCTACTCCATGCACCCCAGCAGAGTACCAGCCATCTGTGCAATTTCTCTTAAATTCTCCTATAAGAGGAATAATCGCTCCAGATCCAAGCAGAGGAGAACCCAGGGTTCCCCCAAAACAAAAACGACTTCATTTCAGACAATAGGAAGCTGCTGCTAGAAGGCCTGAATGGAGTTGCTAAAAATAAGCAAATATTCCCAGTCTTTTTGCATTCCCTCCCTGAAGTGAAATGATCAAGAGGATTAATTTTAGAGTATGCACAGTTTTAATGCGAAAAAACTCAAGCTGCATCTTAGCTTTTAAGCAAAGACCAGATGGAAAGTCTATCATTAGAAATGCCAAAGGGAGAACACACTCAAAGTTCGCTCCAGGATGGAAAGGTCATTTCTAGTCATCCTTGTTTTAAACGTTCTCAGAAGCACTTCAGCTTTTGTAATAACACGGTTTTCTTTCAGTTTATCAACTTGATTTCCTTCAAAAAACAAAAACAAAAAAACTCCAGAAGAAAACAAAAACCACCAAACAATACAAAAGACAGAATCTTTAAAGGAAGGTGCCAACTCTCTTTTTTTTCATCTACACAGCAAAAAAATTGTTAAATGTTTAATGAATTACTGTTTAGATGACGAGAAATGCCACAAAGATGATCTGTTGATCCCAGACAGGGTTGTTTACTTAAAGCATCTCGGGGAGACTGACAACACAATCGTCAGCAGGCAGCGTGGCAGTGAAGCCTGAGAAGATGTGTATGGTTCATCAAGTCCCAGTGTTGATGAAGAATGAGTCAAACTGATGGCATACAGACCAAGTTTCACCAGTGGGCTCAATGCAACAACCTAAAGCCCCAGCAACAAGTATATTCCATCTGGCCGATGTAAATACACTAGCCGATGTATATCGTAACTACTACAGCTTACAAGATCTGAGAAGCTCAGTGAGGAGCAGGTTGGATATTCGGAGAAATTCATTCTCAGAAGGTGTGGTGAGGCACTGGCACAGGCCGCCCTGGGATGTGGTGGAGTCACCTTCCCTGGAGATGTTCAAGAACTGTGGAGATGTGGTACTAAGGAACACGGGTTAGAGGGCCATGTTGGTGTTAGATGCACAATAGGACTAGATGATCTTAGAGGTCTTTTCCAAGATTAATTATTCTGTGAACACACTGGTGCTAAAGATGTCTCCTTAACTCCAGTGGCTCACAAGTAATGGGGAGGAGGAGGCAAAACTGTGATCCCTGATTCTCATCTGAGTCATTAGGACAGCCTGACAATAAGTGCTCAGAGCTTTACTCCAGTTGCTCACTCACACAAGAGCTACAAGCACACAGCTTCAACTGAGACATCACTAGCCACTAGTCTCCACTTGCCAGCTCTGAAACAATTTTTCCTCCATTAAGATAAGCCCACAGCTGAAGTACATCTGTGTCCCAGTGCAGATTAACCCCAATAAGAACTGGAACTGGCTAAGCTGAAAGTGTTTTTTCCTTGCAGGCAGTGCCTTTTTTCATCTGGGCCAATCCTGACAAGAAGGATCTGGCTACAGTTAATTTCTCTTTGTGCATAAATAACAAACTCACTTGCAAGATCCAGACAGCTGCATTTATAGAAAACCACTCGGAGGAGCCATTGCTGACCAAACTTTGCAGTAACTGGGCTGCACAAGTGCCTGAGTGAAACATCACCTGCAGCACTGCTGAGTAAGAGACAATAAAGCAAACACAAGACTGGGTTCTCAAATACCATGCTAAAATTTTGGGGCTCACAAAGAAATGCTTTGTTATTTATCAGCCACTTGCAAACAGCAATTATTCTGTATAAAATAATTAACACAGGGGAAGCACAGAATGCTCCAAGATCTCAGAAACCTATTTAAAACACACTTCCATTTTAATCATTTACGATTTGCATTAGGGAAGAAAACAAAAAGGTAGGAAATTTGAGGTGATCAAACCTTCCCTCATCCCCACAAATACACGTTCTCTGCCTTCCAATAGACTTGACTAATCATTTTTCTAAGTAGCCAAAAGGTTTTGCAATTAAATGCTTATTTATATGAGAAGCATCTTTCTGCTGTCGCTGATGCCTCATGAGTTTTATGGCTCCTCTCAAAGAGCTTTCAATCCTCTGGGCATGACAAAGCCAAAACTGCTACAAGAGAAAGCTCCATCCCAGTGACAGACTGAGTTCCTGGAACCTTCATCACCACGCACAGCAAGAAAGGAGGAGAAAAATAAATGAGAAAGGAGGACTTTGACGGCTAAGATCAGAGTCACTTTGCTGGGCAAATTTGGTAGCAAAACATTTCTGGATGCAGTGCGAACTGAGCATACTAGGGCAGGTACACAGGGATTAAATAAATGGAGCCTCACAATTCCCTTCCAGAAGACCCATGTTTGTGGTGACAACTGAGCTTTCGACTGCCAAAATGTGACCTTTAGGCCCTGACATTTAGGCCTTGGTTTTCTTACTTGTGTTCCCTCCGCCTCTGGTTTCATAGGTGGAATTCATGGCACTTTAGCTTCCAAACAGTTGGCGGTGTACACCAAACACAAGCCCGTGCCTTATCTGACTGGTTCTTAAAATGGAATATTCTTGCTCTGGAGACCCATGCCGTGCCATGTCGGTCGGTCAACTTACAGGAGGTGCTGGACATGCCGTATCTCTGGGGAACATCAAAGTGACAGCCGAAAGCTCATCTCTCAAAATAGTCACCGTGCTGCTACATTTTTCTCTTTTATTTATTTCCCCACCACAGTTACATAACACATTCCTGATGGGGCAAAAAGGATAATTAGCAAGAGCACTTTTAGACACATGCAAGCAGGCACAGCCAAGCTTGAGAGTAAGCACTATCATCGCATGAGAAGTGAGAAGATTATAGTCTTCCCATCTGAGGAATAATAAGGAAAATGGATCCATCATTAGTTTGTCTCAGGAACGCATCAGGAAAACACCAAATACCCAGAGGGGAAGTGCAATGGTTCAGCAGTTATTTAAGAAGCCCAACAGTGATTGTAGGGAAGAAGAGCTCAGATGTAATCATGCATCACAGCTCTCGCCTTGGGTCAGCTGCTAAGTTTGAAGTATTCTCTGTCTGGCCAACAAGGGCAGTTTATAGACCTGGAGAAGTATTTTAAATATCGGAGTTTTCATGCTTAGCCAAACTAATCATTTCCCGTAAAAGACTTTTGTCCCTAATGAGGGAAGTGAGCAACCCAACAAAACTTAGAGATATGATGGCTGGAGACCCACTACTCCAACCTCCTGCTGCTGGGGGGTCATTTCCCCCTACCAAGCTACATGTCTTGCTCTTACAAACGCAGGCTGAGTGCTGATGTGCTAGGAGAAGTCAGTCAAGCATTCCCACATTACAAATCCAACAGCCTTTTCTGCTGTAGAGAAGGATTACAGGCTTACATTCTGCAGGACCACTGTTGGCAGGGAAAATAGGATCAAATGAATTTAATCCAAACTTAAGGCATAAGAAAAAGGAGCCTCATTGAATGGATTAAGCAGGAGACGAACATACTGTAACACCTCATACATTACCTGTTATGACTGTGTGGTCTCACATCCATGTTGACAGTGGAGGAGATGCAGGCCAGCTGTGATTTTACCTGGGTCATGCTTTTTTCATGTGTTCCCTCGTCTGTATAAATTCATTTTTACGTAAGACAGCTGTGTCAAACCTGAGCTCCCAATGCAATTTTCCTTCTACACTTGCAGAACAAATTCAGGCCCTGCTTTCCCTTGGGCACCACACAAGGAATTACAAAGTGGCTTGGTTTGTGCCCAAATGGAGCACGAAAAATCAGTGCAAACAGTGGTGTCAAAAAGCACAAGGACTCCATTACAAAATCAAGATCTATGAGAATCTCAGTCCCAGGACAGTGAAGGGTGATCATCAAGAACATTTTATCTGATTGCCACCTGAGGCCATTTGATGAGCCCATTACTGAGATGAAGCACCATTTACCACGAGTTTCGAGGCATACACTGCGCTTCATCCTCCACCAGGTCTCCACGCCTTCACCTCTGACGAGACATAAGGGTAAGCCTAAGCAATAGGGAGTCAGTTTTCAAGGAGTTTAATTGCACAGCAGTTCTGAAAGCCAATAGAGAATTAATCATTTTGCAGAAGTTGAGCTCTCTGCCTGCAGGGCTGCTTGGCTGTGTTGAGGAAGTGCATGGTGTTGACTTCCCAAACTAGTCACCGTTACAAGCCTCCGGTGGTATTTATAGAGTTGGGGGAAAATTTCCAGGAAATAACGCTTACTGGCACTCCCAAAAATAGCAAAGAAAACTCTTCAATTACTAAACTTTTAAGGAAGAAAGTCTTTCTTCTTCGTGACAAGACAGCAAAGTAGCAACCTCTACGATCTGCTTGTGAGCAGTTACAATTAATATTGTTCCTTATCTCACTTTTCCCTGACAGCAGTAGATGTTACTCCTAAGCTATTAATTCTGTACAGCTGCAAGGTTGCTTTTTTCTCCTTTCTCTCCTACTGATTATTTCCAGGATAAGATGCTGAAGTCAGCCCCAACTCAGGGAATTTAGCAATTCTCTCCTGGAACACGTTTGCAATATAACCCATAGGCCGAGCCAGAGCTCCCACACATGTGCTTGAGCAAAGTCAGTACCAACAGCAGCACAACCACAGCTGTCCCAAACCATCACCTGACTGCCCAGGACTGATCTGGGGGAATGCTTGCAGTCTTCATCAAACTGCACCAGTCTGCAGGTTAACCTGCTACTGGAAGCCAATCCCACACAGGGGTGAGCAGATCTTTCTGCACAACCTAGATGTGCCTTGGGGTCAAAACGCAGACAAAAGCATAGGAAAGGCACAGACTGGTGGCTGGATGAGTGACAATAGGTATCTGTTCTCTTCTACACATGCAACAGCTTCTGTATGCCTTCTCAGAGCCAGGAATTAAGCCAGGATTTCTGAAACATTTTCTCCCCTCATTAGTTTTAATGATGCAACTGCAAAAATGGAAGAGATTTGACCATCTTAACCTTATCACTCAAGACACATTGATTTATGCTGTTGCTTGGCAGGGCCAAGAAGGCCATCCCAGACACAGACCTCTCTCCCAGTGTAGTGGCATTTCCCATATACCCAATTTGGGAGGATGCAAACTAGCTGACTGCAGAAGTGCAACTTTCTGGAGTAAATAAATAAATAAATAAAAATCTTTTAAAAGCACAAGATGTGAGTGCACGAGGTTCTATCCACCCTGCAAGCGCCCAATTTTATTACAACTACTGACCATGGGACCCTCGGTCCCAGCATGGCTGCTGGGAGGGCACGCAAGCCATGACACCGACCCCACAAGTTTGTTTTGCAGATGCCACTGTGGAGTCAGGTGATAGGGCAGTGTGCTTTGGCCAGTACTGCCTTGGGAAGCACACAGTGCGCTCCTGCAGATAAGATGCTCCCATCGACTCTTGCCCTCCACTGCCTTCTCCCTGCCATTGTTAAAGATAATACAAAAATCTGCTACTCATTTTTCCAAATCTCTGTGTTTCAGAGGCTTTTTCCCTTTGTTTTTGAGGCCAATTAAAAATAAAAGTTTACCAGGAAGATGACAAAAAAAAAAAAAAAAAAAAGTGCCTGATATCATTGGATGCAGCCTGTAAGGATCTCACACATAAAAGAATTATGTCCCTGAGCACTTTCCAGCAGACTTTCAGAAAATTTCATCTTTCTACTTCCCTGGCTGGATAGTCTGTTTGAGTAATTTTCTCTTTCTCCTGGGGTTGGTTGCTAAGAGACGCGCTATTACTTCTCTCTCTCTTATGACCCGATTACTATGATCAGCAAAGACAGCGTGCAGACAACAGCCTGACATGGCTCATACAAGAACATCGGGCTCGTTACAAAATGATGGACTGTATTAACACTCCGCAGCCCCTCCGCTCGCCGTGGCCTTTGCAGAGTCTCCAGGCACAACTGGGGGCTTTTACTTCCCCGGCTTCTGAAGTGCATGTTCAAACATTTTAAATCATTGCAGTGGGAAGGGAAAAGAATGGACTTTTACCTCCTGTGTTTTGCTGCCTGTCAGCCAGAGCAGTGTTAATGGATCTGTATTGAGAAACGCTCCTTTCCTTCCCCTAGCAGAGAAGTGGCTTGGGAACCATTATTATCCCTATTCACCCTCCTGCAAAAACTTTGCAAATACACAACGTGCTTTGGGTTAGCGCATTCCCTTAGACAACGGCATGTTGTGAAGCTGATGCTGACACTTATGGGGCTGAGAGGTGACCTGGTCCTGTAAAGAGTGGAGCTGTATTGCTCTGGATGAGGAAAGCAGCAGGAAATGCTTCCGCCAGAGGTGCACTGTGGTCTCAAGGAAGGCACCATGACTCCCAGAGTGCTCCCAGCACGTACTGAGATGGCTATGGCCTGGCACTGTGCCTCTGCAGAGGGTTCCAACTGATGGGACTGCTGGGGATTGGTCCGGGATGGGGACTTGGAGCTCAGACTGGAAAAACACTTTGAGAGGCACACAGGGCAAAAAGCTGGGGACAATTGCTGGTCCAAGGCTGGCTGGTATGGCACAGGATGTGGTCAGAGACCTCAAAGATCATCAGTCCTTTGCAAGATTCATCAAATTGGTTTTATAGAGAGTAAATTTTAAACACTACTGAATCTAATTTACTTACCAGACCCCTTCCCTTTCCATCGGCCTGACCCTATATCTAGAACAGCCATGAACAAACCCTTCACAGTTTCCTAACAGAAGTGGCTCAGACGCCCCGGTCTCTCCTCTTACAATTCCTTACCTCCATGGTATTTCCCATAAATTCAGTGCTCAACAGAAAAAAAACAAGCTGAGGTCTTACGTCAGCAAGATTTCTACCATGCTACGAAGGAAACCTTTTGTGCCAGGCTTCCCATTATGGTTTGGTCATGTCTAGACTAAACCAAAACCTTTCCTGAGTCATTGTCATCACACGAACTGGAGTGGGAGATGACCTATGAGTCTTTTGCTTAGTCCCCACTCCCAGGCAGCATTCTGCTCCCTAAAGCTGGGTCTCTGCACCATCTGCTCAGCACCTAGAGCAGCTGGAGGGAGATGGGTGCCTCCTGGCACAGAGCTGTGCCAAGGAATTGCTGGATGTGTAGCTCCAGCATCACACTCCGCAGCTCCTGAAATAGTTTGGGTAAATCCCCAGTCCTTGTGCCAGCATTTAGAGCACAACTGCTCCTCTGTGGCTAGGACCTTCCAACGTACATGCTACTTAACAAGAAGACAGAAAGGGAATTTTTAAGGTAGTGATGTCTGTTAGGAACCAGACTGGATCCCTGCTCATCCCCTTCCGCATCAGCAGTCTCCTGGGGAGCTGGAGCTGCAGGACTCAGGGTCCTGCTCATGGACCCTTGGCTCTCGCACCAACCCACCTTGGTGTGCTTTGCCGAAGGGATGAGCATGTCAGGCCTTATATATTTAGTCCAAATTGTAATTGTGCAGTGTTTGCTGCCAGAAATGCCTGCTCTTTGGCCACAAGTACAGCTTCTGTGGCTTCAAGAGTTGCTCATTCATTCTTCTAACCTTTTATTAGACCAACCTGTAATATAATCCAATAGACATTTATTGGTTGCTCTGACTTAGCAGTACTCTGTCTGGCCGGGTAAAAAAAGCTTTAGTCAGGAAAAAGGAAAAATATACGTATTGTCCTTTATTATAACAGTTAGCTTTCAGGGCATAAAAAAGCTGCATTGAGTGAGCAAAAAAAAATAAAAAAAGTTATTTGACTGTTAACTATCATGTAACAATTGTTATTATTTAACAGATTGGCATCTGGAGGATGTTAAAATTTTAGATTAAAATAGAATGGACAAGTGCTGCTTGCTCAAATTCAAACTACTTCAGCATTAACACTGCTCTCTCACTTTGGGCACCATAGCTCTTTAGAACTATATAGAGAACGAACATTATCTTTTAAAAAGTAGGTTTGATATAGTCAATGACAGATGTTTGCAATCTGAGTTATAAAAAGATGGCTTCTTTCCAATCCAGTGTATGTCAGATGTCTTCTTTTTTTTTTTTTTCCCCTTCCCTTTTTCGCCCTTTTGCTTTATTCTGCCCAAACTATTGTGGTTCACAGAACAGGCCACTGCAAAGATGAATCACTATTCAATGTTTGAAATAATGAAGTGGAAAAATTAAATATAGTATCTTGAAAGGACAGACAGAAGGAAAAGAAAGAGAGAAAAAAATAGGCACGGCAGAAAAAAAGAAAAATCTACCTGCTGAGGAGCAGTGTTTGCTTTATGATACCAAATAACAAAGAAAATACAAGCTCACTCACCAGAATGAAAAACGAGGCTGTGTATTACTTCAAGCAGTTCCCAAATAAGTGGCAATATGTTCCAAAGCCTCTGAAAGTTTAATATTTGTAATTCTAACAAAACATAGTCAGAATTGTTAGTAAAACCTGGTGGCTTGATTTGACATTTTGAGAACTACAGATAAGTATACTGGTTCAATAACAGTCTTTATGCATCTCTTTTCTGTTGCGTTTTTCCCAGTGCCATTATCAGAGGGGGTATTTCAAAAAAAGATAATGTTCATCCTGAGAGCAAAGCCAGGAGCACAGACCTCCGTGTTTGTCTCCAACAACAACAAAAAAAACACAAAAGCAGACTCAGACACCACAGTCCAGCCCAAGCAATAACTTCTGGTGAGATGAGAGCAACCACAACAGCAGGGCCCACGCAGAGGTGCCTTACTGACACCTGCCATCATGATAAGCCCTGAAATTGGTCACAGTGCTGCGGATACCCATCAAAACACTGTGCCTCCATTTAATTCTACACATAAGTGGTAAGAGAAGAACCAAGGCAAAGAGGCAGAAGAACACCAGAAAGGGATGCCTACACAAAGGGTCCCATCTAAGCAGCACTGACATGTCGCAAGCTATGGAGCACAGTTTCAGCACAGCTCAGCTTGTTCAGGGCAATTTAAACAAATGAGAACCACCACGAGTTTCAAATTGGTTTCACTTGGCTCTTAACCATCAGGGAGGAGGATGTCATTAGAGAGAAATCAATGGAGACTTCCGAAAGGCAGCTCCAAACTGGTTCTCAACAGCCCCCTGGTGAGGAACCTCCCCTTAGTGAGGGAGCCCCCACTTCCCGCATGTTCTGCAGGCTTTGGGGCTTGGTTTGTCCTTTAAATGCTCTTGTAGAATGGGTAGCAAACCAAGAAGAGGCCTGGAACTTCAAGTTCATTTTCCCTGGCTGTATTCTGTAAGTGCCTGTGGATGATGCAGTTCTGACACTAATGAATAAAGCATTGCTTCATCTGCTTCACTTCGTTCAGCGCAAGAAACACATAGAAGAAGGAGAGCAAGGATTTAGAAGGGCTTTAAAACTTTATAATGCTCATTTCAAAAAAGCTTTCTTTAAAAAACAAGCACCAACGTGGGGGCTGTGCTTAGGCAGTCAGGATGATTTGCCGCAGCAGCAGTATTCCTCTTTATTCCCACAACATTTTTCAGCTCTGCAAGCTCAATCCATGATGGGAACAGAAGAGAGCCTGAGCATTTCTCAGCCTATTTTCTTGTCCTATCACTGAGATGCTGCCTTATCCCCAGAGCATCAATGATTTTATCAGCTGGTGGCAAAGCTGGATCCAGAGATCAGCAGGTCCCACTGGAAACTCTGTGGGATGTGCAGGACCCAGTCCAGCCTCAAAAGAACCAAATAACAACATATTCCCATGCTTTATGCAGGATGCAGCAGCAGTCTGCATGCACAGCTCACACCACGTGCAAGACAAACAGTTTTGCTTCTACTGCTGCTAAATCACATCATCTCTTGTTAGCTTGGCACTGAGTACACACAACACATCACCAGAGCATGGCTGACCCCCACCTCAATGCTCGTGAGTGTGAGCCTCCTGCCAAAGGCGACCAAAAGGCAATAAAATGCCCCCAGAAGCTCACGGACGGCTGTAAGGAGAGCAGGTATGCCTCTGCCTTCCAGTAGCAGGGATTACTCTTGCCGTGTTATGCAGCAGGCCCAGCAAAGACAACCAGAAAAAAGCAAAAAACCTGCAGAATCTCCCAAGTCAGTCTGAATTTATCCTTTCAGGGCTCTCATCCAAGTAATGAATAGACTCTGGAGCTGTTTAGCTTCTATGAACTGTCAAAGATTGCAGAACAGGGAACAGCACAGCTAAAACACTGAGTGTCTATTCCAATAAATCCATACCCTGGCTTCAAAAATTAGACAGAGCTACCGACAGCAGCTGCTGTAAACAAAGCCCACTAGGTATGCCTGCCTAGAAGATAAAACAAACAGCACGATAGCTCAAGCTCCCAGTCCCTTACAGACACAGCAGAATAAAATTAGCTACTGCTCAGGAGCCTCCACACAGATGAAGAAAGAAAGGGCAGAGAGGGTCAGGACCTGGGAAACCTGCATCAGCCGGGTTCAAGTGAACACAACATGGTGTCAACTATATAATCTTGCCTTGGAGCTAGCACTGATGCTGTGCCTGGCCCCATGAGTTGCAGCCCTCTCCTCCAACTAATGCAAATGGAAAGAAGAGATTACTAAAAAACAAAAAACAAAAAAAAAACCCACCACCACAAAACAAACAAACCCGTGAAGATCTCAAAGACCTGTGTATGAGCCTCCTGTCATTCATCATACCTGAAAGTGCGTCAAGGAAAGAAAGCAGAAGGAAAGAGCTTGCTTTAATTCTCGACTCTTCAATTAGTCTCCATTATGGAAACTGGAGGAGGCTCAGGGGAGACCTTATTGCTCCCTCCAGTTCTCTGACAGGAGGTTGTGACGGAAGGGGAGTCAGCCTCTGTTCTCAGGTAACAGTGATAGGATGAGAGGTGATGGCTGTAAGTTGCACGAGGGGAGGTTCAAGTTGGATATCAGGAAAAACTTCTCCAAAAGAGTGGTTGGGCACTGGCACATGCTGCCTGGAGAGGTGGGGGCATCACAGTCCCTGGAGGTGTTCAAGAACTGTGGAGATGTGGGACTAACAAACACAGCTTAGTGGGCAGTTCTGGTGGCAAGTGGACAGTGGGACTAAGTGATCTAAAAGGTCTTTTCCAACCTTAACGATTTTATGATTGAATCCATTTTAACTGTTTCTGCAGGTATTATGTTCACCACGGTTGGCAATCACAAGGAAAAGGTATCATCAGCACTAACTAATATTGAATTTAGGAGTCAACAAAATAAACTCAAATGGCTAATTTCGCAAAGCCTGTCCTCAAAGCCTCTGAAGGGCTGACAAAGACAAATGCCCAAATGTTGTGCAATCCCATAAACTACACAGTTGTCATAGGAGGGATGTTGTCTGCACATCCTTTTGCGGCCAGGGTTTGGCACTGTGGTATATGTCTAAGGAATACGCCTCAACGGATGCCTATGAATGAAATATCATAGAATCATAGAAGATCCTGAGTTAGGAGGGACTCGCAGGCATAGAATCATAATATCATTAGATTGAAAAAAACCTCTAAGATCATCTAGTCCAACCATCAACCCATCTCCACAATGCCCTCTAACCCATGTCCTTCAGTGCCACATCTCCACAGTTCTTGAACACCTCCAGGGACGATCAAGTCCAACTGCTGGCTCCACAGAGGATCAGCCAAAATTCCAACCATATATTGTAAGAAAATGAGGAGCTTCATTTCTTTGACAGCAAAGGGCAACAGATGGAAACCTTCACCCACGTTTCTCAACCAGGTGGAATTTTTCATTCCAAAGTATAGATGCTCTATGAGCTGCTATGGCTTTGCTCCTTCTTCAGTGCGTTGTCCTCTCCACAAATTCACAGGCTTTACTGTCACTTACTGCTCCTCTCCAGCAATGTGCCCACTGTGTCTCCTTTCTGCTTTCTCTAGGTGTTCCCATCAGCCACAGCCCATAGGCTTGGTTTGCATCAGCACCATGATACTCCTTGCACTGCTTCGTGTCCACAGGATTGTACTGGGAGAGGAGGGCAAGGGGGAAAGAGCTTCTAGGTTATGAAAACCAGCTTGAAACTCAAAGGATACAAACCAAAGACAAATCGCACCACAAAGCCTGACACTCTCACTGCACTCGAGCCATCCAATGACCCGAGGAGCTCCAAGTCAGGATTTTCTGAGCACCCGAGGCTGACAATAGACTTCAGTATGGTTTTGAAACCCCCTAGTTCTGGCCTCACAAGCCCTGGCAGCACCCCAGCAGCACTCATTTCAGAGCGCCTGCCAGCTCTCCTCCCCATGCCGTGGAGCACGTGAGCTCCCGCCAGCACTGAAATACCAATTTTAGTGCAAAAACTGGAAAGCGGGAGAAAAATAATTGGGACGGAAAAGAGGAAGGGCAATGCTTTTAAAGAAACTGGAAAAGGGCCTTCTGCTTTCCCTCTGCACTCTTAGCTCAACGCTCAGTGAAGGAGAGCCCACCTGAACTGACAGCACAGCTCCGCAGTCACCACCTGCTGTGCATATTGCTGGATGGGGTCTGCTGAGGAATGGGGGGAGGAAGCATGCAGTACTAAGCACACATGAGCACTGAGAGGGGAGCGAGAGGTGTGAACTGCCAGGACCCATGGCAGGATGATGTGTCACTCATCTCAGGACTCATCTTGCCTCAGCATAGACAGATGTTTTCCTGTCCGCAAACACATCCAAAGATGCTCCATCAAAAAATCATCCTTCACCCCACTGCTCCCACCCAGTGGCTTTTTTAAAGCCACTGCCTGAATGTCTGGATACCGAATTTTCATTTCCAGCCTAGCTCATTTGCTGTTTCCTTCCCACAGACACGTTTTTTTCTTGTACAAAACCACATTCCACTAGCTCAAACAGCTCTCCTCCATCTGTGGGGTAAATACGGAGCTGTGCAGGCCAGCAGGGATCACAGCGCTAAGACTTCCCAGGATTGAGTCCATGTTGAACAGCAGTGTTTGTACCCTTGGGTTGGACTTACTGAAAACAGACACCAGCAGCGACTCCTCTCATGGAAAAAGAGCACACAGTGATTCGAGCATTGTGCTGTGCAGAGGGCTGAGACGTGGGGGGAGCAAAGTATCTCCCTCCCCAAAGTGCCAGGGAGGAAGCATCAGAAGTACAGCGCAGCAGCAAGGGACCATATGGATGGAGCGGGGAGCAGATGAGCCCCAGCACACTGCCATGCCAGCAGAGCTCCTGCTTGGCTCTGAGACCCCGGCACAGAAACTCATCCCTGTCTCCAAAGAGAAAGGCTACACCAGGGCAGGAGGCACAGACCCCAGCACAGCAGCACGCCAGGGAAGGAGCATTTGAGGTGAGCAAGGTTAATCTCCCATGTGCTGCTGCGACAGGGAAGGCTAGCACTAAATCCTCCAGAAAGCAAGACCAGACTGCAGCATGTGGAAGTCTGGTCCATAAAAACACAGCTGCACCAGCTTCTCCAGCTAGCTGTACAGCAGAAACCCGTGCAGCACATTAATCAGGGCTGTGTTCTTATTTATTATTGTTATTACTACTGCAGTCATACCCCAAGGCCCCCAAACAGATCCCTGCGACAGCAAGACATGGTCTCTGCTCTGATGAGTTGACAAATCCAGCTCAAAACAAGTCTCAGCAAGGCAGCGTGGCAAACAGCAAGGAGGGGGACCAGCACCACCGAGAAAACTGCTCACTTAGCTGGTCTAAACCATGCACGCCTTGACTGCTTCCAGCACATTAAAATGCTCCTGCTTTATAAACTGCTGGCTGTCGCAGCTTTTGTTTATAACTTATTTTAACCATTTCTAACTCATTTCAAAGTTCTGTTAAGTCAAACAATGGAGGTCACTGAAGAAACAAGAAAAGAGCCTGGAGGAGAGAACAGAGCCATAAAAAGTGAATGAGGCATGGTGGGCTAAATATTTTCTTGCCTCACCTGTCAGATCCCGGAAGCCTCATGTTCTCAGGGTTATATATGGTCGAGCTAATGGCTTTGCACCAGCTGCTGACACTGACCAGCAGTGTGTCACCTTCTGAAAGTGGATTAGCTTAAGCTGCCGGTACGCTGTCACATCACTAAGCCAATCCCTGATCAAGTCTCCGCTATCCCTTATTTCTTCCAAGCCTGTCAGATGATGATGGCATCTCTAAAAGTCCAGAATCTGCAGAGGCCCCCCATAAGTTCCCCAAATCTCCCCGTTTCCATCAGACCCAGCAATGTTCACGTGCTTGCAGGACTGCGTACCCTGCACTGAACAAGAAATGCTGGTGATGCTCATCTACCTTTCTCAGTCTGCAGCAGTGGGGTGCTGCTTAGAGGATGCCTCCTTCCCCCAGTGCCAGGAAGCAAAGAATTTTTTAGAAGGTTGTTGGGATGTTCCTGCGTCACTTATAATCAGATCTATAGCAATTAAAGCATCAACAATTAAGGCATAGTGACATTTCTGGCTGATCAACAACAGTTTTCCTGAGGAACCAAAGTGTCATTTTTCATTATCATCTTAAATTGTAGAAGAATTTAAAAAATAAGAATTTCCACTTTACTTGAAAGTGACATTTCCATCGCAATTCAGAAATGGATTTTTACTTTTTTTAATTCCAAATGTCTTTCTCTCCCTCTTCCTCGCTAATGTTTTGTTACTGAAGGCAACAGAACAGGTGCATATGACTGAGTTTTCCCCTCCAACACATTTTCTTTTTTCGTTCCGAATTCTCTGAAGTTAAGAGAGGCAGAGGAAAAAAAATGAAACACTAGTCAGTCTTTTCCAACTTCCTACTAGGTGTCCTTAACTTTAGAAAATTGCTTAAATGAGAGATTTAATATATTGCTCTGTTTTTCTTTCTCCTTTCCATTATCATGTAGTCTTCCTGCACACACTCTGAAAAGAGTAGAAAAAGGGAAAAAAAATCACAGACAACTTTTGCCTTATTACACTCAATACAAAAGAGGGAAAAGTGAAGATGGTACAAAGAAGAACAGCCAAAACTGAAAATCAAAAGCCAATTTGGCAATTTTCTTGAGTACAATGGAGACTGCACCCAAGTTTATCCCTTCTTCCATGTGTCCACAGAACAGGAACCCAACTCCTGCACTTGCTGCTCAACTGCACGAAGAGAGCTGGACTTTAAAAGCAGGAGACAAAGCGAGGCCAGTGCATGGTGACTGGAAAGCTTTTGTTTTACTGACAGAACATCTTCAGAGGCTACTGCAATGGTCACATAAATATCCACATAATTATGCCACTAATTCATCTCATATTCAAGAGCCTGCCAGCAGGCAAGAGAAGAAACATGTCGAGACCCATTCTGCCAAATCCATGCATCCCTACCCACATCCCCAGCTCAATCCCATGTTTGTAGAGAAATCCAGTTGTGCTGGTGCAAAAGAAAAACAACATTGAAAAGGGTGCTCAAGCTCCAGCTTCTTGGATTGACATGTACAGGCAGACATGAAACAAGCAAAACTCAGGGAAAAATATCAGTTTTAGGGAAAGGAGACTTGCTTCCAATAAAAACAAAGGAACTGCTGTCCCTCTGCTCTCCCCTAGCCCTGCACCATTCAGGAGGATAGCTTGCCAGAGGGTACAAGGTTCTTTCACATTCTTATTGATTGATTTGATCCCACGAATTCATGAACCAAGAGTTTGTCAAACACAGTTTGTGTTAGAGGTCAATATCCCTGAATACGACTTCTGTGGATCCTTCCTTAAAAAAAAAAAAAAAATCAACCAACCAAACAAAAAAACCTACTCACCATCACCTCCCGGTTGCTTGTATGGGTTGTACTTTGGCTTGGGGGCAACAACGGGTGCAAACTTCTTTGGTGTCTGTTGGGTGGACACTGAGATGCTGGGAGTCCCAAAGGCATGTGTGGTCTCCATCCTTGCTGTAACGTGACCAACAGGCTCGTTGGTACTCTTGGGCGGCAGCCAGGACGGGTGGGACATGGTTCAAATCTGAGAGAGAAAAACAAGAACGGCACATACATTAGGAATTCAGGCTGGGGGACTAGCAGCTGTAAACCTCTAGATGACTTATCAAATTACAACCACAAAACCATTTCATGAGAATTCAGATACAAACTTGTCTTTCTTTGGCCGGCTGGTTGAAATTACTGATCAGTTTGTTTTGGTGTCTGCTAAAGTGTTGTTACTTTCCTCTTCAAACTGAAGTTGAGGCAGACCAATGCACCAGAGAAGCCCATCACTCCTATCGCCTGTTCAGCAAGACAGACTTCCCCCTGCTAGGATTTGGTGAGTACATTAACATACAGCAGCGCGGTTGCTCTGGGAACAAGTGCCATTACAGGTGGGCAGACACACACTTCCAAAGTATAACCTTTAGCATTTCTCAACATGACATTTATGGCCCCAAATTCCACTGTCTTTCACTTAAACTTTTAAGAAAAAGGATTTCAAAAGCAGCTAATCCTTCTTGATGCCTCCATTTCTGAATGCCCAGATTAAGGTATTTTAAAAGCACGTCAATTTTGAAAAAATGCCAGAATTCCACAACTGCTGACAACCAGGCTCCTTTTAGACATCTCCACTTGTGTAACAGAAAACAAAGGGAGCCCAAACCATTACTTATTTATGAAGATCTTGGCTTTCGTCTCTTAACAGCCTACATCACTTTTGAGAACTGGACTCAGACACTGCTGAAAATATTTCCCATAAAGAAAACCTGTTCATAATGGGCTGAACCGCAGCAAACAAGCGCTCTCCACGACACGCAAGCATAGCTGTTGGGTAGCAGCAATGGTCCTACAGCAGCATCACGTTACCTCCCTAAGCTGGTTTTGAGCTGCAGTAAGGAAGTGAAGACCCTGCATGGACGAAAGCTACTGCTGATTTTGGAGCCCTCAAGTGCCTGTCCATGCTCTGCTTTGGTGTCAGCACACCTCAGGGTTCTGGAAACCAGAGGCAGCTGGGACTCGATCTGGAAAGATTTCTTTACATCAGAAAGCTTGGAAAAGGATTGGTGCTAGAGATAGCACTGGGCCAGGGCAGACACTAGCTGACCGCTGTTGCATAAAGGCAGTTCCAGCTGGGCAGTTCCAGTGGGGCAAAGCAAAGGCACCACTGGACTTACAAAGAGAATCTCTAACTGCTAGTTACTAAGTGAGCAGAGTTGCTGGGAGCCTCTGCTGAGTGGCAGCACTGGGATTTACCAATGGGTGCAGACAGTTCTCCGAGGTCAGGTTGGGAAAACAAATGAGGACAGATGAAGGGCGGCCTCTGGCTGGTGGACACCCCCTCAGAGTGAAATCATTACCAAGCCTCATAGCTCTACAGCTCTCAAACTATTCTGACACAGCTCTGTGGTCACGCACACAACCACCTATTTGAATGTCTCAAGAGAAGGCATTTCCAAAGCTGAAAAGTGTAGCCACATGTAGATAGCTATAAAGGTCAGCGCTTAAAACCTGCAAGCAAGTGCATGACTGATATCAGCACCTTTGCCACCTATCATCAAACATGGAGACCAAATATCTTCTTGCTGATAATAAGCAGGAATGCATCTACAAGAGCATGTCCCGCTAACCTGGGTGCCACAAAGCTAACACTTCCATGCACATGTTCTCAGAAAAAAAGCAACTATCCCCTACATTATACAGAATATTTAGGCAGGAGAAAGGCACATTTGACAACATAGTTAAGTCTACCTAGAGGAAAACAAAAAGAAAAAGAGTAAAGAAAAAAAGTAAAGAAAAAAAGTAGAGATCACACTTTCTTTCCCCTTTCTCCTAGTCTGAGACCAGATGCTACTGGAAATGTCAGGACCAAGCCACTGGGACTTGGATGAAGAGTGGTTTGCCAGCTCATCCTGCCTGGCAAAGCATCTCAGTTCTAGAAGCTTTATGGTGGAGCAAAATCAGGTGAGTCTTGTATCGAAGAAGCAGATAAGGCTCTTGGATATAAACCAGAGAAAGTAGTCTGATGGACTCTCATATGGACAGCCTTGTCATAGCAATCTGCTATTAGACAGTAGTGCTGAGTCAGTGGGGGCAGAGGTGGGGAAGGAGCATGGTCTCCATGTGGCAGTGTGGAGATGGTACCTCCAGCTATCAGCAGTGCTTGTTAAAACTGATGCATACGGTGTGTGCCTCTTCCAGCCCAGTAACAACCTTCTTACTGGAGGATTCAATTGTACTTAATGACTGCAAAGAAAAGCCAGTCCTCATTTCTGTCCCTAGGAGACGGGCAGTTTGTGGTCCTCTTCTACCTCCACTGCTCTTCGTGTGCCAGCGGAACTGCCACATGCCTCAGCACTTCCCCACCATGCAGTGTGGCTGCTCAGGGTCACAGGTTTTGCAATCCCTTCTGCTGAAGAATGAGCCCATTGCATTGGACATGTGATACCAGTGAAAGGAACCACTGGGGCCAGCATGGAGGGGCTGGCTACAAATGAAGAGTGTGGTAGGAGCACCCTGCAGACTGACAAGCATCCAAAGCCAAGGTGCAAGGACAGATCTTACCCTCCCAAACACGGCTGCCAGTTGACCTCACGCTGACAGAGCAGAGCATCATTCTGAAAGCAAGAAGTGAAAGGCAGGTCTGCCCCGCAGGGCTGTAAGAGAAAACCAGCCATGACAGGCAGGATGGACTGCATTCCCACTGCCTGGTACTTCTCGTTACCAACACCAGCCTCACCGGACACAGAAAATGCCACCAAAACACTAAAATTCACCTACCTGGCCACCTCTTCCTCTCACATCATTCAAAAATGTAACGCACGACAATAAATCTCAGGCAACTATCTAGGCTTAAGAACAGAAGGCAGTGTGGGCACTCAGCCTTAAGAGTTAAACAGGACACTGCTCTCTTCTTATATTCAAAGATTGCTATATCTTGCCCATTGCTACAAGCATCCTGGCGTTTTATTCTGACAAGTTTTCAGCCCCTGGTTTGCTATTTCATGTGAAAGATCATCCCACTGCACAAAGCTCCTTCAGAGCACAGGCGTTATCTCCACACTGATTCAAAGCAAAAAGAAAAAGCACTAACAAGATTATCATCACCCCTTCTGGCAGCTCCCTAGTTTGTCCTTAGCCACCTCCCAGGCAACACGCCTTGGCCTCCTTATGGTCTGCCACGAGGCAGGGATGGGCTGAGCGATGTGTGAACCATGGCTATCTGCTCCAGCAGCCAGGCCACGCAGTTCTGTCGATGACACTGTGGCATCTCATGAACGAGCTTAAAGAGCAGTTCTCTTACGGGCAGTTTGGGAATATAAGACACACTGCAGTAACTCAGTTGCTAACTGTAGACTGGCATGCAGCTTCATCTTGGCTACCCTCTAACACATTTGTTTCAGTGGCAGTGGTGTTTTCTAATTGTTTCCCGTTAGCCTTTTCTCTTCCTCTTTCTCCTCCTCTCATTTTCTGTCATGCATTTGCTGTCACTCGTTTTTGCTATATGTGCCTTGACAATGTTTTCAACAAGTTCCCTTTTCCTCGTCTGTTCCAGCCCCAGCTCCCCAGCCTCAATTAAATTTAGCCTAACTATACAAGATCATAAAAAACGAAAATGAATAGATCTCTTTTTAACAGCTGAAGCTGAACTTCTGGGTGTGTTCTGATCTCTCCCCAACACTTTTCTTCTGTTAAGGGCATGTGACTTTGTGCCTAGGGTAAAAGGCCCCAAGCAATGCAATGCAGGGGATTGAATCCTTCTGAAAAAAAGCATGTAATGGAGAATCCACTGTTGCACTCAGTAAACTATATGGGCAAGCAATCAAGTACCAACATTATGGATTCTCTTTCATGTCTGGCTTAAATTTAGCTATCTCCACCTCCAAGCACTGGATTTTGCTACACTCCTACCTCCCTTCCACATGCAGATCCTCACAGAACACATCCAGGTCTTTGGTGAAATCAAATCACAACTTT
The DNA here is from genome assembly GCA_028571105.1 of Tragopan temminckii. NCBI lineage: Eukaryota > Metazoa > Chordata > Aves > Galliformes > Phasianidae > Tragopan > Tragopan temminckii. The sequence goes on from JAOWBP010004023.1 coordinate 10,274,893, forward strand.
TAAATTAAGTATCAATTAAACTCACTGGTTAGAACAGACTTCTCTTGATTCACTCATACGTATTTACTCTGAACTCTCTTCAGATTTTCAGCAACTTTTAGAGAGGTGATGGATGGTACCATTTGACCACTTTCTCAAGAATGGAAACTTATCATGGGAAGAGTAATAAGATGAATAACATCAAAGACAAAAACTACAACCTCAGCTGTGGCTGCCTGAGGTTCTGCTATCCTTCCTTCCTTGGAAGCATTAGTCATTGCCTACTTTTGGAGGCAGACTATAAGACCAAACTTATAATGATATATATTCATCATTATATATGATACATAATGATAAATAACATTAAGAGCAAAGAGTAGAATCACACTGCGTAAATAAGGAAAACCCATGTGCTTTGATTCTATCACTAGGATAATCTTAATGTGCCGTAAGTCCAGAAAAATCCCAACCATAAAGGAACACATGACAGCAGAGGAACTGGAGTCCCATGACGAAACTGCATCATCTAAAATCATCAGACTAGGAATTTCAATAGAGGATAACACCAGAAAGTAATGAAAGCCTGACAAGGTCTACTGTCTGTTTTTTTGTTGTTTTGGTTTTTTTAAGGGTGTGCATAAGTGCTTGGGTTATTTTGCTTTTAATCACAGGATGTCACTCACCTTTGAGAAGCAAAGGTAACACAAAGAGGCTCCTGAGTCAATTTAGCCTCATATCAGAAACAATTAAAGGGTAGAGTACCCATTTGTCTATCTGGAAGTTGTTAGTACATTCATCTCTGAGACAGGCTTTTCCGTGATTAGATTGTACCCAAATAAATCTTCATTTCATTTTCATATTTATAACACGGACGAAATACTCCTTGGATGTTGATGGACTTTGCCAAGACAGAAGAATTTGTCCCTGAGTTAATTAAGCTAATGCTTCATAGTGGGTAGCAACAGTGCTTAACATAAAATGAGCAACAACAGTCTGTTCTTCCAGACAGTCTGCTCTGTCTTCAATCTTACTTTTTCCTAATCCACTAGCTTGGTTCAGATTCTCTGTACCACCCATGCACAGTTACCATCAGCCTGAAGGCCACAGGGCTGACAAGCCATGGGGAGGTCAGTACCCTGTATGCAGATACAGAGTGCAGCTGGAAACCCTCCAGTGGCTTCTCTCTGGTACTATTAGGGACAGAACCAAGACATCTTCCCGGGATAAGGAGAGCTCATCTCATGGATTCAAAGAGCCATGTGTAGAAAGGCAGACTGTCACCTCCCCACTCTCCTTTCTCTTCCATCAACACAACAGGACTTGAAGAGACTTTACTTCATCTTCCAGCTGAGTTCTCATACTGAACCATGGGAACACCCTTTCTGAGGCAAAACTGTGCCACATTGCCCCCTTTGGTAAGAGATGCAATCCAAAAAAAGTGGATGTTTCTAACTTACACTTGTCTTTTTTTCTTTTTCTTCCTGAAATTCCCACAAGCAGGGCCCAAATGCTGCACTAAATTACAGTTCTTTGCTTTGTCCTTATCACCTCCACTAATTAGCCCAAAGCAGTAACTGAGGCTGACCAGAGAGATTTGCTCTTTATAAATTCCTAAAGCTGCTTGTTTCCCTTGGCATCATTCCACTTTGAACGTTAAGTGAATTTATTTCTCCACTTAGGGCCAGTGATCTCCAGCCATGAAGCTTTCCGGCTTCTTGTGGCCTCCAAAAGAGGATATAATGTCAAAATTCTGGTCTCATTAGAGGTCTTTAACCAAACAAAGGAAGCACCATAGCTACTTACAAACTCAGCCCAAGGTCTCTTGGGATGTCTTTCCCATATGGAACTATTTATCTTCATCAATTTTACATCATAGGGGAAATTATGTGATTTGGGGAAACCACGATCCCCTTTAAACTCCCCTAATTCTTGCTGATCTGCACAACATCTCTCAAAATTTAAGACCTGCAATATTAACTAGCCCCAAGAAGCTCCACTCCTCCCTCAGAACCTCCCAGCAGCAAACTGACTCGGGTCCTCAGACATCACATCAGCAACCAGGAGAACCACAAAGCCACAAGAAAACTCCCAGCACTGGGATTGTTGTATGGGGTTGAACTGACCTGGAGCAGCTAGGAGTTGGCTGATCCAAGTGATTGCCTTCTTGACCATACGTAAAGACTTAATGCACACAGACTCCAACCCCTCATGGCAGACACTCTCCCTGAGACTAAACTTCTTTGCTTGCATACATTTTGCACCACTTCTGGATGTTTGTTGATGTTTTGCACTGCCATTTACAGCAGGTGTCAGCTGAAGTAAATTTGAACCTTTCTCTCCCCCCAGCACTGGAGTTTCTTCCAATTGCTTGGATCAGGCTGAGTTTGGTATCTTCAGCTCAAATCCCTCAAAATAAAATGAAATCAGAATAAATTGAAGTCTCTACTTCAGTTAAATAGGGCTGAAAGCATTCACCAGCTTCCTGCTGTGGGACATCACTAATGTAATCAGAGGAATTAAAGGTGAAAGAAACCCAGTTACAGCACTGTCTGCACTGAATTATTCCTCGAATCATATAATCTAGTATCATCTCACTCTGGCTTTAACAGCTTCAATCCATTTTCATGGGATCTTTCAGAATACCAGATTGAAATTCAAAGTCCTCCCTGATTTGAGCAAAGGCTTGGCCCAGATGACCTCCAGAGATCCCTTCCGAAATCAATTATCAACACTCTTAAGACCTAAGACTTGCAGCAACGGCTTTATCTGAACTCAAAAGGATTTGCAGCAATACAGTTCTCGAATACGGTGTGAGCCCTTTCTTCTAAGTAACAAATACTTGGAAAACAACTTTTTCTAGCACGGCCGCACCCAAGCTTCATTTTCTGCCAGCAGATCCACAGTAGCTGGGGATTCAATTTTTGCTTTACATACTAAGTCACTACAACTTCTTCAGATTTAAGTAGACATAACAGGAAAACAGCAAGTCCGCAGTGGGGATGGCAAGAGATCTGCTAGAAGGATCATTCCTACTGTGCTGCTTGCTGCAGGTTGAAGTCAACAGATACCAACCCCACACCACTTTCCATCTTACCCCAAAATCCTGCTGCTGGGGCAATGTTGGCATCAACCGAAAACTTCCCCTTTCTTTAAGTTTCTTTCGGTTTGTTTCTCTCGCATCAGCTTCAACCATGGGAAAGGTAGAAGGGCAAACTAAACATAAAACTTCTTCTCTTTCCCAATATAATTGCATTAGTAGTTTTGGGATTAGATGCAGTCTATTTGAATTTGACTGCTGCTGCAAAACACGCACATAAAAGCTGATGAACAAGATCTTCCTTTTACAGCCATGTCACATCCTGGTGTTGGATGACAAACTAGGCTCTAAAAACCTAATAAATTGAACTTGACTGGCCCATGTGCATTGAAACAAAGAGATAGTACTGACTCCCTAGGGATACATAGATCTATCTAATCTAATACAACTCTAATGACCACATTACAATTTCACGAGAGAGCAGCTGATTCCTGACTCCTGTGGAATGAGACTGTCCTCAACAACTCCAAACACAATTATATTGGACAAAATATTAATCCAAGACCTCAGCTACCTGTGCTCACAACAAACCCCAAGGCAATAGCAGTGGAGAAGGCAGACCTGGCGACCAGTCCAAAATGCTTACTCAAATACAGCAAAGTTTGTGGTTGAACCTTCAGAGCCGAGCCAAGAGGTAGCTCCGAAAAATTTCTTCCAGTTCTCGAGCTTTTCTTCCTGATAACATGACCTACATGTTTGTGAGGGTGTTGCTGCGCCCCAAAGGAAAGTTTGAGATGGATGCTTGAGAATTTCACGTACAAGGGAGGAAATATATTAATAGAGATAGCAAAAGAACAGGCAGAACAATGCAGAGAGGTTATTTTTGTGAGTCTCAGACCATGAGCTCCCTTACAGAAATACTGTTTTCCTGCATACCATTTATTCTCAAGATCCTTCTGGCAAAAAAAAGTCAGCAAGGCACTGCCAAACAACACGGAGTGCACCCGGCCAGTGGGCACACAATGGAATCAGGGCTATCAAGAAGATTCCACATATGAAAAAAGATACCAGGACAACATAAAGATGGCAAGGTTAAAGCTTTCAGAGCAAATCCATGCTGTTTGGATGCTGATGCTGCCTGTAAGCAAGAAGGAACAGTGCAGAACTGACATTCAGCTCAGCAGTGAGATATCAACAGGACCCCAGTGGGACCAAATGGGACCGTGGCAGCGTATTGACACACAGATAATTGTATTAGCTTTACAGAGAGCTGTGTGTTTATGTCTCCGCCTGGGGATAAACAGCAGGGATCTGAGCCCAATAGAGAGGGGAAACTGATACAAAATGAACATGGCAACAGAGCAGAGCTCGAGGCACAACCCAGCAAGGCTATGTGGGTGCAGGTAAGCTGTGATTTATGGCAGGCTCCCTGCACTGCATTTCTCTTCTAAAATAAATGCGGTTGCAGGAAAAGTCAGCTGCTAGCATCCGTGGAAGAGCACAAATCTGCAGTTTGCAATCTACAACCCAAGCTGTCGAGAGGATTTCTGTGAATGGGAGAGGAGCTGCAGCCCAGAATATGGGCACAGCAGAAGTCACGTTCAAGAGGGATGCGAGTGCAGAGCCAACACCACAGCCAACCTTCTTGTGGGCCAACCTCAAGGGGCTAGTAGTACAAGCCAGACTTTGAAACTGTTAAGCCTAAAAATCAGTTAATGAGCAGGAACTGTGTCCAGGAGCAAAATCTTTAATCCCCGGTTTCTTTCCCTCCTGCCTGATCCACTTAACCTTTCCCGACCAGACTCCAAGCTGTCCTGAAGTCACAGCCTCCATTATAACAAATCCTCGGATGCTTTCTCCTCACCCCTGAGCACTGCATCAACCTGTGCCTCATTTTTGGCAGCTTGGCCTGTGGCACCTTGCAAATAATCAGGGGAAATAGCCTTTTTCCTATGGAAAATCCTATATCCTAATATACGGAAGAGTGATTGCTGCCAGATGGCTGGGAACTGATGCCGCAGAGAGATTGCTAATGGAAGCAAGACAGTTGAGTGCCTGAAAACGGCAGGAAAAGAAGTACACACACTCCTTTGTGCAAAAGGTCAGAAAAAGACTATGTTTTTCTCAGTTTCACAACAACAGGTGATTTGACATTCTCAAGACACCAGCACCCTAATGTATTCCTGTCTCCCTTTTGCAACACAAAGGGAAACTAAAGAATCAAAGTGCATTCTTCTTTAAGAAACTGACAGCCCACAGTACTCTCAAGAAAGAAGGAGCATCTCTGCTGGCTGTTGAGTCCTGCTTTTAGATAAAGCTTGACTTACCAGTAGATAATTCACGTCATAGCTTTGTCCTTGAAAATCTTCAAAATGGAGAATCAACTCTAGTGACTTGTTCACACGTTGCACTATTTTCCAAGTGAACACATTTTTTCCAGCTCTCCAACTGAATCTCCTGATCCACTGTGTACATCTCTGGCACTTTATTTTGTCGTTTGGACAGAAGTGTCTGGCTATGACAGCTCTGACAGGGTTTTCCTAAAGAAATCTCACATGCGCTCTGCTTATTTGTAACAGTGGCACACACTAGACTCGAATTTGACGTGGCATCCACGGTATAGTGCAAAGTGTACTGTCCTTTCAAAGAAAGACAGCACAAAGTAGAATAAAAGGTATTTTTTTGAGATGACGTATAAACCTGCGAAGCTCCTTACTGTCCATGGACACATGGATAGGAGGAGAAGTGAAGAGATGTGAGCTACCTTGTGCTATTTGCAGTAAACACAACCTACAGCTATTTGAGAAGATGGCTCTTCAAAGAGGGATGTTCTGGAACCATGGGGAAATGAGTCAAGAAGAATATTAAGAACAGAGGCAAGTGTGCTGACACTTTGGAGCACACCAAGATAAAGCGCTCTTTTAGTAACTGGAGGGCATTAGTTCTGCTCTGAATAGAAAGTGGTGACTGAAGACAAGTGGTTGGTATTTGACTTTCGATTCTTCTTTCAAACTCTTCAAACTACTGAGCACCAACTAAGTAAACTTGCTCCTCCACATTAGCTCAGTGCTTGTTCACTCAAGAACTGCCATGCAAAAAGCTCTGGGAGAGAATTTCCCAGCTGGCCCAATCCACAGTGCTAGCAGTGAAGCTGACTAACTCAGCCAGGCAGACACTCTGGCCTTGCAGTGTTGCTGAACGAGTGCATCATCTCAAAAAGGTACCTCCAGTAGCTCCACCACCGTGCCATTGGTGCTGTCTGGTTTTAGACAACCACATTAGTCCTCTGTTCCCTTTCCCAGAAATCAGCATGAAGCCTTGTTGTGACAGAAGTATTGAAACTGGACTGGCCATGTTGGTTCCCTAGGATGAAATGGCTCAAACTTGAGTCCTAAGAAGACATTCCAGTGCTTCTTTAAGTTCACTGTGCCTTCTCAGTGGGATGGAAATAAGGAAGTGGATTGTGACCACGGGGTATATTTGGAAGAAAGGAAGAACCAAACACCTTAACTATTCCACAAGGACCTTCAAGCCCCGCAGCCCCTCAGAGTGCCTCATTACCTCCTGCAGAGCTCACAAACCTGGTGAGTTGCATGAGCATGGCTCTGTCAGCTGAAAAAAGCACACTGAGCTGCACAGGACCAGAATCTGTGCAAAGCATGTCTTGTAGTTTATCTATCGCCACTCTTTGCTCCTGCAAGTCCAGCCTCATATACTGCAAAATATCTAAGACAAAAGAGAGGAGAGCAACAAGAAACCATCTTTGATATTAAAATTATTGCTTGTTTCTTTTCTTGGCATCTTGTGGGAGAGAAGATCCAAGCCTCTCTTGATGGACTCTCTAAGGGGCTACGGAGACCGAACAACGCAGCTGAGACACGTGGGCTGTGTGCACATCCCCAAAAGCTTTCTTGTTTTTGAGTTAGAAACTGCTGCCTCAGGTCATAAAAACACTATGTTTTGCAATTGTATTGATATGTTCCTGGCACAGAAAAAGAAAATAAACTGTAAATGCAACCAATAAGGAAACTTGAGCTCTTTGTTTCTGTACGACTTAAAATGCTAAGGGGAAAACCTAAGCAGCAAAGAAAATTGATCCATGGAAAGATGCAGTATGGTAGGACCGGTACACATATAGTATTTTGAAATTAGCTTGAGCTTACGCAGGCATAACCTATGGCCTTGGAGTTTCTACGTTGCTGTCATCAGGTCTCCTGCAATGACAGTGCTGGAGACATCCCCCTGAAGAATCACTACTAAGCAAGTACCTTCTTAAAGCAAGTGACCTCAGAGCCATTCTGGTGAAGCAACCACCAGGGACCAGCTTCACCTGCTCCCTCTGCTAAAGCACAGCCAGCTGTGCCCTCTCTTCTCTGCAGCCCCCTCTAAAATTCATCACTCTCCTGACTTCCAATTGAAGTTATGATTTAATGGCTCAACACAATATATTTAATCATGCAAGGAATCCAAATGCACCCACAAAGATGAGCATACGCATGTGCACAAGGATGGCTGTTTGTTTGGGGTTTTTTGATGCTATATAACTTACTCAGGAAACTGGGAAAGGGAAGGAGAATAAGGAGAGAAACCAACAGTTGCTCACATGGATCAACACTTCCAGGCTCTCCCTTTTGCAGCTCATCTCACTCATACTTGTGGTTTCAACATGTGATTCACATTAGGCCCCTCTGCTCGCCATTTGATGGTTCTGCTCAACAGATGTGAATTTATTTAGTCACAGAGCCTGCTCTTTACACTGCCTCTTTGTAGAACAGATGGGCTTTTTTTTCTTTTCCATTCCTGTTCAGCAATATTCAGATAATGCTCATGCTCCATGCACTGGTCTTCTTGATGATTTTGTATATGTAAAGGTACAACATGCAAACACAGACGTGATCTCACACAGGCAGTAAGGATACATGGCAAGAGGCAAAAGTAGTGATGGGCAATACCGAACTGCAGCTCTAGCATCACCCAGGGAAGCTCAAGACCACAGAGATCTGAGTTCAGTCCCATACCTTCAGGAAAATCAGTAATGCACAGTTTGCCTAGAAGAGTCCAGAAGACACAGCTCCTCCAATGGTCCATCCCAAAGCACGGCTCCCCAGCGAAAGCGCTGGTGGAAGGGAGAGCTGAAGGGGAAGCTCCTGAAACATTCATGGGGACATAAAACCATGTGCATCTCCTGGGACTCTGCAGCATGGTGAAATAGCCTGGAAAAGCCATTCGCTCCCTGTGTGGGCATTCTTCTTGCTGCACTGAGAGTGCCTCTGGCACTGGATGAAGCAGAACTGCACAAAGGCCCTCTCGGAGCAGAATAAGACTGCCCACATGAGAAGTACGCTCGGAATAGCTATTGCACTTCAAATTCACACCCTGGCTTTGTTTCGCAACACTTCCCCTGTGCAGAAAGGCCCTAGGCATCAGATTCAATTTCTGCCTGTATTATCAAGAGCTGAGGACTGCTTCCATCTGCAAGCAGGACATGGCCTATGAGAGGCCAAAGTACGATCTGAGGGGAGAAAGGTGAAATCCACCATTCCTTCGTGCTCTCCTGTATGTGGATGTGCCTCGATATTGCTTGAATAACTGAACCCTGATGACTTCATCCCAGCAAATGGCCTTGCTTGAGGGTAAATAATCTCCGCCTTACCACAGAAATCAAGCACAGGATGTGTACAAGGGCACACACAAATGGCATGCCCACACCTGTGCGTGGATTTAATCCCTTTCCAAAGACTGCAGTCCCATCCCTCAGCCACAGCTTTGTCCTTCATGCATTGCCCACCTGTTTCAAAGATGATCTCAGTTTCTAGGAGAAGCTACTTGGGACAC